>CM019721.1:42773948-43134346 GCA_009760885.1 Achatina immaculata
TTGACATTATACATCGTGAAAGGAGGGAGCATAGCAGGCTGGAGATCCAGTGCAGCCAACTTTCACTGGGCAAGTAGATTCAGGTTCTCCCTAGAACTTTCAAAATATTGCGAAAATCTTTATTACTATATATTTCTTCCAGAAATTTATCATTAATTTTGAAAAAAAAAATTCCTTTTAGTACCATCTGGAATTTTGAACGAGTTCATTAATCACAAGTAAGTGTTGTTTTGTCATACCACATACTTCACAGCTGCCGGGGGTGGCAATTATAGGGTCCATGTTTATTCGGTAGCTACTCGTGCACAACTAAAGAAAATCGACTGTAGGTAGCATTTTGGGACATAACATTTTACTCCTTGGTACAGGAAATGCGCCGTTACCCTATGGCAAACAGTTTCTTTCTATCACCCAATCGGAGAGTGGTTTTGGAATAGTCCACACATTTAAGCAGGTAGTGCAGTAATATATAGTTTGGAGAAGGTCGGTACATGGGGAATTGTGTTTTTATTTTCTCATTTTCCTCAACATTTATGAACCAACCACCCTGGAAATCTTCAAGACTGGAACGCAATGAGATTAACATCCTACAAGGATTAGAAAATTTAAAAAACTGAAAACTTTGAGAAGAGCTGGAATGAGCTGACACAAAAAAAAAAAAAACCAAACAGACACACACACACACACACATACACACTAAGCTTGCAAGAGTTGTTATGTTGTGATTAGGGTTTATCAAAAGGTCGGAATAGAAGTAAAAAAAAAAAAAGCAAAAACTGATCAAACAAATTCGCTATGTTGAAAATTTGTTATCATAACATCGAGCGAGTGCTTAATTCAGCAACTTTGAGAGAGAGAGAGAGAGAGAGAGAGAGAGAGAGAGAGAGAGAGAGAGAGAGAGAGATTCTACTCCTGAGAAGTTAATTTACAACAACAAAAAGTAGAGTCATAACAACATTGTAAGGAGACATGAAAAGAATGTTAAAATTCAGCAATATTTATAATGGAATAATATCAAGAAAAACGTTCTTACATATTTATATGCGTACATTAAAGTCATCTAGGGGGACAGTGCCTGTGTCTTGCTTGACCTGTCAACATCCTGAACAGTGATGTGGTTAGCATCACGCCCTGGGAGTCTTCCATTCCCCAGCTCTAGAAGAAGCCGGGTATCCAATTCTACAGCTGGGTGGCTGGGGCCCCTCCGCCTGGATTCGAATCATCGACCTTAGCCACGACAGATCAGTGCACTAACCACAACGCCACTCAGAGGGCCAAGCTCTTGAATAGCGGACCTTTACAGCCGGCCAGACCACCCAGGCAAAAATAAATAAAGGCATCAGAGTTCCTTATACCCGTAGGAGACTTAAAATAACGGGTCTTCTCACTGTTGGATGCAGATTTTAGGCTGTTAAGTGTTAGTTATCTGTGTGAGTTATAGGGGAGTTTTTTTTTCTTGAACCACCACATCAAAAAGGCCCCGGGATCCACCCAGTGTCTAGAAATGGGTACCAGGGAAATCTGGGAAGATAAATGTGGCCAGGCGTGTTAATGAGCACATCAGACTTTCATGTGCAGAAGGTCGTGGAAATATGGGCCGAACGCTGTATCCCCAGTATGGCATGAGAACGTGGATTTGACCTATATACCTTTTGTATAAGTTACAGAACTTCATTTGTTGTGCAGTTTCTAAGACGTTTGATTACACCGTTTATCTGATTGACATAACAGGCACAACAACAGCAGAAAGTTTTAAAGTCCTGGCTCTTCCTCCTTGTGTCTCACACTTTCAGGTTTGACCATTTTTTTCCTGCTTAAATGATGCAACACGTTCTTTTCCCCATTTTCCCCCCACCATATCTTGTAGCTGATGAAAATAACATATCTTAATAATGCCATATGCATAGTTCCCTGTTTGTATGTCCTAATCTGTCTGTGGTTTCCTCCGCTCTAGAGGTTCCTACTGTAATATCCGCTAGCGGAAACGGTTGCCACTCATTTATGCTACATGACTCGGCCATCTTAATCTTCTACTACAGAGAGTTGTGATAATGGATGGAAGTTTAGCACACTGTAGCCCACAGTACTTAGTTATTTTGCCTCGCCTCTTGATGTCTGTTGTTTTGGTGAGGATGGACGATGAGACAGAAGATTTATTTATGTTTTCGGTGCGTTGTTCAAGTTTCACACCCATAGAACCCTAAGAAAGAAAATCTGATGAATCAAAGCCGTTATCTATTTTTAACATCTACACCGAGATGTGGTCCTGCTCAGCTGTTACCTCTCATGTATTTTAGTTTGGCACTTTTCTTATCCGTTTCCTTGGTTTGCATTCAGGTTGCACATCTTCTTCTTCAGCTTTCCAAGCCGTTAAAAAAGCTCATTGCTGCAGACGAAGTTCGCCTCCATTCCTCTCTATTTTGTTTCATAACCTTTTTTTTAACGGAGAAGGGGGTCACTGACCCCACGCTCCAAGCACCGACCTGGAGGACCAGGGTGCAAGTTTCGTCCGACCCTTACCCGAGCAGGTTGCAAATAGATGCATTCAATCAAAGCCTTTATTTTCAGTGTTAATCTTCCGCTACTCCGCGCTACTTTCCTTGATTACGCAATCAATTAGATTTTTTTTTTCAGTTCAAAGTTCAAGAGTCAGATTCCGGTGTCACTGCATTCAGGACACCCCTCATTTTTTCCCCGCCGCATTCAGCAGCATCCAGGTAAAAGTCTGTTTGCTAATAGTTTCCGTCAAGTGTTGGTTGTTTACGATGCGTTTTTGCCACACAGCTCGGATTTCTTGCCAGCACATTTAATTTCCTTACATCCTTATAACTACATTGTCCTTCAATTCTCCCTCTTCGCTTTCCCGCAAGTCTGTCAAATACAGCTTTAGCAATGTCTTGTTCATTCTCAGCCTACCTTTTATTTTCGCCTGTCCATAAAGTCCATCCGCCATTTCATTTCCATGTACTCCCACATGACCTGGAGAGTAAATCCATATTAGACTCGTCACATTTGATTTTTTTTTTCAGTACTGTTCTTCTATTGTTAGACGATCCTTTCGTTAGTTTGCACACAGGTCTGATAAACATTATCTTTTATCTCCTGTGTTCGCTGTTGGCGAGATTCTTCGGCCTCCGAGCGTGGGTCGAAACGCCTACCGGCCAATGAAGAAAAATGCGATTAGGGTTGTTGCGCGGAGCCGCCGTGGAAAAGGTGATGGAAAGGATTAAGTGAAGCTTAATCGGTATGGCCAGTAGTCTCGCGGTGAGGGCTACCCATATCACGGCACCTCTGATCTAGAGGCCGGCAACGTCCTGTGAGCGCCAGAACTGAGTTATATGCCTAAACCAGCTTAACGCAGGGATGAGACTCACTAGTGGCGAGGATTCGTCCTCCTCGGCAGAGGCTCCATCCTGGTCACCGGCAGGAAGGATGGCAGCCACGACCACAAAACGCGAAGCCGGAGACATTGGACCAGTGCAGCCTAGATAGGCAACCTCCTCTTACCCGGCGGGGATATATTCATATCCTATCCACGTCGAGGTTTTCCGGTAAGTAAAGTCCAACTCGAGGCTGAAATGGCGCAACGAAAACCACAGTGTCACGCAATTCCGTTTCTGTGACCCACCGAAAATATATGCCCAAGCCCCACGATGCTCTGAGCCTCCATCCTAAATGAGACTATCTCGAGGACCACAGGAGTAAATTCAGTAGGATCACGGAGCGATCTTGGCGGTATAAGAGTACGAAGAAGAAGAAGATTTCCTGTGTTAACCTTTCGTTGTTCAATTCTTATTTCCTTAGTTTGCACACAAGCCGAATAAATCAAAGTGTTAATCATCTTTTATTCTTTTGCTTGAATCTTTCCTTAAACTGCCCGCAGATTTGATAAACAGCCTGTTTTCAGTGTTATTCTTCTGTTTTTCCATGTTCCTTTCTTAAAATTTTGAGAGATAAGAGAAATGACGACTGGCTCTAGGAATGAAGATATATATATATATTATCCTTCCTGTGCCGTTAAACGTCACATAGGGTTCGTAAGGTAGTTCGCCAATTTTTCCTGTTTTCGGCAAGTCTTTCAACTTCATCAAGGGATTTTATGTCTATTAATTTGGCCTCTCTTAACAATGTCCTCTTCAGATTTTCACGCGGTCTGCCTCTTTTCTTTGGCCTCTTGTCCCACCTGATAGCTTGTTTTGGGATTCTCTGATCATTTCTTCTCATTACATGACCAACATATGTCCATCTCCTTTTCCTGATCACCCATGAGACTGGTTGTTGTTCAGTCATCTGTCTTATCTCTGCATTGTTCTTGAATTCGTTTCACTTGATGCCGAATATTTTCCTTAGGCATTTGTTTTCAAAAGAGTCTAATTTCTTTTCTATTTCTTTAGTTGTTTTCCAGCTTTCGCATGCATAAATGAGGGTGGATATTACATTTGAATTGAATAGTCTTAACTTGGTTTTTGTGCTTATAACTTTTGAATTCCATATGTTCTCAAGATTCTTGAAGATCGATGCTGCTTTTGTAATTCTAACTTCCTTTCTAGTGTCACCATCCTGGTCTATGTAGCTGCCAAGGTATGCAACAAGTCCTATTTTGCTAGCCAGTAAAGACAAGCTATCTGTTTTTTCTTGCATGGAATTCACATTGTTACTGATAAGAGTGATGTTTTGCTGTCTCCTGTTTTTGCTGCTTTCTCTGCCCTTTTCGCCATATTGTCTATGTATTATCTTTTATCCCTTTTCACGTACTTGTCTATTCTTTGTATGTTGCTTTTGCTATATCTTTTCGAAGACCTGTTTTTATATTCAACATGTCTAATTTGACTGTTCGTCTTTCATGTATAACTTCCATGCGTTTTCTGATATCCATGCTTTTCTATTTGTTTTTTTCAGTCCAGCGCTTGCTTTTGCTGCTGTGATTATGGCTGTGCTGTAAGAATTCCATAATTCATCTATACTTATCTCCTCTACTTCACTGGGTGTTGTGGAATGATTAGCAAGTTCCTGATTGAAATTACTGTTAGTATTCTCCTCTTGTAGGGTGTGGCTGTTTATCTTTCTGTGTACTGATTTCTTGTGTTGGCTTTTCAATTTTAGTTTTATTTTCCCTATGCACAAGTTCTGATCACTGTTAACATCTGCACCCCTATAAGCCCTTATATCGATGAGAGATGTTCTGTATTGCTTTCTAATACAAAAATGATCTATCTGGTTTTTAGTTCTATCATCTGGAGTTATCCACGTTGTTTTATTTATCTCTTTGTGTGGAAATATTGTGGAAATAATGTGCCTCCAATGAATGTTAGACATGTTTCAATTAATCTTTCTCCGTTCTGATTAACCATGTCAATTCCTTCTTTGCCAATTACTTTTTCAACGTCGGTGTTATCTTTCCCTACCTTAGCGTTGAAGTCCCCCATAGAAATTAGGATGTCGTGTTTAGGGACTTTGTTGATGATTTGTTGTAAAAGTGATAGAAGTCGTCTTTCACCTCATAATCTACATCGGTCGTGGGTGCATAACGCTGTATTATTGTCATTCTTCCATGTCTTAGGTTGTATCGTGCTCTTATTATACGACTGTTCACTGGTTCCCATTCTACAATGCTCTTTGCTGCTACATTTGACATAATAATACCTACCAAATCTTGATGTTTACCGTTGTTTCTGCCTGAATGTATTATTAACTTACCGTTTTCCGCCGATCTTTTACCTGCTTCTGGCCATATATATATATATATATATATATATATATATATATAGTCATTTGCAGGTCCCTTGCCGTACTTTGCTTCCCTAACAGCTCTCCTGTAGGCCTCTCGGTTTTAAGAAAGATGCCCTGCTGCTGATACGTCAATTTGCAGATTATCAACGATGTCTTGCAGCCATCTTTGCCTTGGTCTTCCTTTCTTTTTCCCATTATTTTGGGTTTTGTGATATATTTACAGAAAGTAGTTTACCACTGCTTTCTTTCCGGGCAGTGACTGTACTAGTCAGTGATCGTAGCCACTGTCCCTACATTGAGAGTATATGCCTACCATCATAGAATGGTAACCATAACCAACATTATCTGTCGGCAGCTGCTCCCCCATTCCATCCACCTCCTATATATATATATATATATATATATATATATATATATATATATATATGGAATGTAAGAACGATGTCAGCGCCAACAAAAACTACTGAGGTCATCAAAGAAATATATATATATATGAAGAACATACAACGATCCAATATTCTGACATAAATTTTCTTCAAGAATTACATACAAAAGCAACATAACAGATTAAAAACGCGAAAAACAGGTGAAAAACTAAACACAGCTTTTTGATCTCCTCCTTGTCAGAGAGGCGACTTGAGATAGGATTTTACCCAAATATTGGATGTTTTTAATTTTATATGCTCGTCTTACTTTATGCCATTCTTGTTTTTGCCAACTTTCCTCACTCTTTCTGTCTTTTTTGTAAAGCTGAACCATATACCTCTGTCTACTTTCCTTAAATAGCGCTCAAATCTGTTAAATCATACAACTTTCAATGTTAATCTTATCTGTTAAATCATACAACTTTCACAGTTAATCTTTTGAGGTTCACAGCCTCTTTCCTTATTATTGCACAAGCCTGAAAAGTTAGAGCCTTTCGTTTTCAGTATTCATCTTCTTCTACTTCACTATAATTTCATTAGTTTACTCTGGTTAATGTAACCAGATGAAATGGCCATGAATCTGATTTCAGTAGAACAATTTATCAGAAAAAAAAACCAATCCTAAAAGTCGTACTTAAAGAGACTAAAATTGATTAATAAATACTAAAAATGTCAAAACAGGTCTCATATCACACAAAAAAAACAAACTGGTTAGTTCTCAGCCAATCAGTCATTTGCATGTCTCTTGCGGAACTTTGCCTCCCTAACGGCTCTCCTGTAGGCCTTTCGGTTGTAAGCAATAGGCCCTGCAATTTGCAGATTATCGATGTCTTGCATCCATCTTCGCCTTGGTTTTCCTCTTTTTTTCCCCCCATTATGTACCCTTCCGAGACGGTCTTCTATAAATTATCATGACGTTTAATGTGACCAAAATATTTAAGTTTTCTCACTTTAATCCTCTTTACTAGCCAACCTTCTTCAATATTAAGTTCTTGTAGTATGGATATATTTGTTCCTTTTTTGTGTCAATGATATTGAAGAACTCTTCTGTAGCATTTACATTCAAAGGCATTTATGTGTTTCTCAGCTGTTTTGTCAAGTGTCCAGGTCTCACAGGCATATGTTGCGATGGGAAAGATGCATGCCCTTAAAAATCTTATTTTTGAAGTTCTGTCTGTTAGTTCTAGAACTGTTTATTTAGTTCTAGAACTCTTTATTAAACGAACAAATATATCTATACTGCAAGAGCTTAATATTGATGAAGGCTGGCTAGTAAAGAGGATTAAAGAGAGAAAACTTAAATATTTTGGCCACATTAAACGTCATGATAATTTAGAGAAGACCATATTGGAGGGATACATAATGGGAAAAAGAAAGAGAGGAAGACCGAAACGAAGATGGCTGCAAGACATCGTTGATGATCTGGAAATGGATGCAGCAGCAGCAGGCCATCTTGCTCACAACCGAGAGGCCTACAGGAGTGCTGTTTGGGAGGCAAAGTTCCGCAAGGGACATGCAAAGGAATGAATGAATGAATGAATGAACTCTTTATTTGGGTAAGAATAGATTAAACAGAGAATAGTCACTGCTATAAAACGACCGAACTGCGACTTTACTGAAAACATTACGGCGCTAGTTAGCGTGGTAAAGTCGATGTCACTGTCCAGTTTGTTTAGGATCGATAATAGTGAAGCCAATAAGCGTTTGTTCGCTCTTTGTACTGGGGACCCTGTATGCTCAGATATCATTTTATCAAAGCGGCAACTCAATGGAAAAGAGAAGAAAAAAAAGACAGGAGCAGTCTAAAATTCAAGTTCTCACAAAGAAACTAGATTGAGGATTTAATGCAGGAAAGGATAAATTAGATTTCTTACGTGGTTAATGGCCGGCGACATAAGCTTCGGCTGACGAAATTTATGGCTGCCGCACTCATAAGAGGTCATGTCTCCGTTGTGAGGCCGGCAAAGATGCTCCCAGAGGCATTAACATAGGCATAATGTTCTTTTCACAAACAAGGACTCACTTTATAGCAGTGGTTATCAAACTGGGATCATCTGTGTAACTTTGTATAGCAGTGATTATCAGATTGGGATTCTCTGTATAACTTCGTATAGCAGTGATTATCAGACTGGGATCCACTGTACACAGCGGTTATTCTCAGGCCAGGATCAACTGTATAACACTGTATAGCAGTGACCCCTAGATTGGGATACACTGTAAAACATTGCATTGTTGATTCTTAGATTGAGACCCACTATATAACGTTTTATATAGAAAAGCATTTTCAGATTGTATATAAACCCACCCGTCTCCGCGTACATTCTGTCAGAGATACTATCACAATAATTCATGTAAATCACACATTTTTGTCTATACATTAAATTAATAGCAAGCACTGTAGCAAAGCAATGTTCGCAGAGCTGTTTAATTGTTTTAACAAGTAAGAGTTTTCAGAACAGTTCTGAACGAGAACATCAGACTGAATAGGCTTAAGCCTAGGGGTGCCAGAAAGTGCACGGGGCCCCACGTAAAGGATTTTAAAAAAAATTTGCCAAAATACATTGTTTTTTTATGTTATAATAATTTATAACCGTTATTGCTGCACTAGTGCGTATTTGTTATCTAAAAAAAACGGTGAACGTATCAGCCATACAGTAATACTCGACATGATAACTAGAAGGGAATCAGGGTACATATCAGGAGATGGGTAGTGTAGGTCGAAGGGGGCCGGGGGCCCTTTGCTAAGTTTAGATTAGGGGTCCAGCTAGTAGTTAATCCTTCATTGAATTTTCTTTTTCTGTCTTCTTTTTTTTTCTCGATCGTTTTGGCGTTTTAACTTCACTTCATGCTTCGTTATTATTATGCACAGAACGTCAATCACCAAAACTTCAGTCACCAAAACGTCACTCACCAAAAATGTCAACCGATTTATGGAGAAAGCGAAAATTGTTCAGCTTTCAGTACAACACAGGTCACAACACAGATTTTTTTGTGTACAGTCAACACAGGGCGGCTGATCGGAAAATAACACACCAGCAAAACCACAACAGAATACGATTAAGAAAGATGTGCAGTTCACACAAGGGGCCGTGCATTCTCCTACTGTGCCGATGCTGGCGATAACGATTATACTTTCGTTTTTTAAAATCTCCTTCCTCTTTCCGGAATCCGTGGAATCCTGGGTGTGTTCCAACATCAGTTGTCAACCAAATAAAGGTCAAGGTGTTAGCACAGACATAGCAAACAACAAACAGCGCCCATAGAACAACAATGGATACAATGATAAAACGACAAAAAGAAAAAAAAAACATACTGGAAAAAAAAATTGGATTCACACAGAATCCTAACGTTACAGATACAAAAGGCAGAATTTAACTGTTAAAACAATTAAGTGAGATTAAAGGTTAGTAAAGTTCTAAACATGCATTTGAAATTTCAAATCTTTGTTAAATGATCTTCCTACCTCATGCACCTCTAGCATAATATGTAGCTGGATGAAGGTTTACAGGAAATATGGCTGAAATATTGGGTGGGTATTCATGCGATTATAATCTGGTAACTCTAAAAAAAGAAAGAAAGAAAAAAAAAACTTCCGCGCTAACAACCAGAAATATCAGCTGATATTAAGAGTGACTGGCTATTAATTGAAGAATTGTGAGTACAACGTGCAGTACACGATTTGATGGACAGGATGTGACGTCATACGTCCCTGCGTGCCGCATGCAACACCGGAAGCCAAACCACTGTTTTAAGTACCTGAATGGTGTTTGCGCGCCAAGCCGCTGCCGATATATCTGTTGCGTAAAAAGCTGTGTGTCGGACTAGCAGGCGGCGGAGGGCACTTTGTACCTGTAGCCAGGACAAATGCAGTCAATAAATGAAGTAAAACAAGGAGACAATTGAAGTCAGTGTAGATGCAGTGGATTCATCGAAATGTAAAGAAATGAGCGTTAGGCATGGCCAAATACGAAAAGAGAGTTGATATCTTCAAAATACAGGCCAAAAATTATGCACATATTTGTCGTAAATCAAACTGGCATACTTATTGTTCACCATTATTGATCATTCAACGACAAAAGTATAGTTCATCTCTCATTCACAGTGATTTAGTCTTGGAGAAAAGAAGGCAGCCAATAAAACTGATAGATCGACATTCATCTGTAAGAAAGTCTGAACAATAAAAGAAAGCTTTTTTTTTTAAGAATAACATTATTTAACTTTTACGATTTGAAGAATAACATTATTCAAGTTTTAAATTTTGAAGAATAACACTATTTAGAAGTCATGAATAGTTTCTTTAAAAAAAAACAAACCTTTCGACCTCAGATTTTATGAAGCAAAATCTGAACTTATAGAAAAAAAATATCTGAAAGTCTTATTATTATGTCAGCTTAAAATCAACTGTCACAATCAACGTACATTACTTAGTTAAATAGAAGCATTGCTCACGTAGCCAGGACAAATTCATGTGTACCCATACCTCCTTCATCACTATGTACAACTGTGTACACAGGCTGATGGCGCCCGTTCTTTTTTTGATTTATACATCCTCTTGTACCGTTAACATGATGCTCAGTCCAGGCATACATATTCTTTATTAACATTTCTTTCCTTCTAAAGAGAGATATTATCTCACTATGTGTGTTGAAATCTTCAGTTCTACCTATTGCAAGAGAACGTCATGTATCTGCCTGATCTAGAATCTAAATTGGTTAAATAAGCTTGCACAGCTTATCATGAAAGAAAATAAAAATGACCAGACGTCAATTATCAAAAGAGTATTTGAAATAACTTTACTTGAAAACAAAATTCGTGATCTCCACTTGAAAAGGAGTTAAGGCACGTTTATTAAACGCTTTATATGCTATTTTTCCTCATAGGCTTGTAGTTATAAACAAGAAATAACAACTACTTTAGCAACTACAGATTCGGAGTTGATCTGAGAACTTGACTTGATCTTGACTCAAGGGCTTAAGGTAATGATCTCAGGCTTGGTTTATTATTTCCCTTGTAGGACTTCCCACACTAAGAGCCGTTTGCATGGTTTGATTATATAATATATATATATATATATATATATATATATATATATATATATATATATATTATACAGTCATTTAGTTTTGTTTCATAGTTTGGAGTCTGTGATCTTAAACTCTTGTAAACTTTAAAACACAGTCACCGCATCAATTCCTGTTAAAATATGGCAGTATATGATGATTGCTAACAAAAGATATTTGTATGCCATGAGCGTTTGTTCGGCGGTCTAAGAGTTTTAAATACAACACATGAGCTGCACTGTCGAGCTGACTGACTCTACTTGAGCCCGGTTTATAAGTCGCTTTAAAGCCTCGACTTGGGTTCAGTTAGAAAGATGTAGAGTTTAACGACTTGGACTCGATTTCAGACTTCAGAATAGTGACCTGAGGTTTGATTTGAGACTTCCCATGAAGATTTCCCATGACATAAAGACAACACTGCATTTTAATGGTTGCTTTTGCAACACCGACAAAACATACCTACATAGTTTTATTGTTATGTTTTCAGTACTATTTATTTTCCTTCCTTTATGTGCACAGATGTTTTTTTTAAAACATATTTAAACAATAATACTAGAAGTAACCTAACCTTTCACATGTAAATGCTATATTTTATTTTTATGTCTCTCAGCTACAATGTTAATTATGTTTGTTACATGAACAGCATATTTGTAGAATGTCTGGAATAGAGTGAAAGACGTATGATAAAGGGCAGAATGTCAGACGGGCCTGCGTGCCCAAATTCTTAACCCTATTGAAATAAAGATAAATCAGTCAGTCAATCAATCAGTCATCTCTGAAATAGTATTTTTATCTTCCGTTTCATCTTTCGAGTCCTCATAAATATTTGCTAATGTCATATTCAACAAATTAACCTAAGCAACTCCACCGACATAAAAAAAATCATCAACCATCATCTAAGACCACATAAGAAGTGTACTAAAGAATCTCTGCTTACCTCCCCGTTCAGGAAACAGTAAAGGAGAGATATCAAGAACCCTTCAGATGCGTTCAGAAAAGACGATGAGAAGTTATAAACAGCAAACGTCACAGGATCGCCGCCGTTCGGCTCCAGCATGATAACAAAATTGGTCAGCCCCAGAAGAGGCAGCAGGACGATGGCCGCTTTCACAGCTTTCCTGCAGAAGGTCAAGAACATGCTATAGTGCAAGTTTCCTAACTTCAGTTGTTTCAGTTTAGATATTAAAGATTATCTCCAAACTTCTACACACTTCAATGTCTTAAACTTCGAAAAATTAGAAATCGTGTCATTTTAGGCTTGAGTATCAGAGTGACGGGATGTTTATCAGGCCTTTGCAAACTAGAACTGATCAAGACCCTCTCCTACATCTCAGTTTGCGCTCCCAGCCACAGGCTGTACTTGCTTCTCCGACGGGGACAGGAGTCACCATGCCCCCCCATAGTAGTGGAGCCTTCAAGCAAGTCACAGTAATCTATTCAAAGTCCAGCATGATGCCAGCGTCTTCAGCGACGTCGGCTGTGAAGAACATCATGATGGCAGTTCCAGGGAGATAAAAACAACATTATTTTCAGAAAAAATATTCAACAACTTCTTGAATGTTGATAGCTAGTTGTAAATAATGAAGTTCATCAATATTGTTCCCACCGAAACATGTGGTGGCATTATTGGCAGACAAAACTAGTTCATGAGCAGAAAAAAAGGACGCAATAGTTAGAAAAGTAAAACATCAAGTCCAGTCTAGCCAACTGAATTTTTATTGAAATAGCGTTTTCCTCTCTTTTTCTCTCTGTCTCTGTCTGTCTGTCTGTCTGTCTCTCTCTCTCTCTCTCTCTCTCTCTCTCTCTCTCTCTCTCTCTCTGCTGTAACGTTGAGTAGCTTCCTGTAATCCTCGAGAAAAGTCTCTGGAGATCAAGAACTCCAGGCTGCCTATGTCTTCGCTTTATGGCGTGATCGTCCAGGTGGGATGAGTGCCATCGTGGTTTCAGCTGCACCAGATGTATACAAATGTACAGAAAACCGCACTGGAAGAAAATATCATGGCGTTGTGTAGATTGATATAGAACAGGGTAAACCTTAAAAAAACACACATAGCACGGGAGAGAAATAAAAATAATAATAGAATGACCCTAACTCGAACAACATGCCATCTCAAGACGAGCAACCGCCTAGTCGCAGTATAGGACAACAGCAAAGATGACTGAACAACATCAAACAACTGACAGGAAATAGTCTGTCTAAGTCTACCATCATATCGAAAGATCAGACGAGCTGGAGATATATGTTGCCAGTCTTCATCGTGGAAACATTTCATTACAGAATAATGGCGAGATCTTGCTGGTTTCACTTCCGTAAATGAAACGGTCAGATCTATGTCTCAATACCCTGGAAAGTAAGGACCAAAACGACCTTTAACTCTTTTCACTACTGAATTATTTTCCACGATATACAAGAATACATTTTTGTTGAGGCATTTCAGTAGAAATAAACTAGAAGGATGTTTTTATGTTGGAAAATTGTCCCTCCGATGGTCATCATGATGAGACAGCACAGAAGACATCAACAGCAGACTTACTAGAGCAAACCAGGCTTTTGCAATGCTGCAGACTATATGGACATAAAAAAAACTAAGCATAAATATGAAAATCAGGATATTTAAGAGCAATGTTCTAAGTGTACTACTCTATGGAAGTGAATGCTGGAAAAATCACCAAAACCATAGAAAACAAGTTGAATTCTTTCCAGACTAAATGTTTACGAAGAATTAGAAAAATATTTTGGCCAAACACCATAAGAAATAACATCTTATTGGCAGAAATGTAGATGAAGCCACTGACAGCAATTATTGAGGAAAGACGCTGGCGATGGTTGGGACATGTGTTCCGAATGACTGACAACTCATTACCAAAAATAGCACTAAGACGGACACCACAGGGGAACAGAAGTAAGGGTAGACCAAAAGAGACATGGAGAAGAACAACAGAGAGGATGTTGAGCAATAGAGGGCTCACCTGGTCAAGAGCAGAAAAAAAGGCGAAGGACAGGCATTTGTGGAAAACCCTTGCAGAAGCCCCATGTGCCCTTGGCACTTAAGGTTCAGAGAGAGAGAGAGAAACTAGAAGGAAGTTACTGTATAGTTGAAATATATGAGTTGCGTTAGAAATGTGCCGCGTTTCAACTTATGAAGTCGTTTCCTAAAATTCACTCTGAGCTCAGGGTGCAGGATATACCAACCCCACTAGTCTTGTTTTGGAGCAAAAGAGTTAAAAAAAAAGTATGAAATTGGTCTGCTAACATACATCACACAATCAATAAACAACAGAACCCAATAAAAAAAAATTCTTGGTGCTTTGGTTCTTAGGCCTGTTCCTGGGGTTATTTGGGGCGCTGATTAAGAAAACTGCATTGGATGGACCGCATCAGCTTTAGTTTCTTTGATATGGTTGGCACCAGCTCTAGTTTCTTAGATATGGTTGGCACCAACTCTAGTTTCTTACATATGGTTGGCATCAGCTCTAGTTTCTTAGATATGGTTGGAAACAGCTCTAGTTTCTTACATATGATTGGCAACAGCTCTAGTTTCTTACATATGGTTGGCATCAGCTCTAGTTTCTTACATATGGTTGGCATCAGCTCTAGTTTCTTAGATATGGTTGGCACCAGCTCTAGTTTCTTACATATGGTCGGCATGAGCTCTAGTTTCTTAGATATGGTTGGCACCAGCTCTAGTTTCTTAGATATGGTTGGCATGAGCTCTAGTTTCTTAGATATGGTTGGCATGACCTCTAGTTTCTTAGATATGGTTGAATTTATAAAATTTTAGTCTGCTCTTTAACAAATCTCTTCTACAGAATTGGGATGTCATAACAAGCTGTCTTATTTGAATGGGAAATTTATGCGTTTACCCACATTTTTGTGTGTATGTATACAATGACCTCTGTTTCACACTACTTCGTTTCCTATAATTCACACTGGCATACAAATGAATGGCTCAAATGATAAAATCACTTTTGTTCTGTTTTATTACATAATTATATCCAAAAATTAAGATGGTAAATCATGGTTTTCATAGACTGCATAAATTTGTATTTCAAGGGTTTTCCAACCCGATCTGTTTAAAACAGTTGAGCTGTATGATAGTTATGATCATCTAAGAGGTGTGTGTATACTCCCACTCATATCATTTCATTTTTGCAAATCGAACACCGTAGAGGTTATGGCTACTTCAAGACGGAACTGTTTGAATTACCCTACGGATTTTGCTTATTTGTGGGAAGCAGACACTGAGAGCAAGTAGGAAAGCCATTTCTGAGTTTGTAAAAAAAAAAGCATATGTAGGTTACTTTGGTGTCAAGCTTGGAGATCAAGACAAGCCATGGGCTCCTCATCCTGTATGGAAAACTTGTACGGAGCATTTGCGCCAGTGGACAAATGGAAAGAGCAGCTGCCTGAAACGTGGAGTAAGAATGGTGTGGAGGGAACCGAAAACCCACTTCGATGGCTGTTATTTTTGTATTGTTAATATCACAGGCATCAATCTAAATAATCGTGACAAGTTGTCTTACCCTGATCTACCTTCAGCCAGGAGACCTGTTCCACACTCGGACTTTGTACCTGTTCCACCTTTCCTTAAACTACCACAACTCTCAGAGGATGAGTCCTGCATGCCTGATATCGCACAAGGTAAAGAAAGAGGGGGCAGTGACAGTGAATTCTAAACAACTTCATATATTGATCGTTTTGATATGAATGAATTGAATGATCTGATCAGAGACTTAAATCTTTCCAAGGAGTCTTCTGAATTGCTTACCTATAGACTAAAGAAAAAGAATGCACTTCAGCCTTTTATCGAAGGAGAGAAAAGGATTTGCTGTCATTCTTTACTGAAGATAACAATTTAATATTCTGCAATGACATCTGAAACCTTGTGAAGAAAATTGGTCTTTCAGAATATAACCCACTTTAATGGCGTCTTTTCAACGATAATTCAAAACGTAGTTTGAAATGTGTTCGTTTAAATAACGGCAACAGTTATGGTTCAATTCCAATCGGTCATTCCACCAGGACGAAAGAAGAGTGCATCTCTTTAGTTTTGGCAAAGATAAATTACCAAGAACATCATTGGGTGATTTGATGGACTTGAAGATGGTTACTTTTCCTCTTGGTCAACAAAGTGGCTACACAAAGTATTCTTGTTTTTTTATGCCTTTGGGATAGTAGAGCCAAACATGAACACTGAGCAAGAAAAGAAGATTGGCCTCCGAGGGAATATACGGTGGTTGGAGGACAAAATGTAATCAATGAACCTTTGGTAACACAGGAGAAAATCATACTGTCACCATTACATATAAAGCTAGGACTGATGAGATAGTTTGTAAAGGCTTTGAATAAATACGGTTCTGGCATTGAATGCATAATGCACAAGTTACCTGGAGTTGTCATGGAAAAACTGAGTACAGGAATTTTCGATGGGCCACAGATCGGACAACTTAATGACCCACATTTCATAGCACCAATGAATGAAGTCGAATCATGTGCCTGGTCTTCATTTGTTCTTGTTGTGAAAAGCTTTCTTGACAACAAGAAGCCAGACAACTACACACAATTAGTAGAGGATATGCTCATTCATATCAACAGGTTTGGCATGAGTGTTAAAATCCGTTATCTGCACAGTCACTTAGATCGCTTTCCAAAGACCCTTCGTGATTTAAGCGAAGAACATGATGATAGATTTAACCTCGCTATAAAAACAATGGAAGTCAGATACAAAAGAAGATAGGATACACACACGATGGCAGTTTGAATCTTATGCAGGATTGTCCTGGCAGATCCCATTCTCAGAAGTCTTACAAAAGGAGCTTCTTGTGTGTCGAATAAGTGGAAAGTTTCTATCATAAAAGTGTGCTTTTGGTATGAAGTTAATACACTTTTCTTTTAATTTTTAATATGTTTCCTTCATGCTTAAAAGATATTAATTTAAATACTACATTAAAATATCCTGATTTGTTATGGGCGAGCAGAGTGAATACTGGTATATGGCACATGTTCTGTATCGAAAAAACTAGAGCTGATATGGAAAAATTTTGCCTTTTTTTTTTTTTTGGAATCAGCAGGTCAAATATACCCAGAAACAGGTGTAACATTTCAGGTACCAAAATATGTGTTGGCCAGTGAGTGCTGGGCTTACAACTGACCAACATCATAATCTTAAGAGTATAACAATTTATGCGGAAGTGAATCAGTGAATCTGTAATTTTATAAGGACCAGTATCAGAAAATAAAGGGCCTTAATCCACTATACGAGCTCGTATATTATTTGAAAAACAAAGTAATAACTTTACTCCTCTGAAAAGTGTTATTTTGTTAGGTGAGGAAACTTTATTACAGTATTTTGTTAGCGGAAGCAAACTAACTCCAGTGAAAGCAAAGATAATTGCGGTAGAATAACATTCACTTATCGGCCCTGAGAGAACCAGAACTAGCCAGGTCGTTTTACGACTTCTGTAGAGTGCTCGTAAAGAAAGAAGTGTTATTGCTTCGGTCTGGCTAAATGGATGAGGCGAAACTTTGAACTCAGCCTCGATGATCAGTCGAGAAACTCGCGGTGTTTTTTTTTTTTTCTTTTTCAGTCTATTCTTGATTTAAACGATTCACCTCTACACACTCTTGGTCCGCAAGAACTGCGTAAGTTATTTTAGGGTCCCCCAGCCAAAGCTATTTTCCTCCCTGTAACTTTCATCTTAACACCAAAGATTTATTAAAGCACTTTTTAAAACCTGAAAGTCAATAATTTTCCCGACTAAATAAAGCCTATGAGAGGAGGAGTGGGAGAGATTTAGGAAGGGGGGGGGCTGTGAGGAGAGAGAAGAGGTCATGACGAGCCCCCCCACCCCCTATCCCCAACCCCTTCAGCTAGGGTGGGTTTTGTGGTAAGGGCAGACCGACACTGCCAGTTCAGCATGAGGTTCGCGGCTTTGAGATCTTGGCGACGGCTGCAAAGAACAAGCCAGCAGAAGCAGGAAGACGTTTTTAAAAAAAAGGGGGGGGGGGAGAGACGACGGACGAATTGACTTCATCGATCACCAGAAGTTACTTATTCCTGATGAATCTCTCTCTCTCTCTCTCTCTCTCTCTCTCTCTCTCTCCTGAGTTGTTCCTGAAAAAAGTTAACATACTGAAGGGTTATCATCACTGCGCGTTGAACAAATCCGTACGTGCTCCGATCTCATCCTGTAAAGGAGGGATCTCATCACCGGTGCACCTACTCCGTAGCAGCGAAGAAGACCTTGATGAATTAGAGATTCGATCCCACACCCTAAATCCGAGCTACGGCAAATCCTACCCCCCCCCCCTTTTGCTCCTTGCAATGTTGTTTCAGGCGTAGTTTTTACGTACCGGAGTTTGTTGGCTTCGTTTGTCTGAGTCTCTCGTAGCTTCATGATCAGCACCCGAATGATGTTCAGCAGGAAGAACAGATTGACCTGGAGAAGAAGAAAACCAGGAGACTAGCTATCGTAAATTTAACACAGCAACTGTGTGCTTATATCAAAGAGATATGCAAACGTATAGCAGAGAAAATGCTGGTAAACAAAGGATTGACACTTGACACTGGAGACAGCTAAGAAGATTGAGAAGGACTGACAAAAAGTGGAAATCTCTTGCTACCAGCAGCTTCATGTGTCTTTGGCATCGAATGGACAAAAAAGACAGACAGAAACAAAGTCAGACAGATTACCGAAGGATATACAGGCAAATAGATAGAGAAACAGACAGATTAGCTAGTTTGGTGAATGGGCAGATGGATGTACAGGTGAGCAATCGAGTGAATGGTTGGATGGGTGGATGCATGGACAAGTTCATGGATGGCTACATTAGATAGATGCTTGATTGGCGATGGAATGAGTGAAGTCGTGCATGGATGAATGTCTGAATGGCTGGATGGGCGAACTGACTGATTGATGGATGGATGACTGAATAGACGGGTGGGCAGACATACACGTAGATTAATACGACGGATGAAATAACAGATGAACAGGGATGGAAGATGAAATAACAGATGAACAGGGATGGAAGATGAAATAACAAATGAACAGGGATGGAAGATGAAACAACAGGTGAATAGGGATGAAAGATGAAACAACAGGTGAATAGGGATGAAAGACAGCTGAATGTATAAATGAATTAATCATGTATTAATGAATTAGCCATGTATAAATGAATTAATCACGAATAAATGAATTAATCTAGGAATGAATGCATTAACCGGCATTTCTATAACAGACACATGATAAACAGTATCCGAATAAACAAGCAACTTTATCTTACGGCCATTACTGCTGCTCGGGGCCCTTCGATGATCCAGATTAGAGGATTCATATAATATGCAAACCAGCACCTGCAGGAGAATATACAACAAACACTACTTCAGACGAGCACACAACAGATATAAGTAGGCGTTGCTTTATATTTACTACAGCTAAGATACTGTTCATTTTGAACCAAATAGGGTGTAATTTATATTTATTGAATGCAGTCATGCTCGGTTTACTAATCTGGTGGTACCGGGTTCAGTTCCAGCACTGGGATTTTATTTTTCTGGTAGACACCAAAATCAGGTTTATCAGCTAACCTGACTAGCTTATCAGCTATGGGTCGCTAACCTGACTCTAGCTTATCAGCTATGGGTCGCTAACCTGACTCTAGCTTATCAGCTATGGGTCGCTAACCTGACTCTAGCTTATCAGCTATGGGTCGCTAACCTGACTAGCTTATCAGCTATGGGTCGCTAACCTGACTAACTTATCAGCTATGGGTCGCTAACCTGACTAACTTATCAGCTATGGGTCGCTAACCCAGCCTCTAAAAATGGGTACCAGGGAAATCTGGGAAGGTAAAGCGGTCAGGCGTGATACTGACCACATCAGACTTTCATGTGCCGAAGGTCATGGAAAATACGGGCCTAACACCGTATTCCCCAATTTGCCTTAATGGCGTGGAAACGGGAATCTTACCGTTACCTTTTACCTTTACTCACGCAAATATCTCGTGTTCAGTAGGCCTGATTACCGTGTCAATAATGGCGCTGCAATCAGGTCCATTCAGTCAAAAGTAGTCCAGATCTTATTCTGCTTAGAGAAAGTACCTCTGGTTGTACTCTTTTTTTTTTTTTTACTTTTTTAGTCCGGTTAATAGGTTTATGATTAACACGTTCACATAGATAAGTGGAGCTTGCAAAGAAGTTGAAATCTTAGATCTGGTTTAGAAGGTACTTGTACTATCTCCCTGTAACTGCGAGCTGGTGTTCTTTGCAGCCGATGCTGTGGAGGTGTTGAGGCACAGCATCGTATCGGCGTGGGTGCGGGTTATGGCAGCTATTTTTTTTTCGTTTCCAGAGTACAGCTAAAGAGCAGGGAGTGTGCAATGCTCCTTTAGCAGAATCCACCACCATGGGGATAATGGTGATCCCTGTCCCGTTAGCCAGCCTGTTACTAGAGGTACCAACGGAGAGGTGGGGCAGGGTCTTGGTCAGTATGGTTCACTAACCCTGACGCTAGCTTATCAGCTATGGGTCGTTAACCTGACTTTAGCTTATCAGCTATGGGTCGCTAACCTGACTAGCTTATCAGCTATGGGTCAATCGCTAACCTGACTCTAGCTTATCAGCTAAGGGTCGCTAACCTGACTCTAGCTTATCAGCTATGGGTCGGTAACCAGACTCTATCTTATCAGCTATGGGTCGCTAACCTGACCCTAGCTTATCAGCTATGGGTCGCTAACCTGACTCTAGCTTATCAGCTATGGGTCGCTGATTGCCTCATCGGACAGCGTCTTCATACCTGCTCCAGAAGGTAAATAAAAAACCATCTTAATTTACTACAAACGTTGCCCTCTCTCCACGAAGACTTAAGAGAGCTAAAACCGGCCTCAAAAAGTGCTCAGATGGGAAAACTCTGAAACACGCATGAAGAATTTTTGCTGACGATGCGATTCATAGACATGTCTCCATAGTATAAACTTGTCTCCTAGTATAGACTTGTCTCCTAGTATAGACTTGTCTCCATAGAATAAACTTGTCTCCTAGTATAGACTTGTCTCCTAGTATAGACTTGTCTCCATAGAAAAAACTTGTCTCCTAGTATAGATGGCTGAACATATGAAACTAAACGCATAAAGCCTGCTACACAATGCCACACTTGTCTTCTATTGTCCTCGCCATACCTGTCTCTTACAGTCTTCGCCACTCATTCGGGTTCCAGGAATATCTAGAGATGCTTTAATAAGGACACTATAAATCAAGACAATAACAACAGACTTTTCAACGCACAATGGCCCACAAAAATTGCTTCTTTTTCTTATCATTCCATCCGCACCTGACTCAAAGATATGAAGCGGTGACAGTTTGAAAACCTCCATTTACAAACAATAGCGACAGGTATTCACAAACAGAAAGCGGACACAAACACCACAGACAAATAAAATACAACAATGCAAATGTGTTTACCTCAGTTCGCTATAGAATCTGGACATTGGTATAACCCATGCTATGGTGAGCAAAACTGGAAAACCTATAAGGTAAATAAAATATTTGTTAAAAAAAATAAGGATTATCAAACAGTGTACACAATGATGAAAGTTGTTTTAAATGTCGCTAATTACACTTTAGATCTCATTTGCAGACATGTTTTAATGATATTTAAGGTGCAAGGATGGATGTGCTTTATAGGCGAAGCAAGGGGAAAACCAGGACTGGGTCGCTGTTTTAACGAAAGTTGAGAGATAAAGAGAGTTAAAACAGCCGGGTCTCAGCGTCCAGTTCTTCCCCTCCCAAAATAAAAGTTAGTTCTGTTCCGTCTCTTAGTAAATCTCCTTCAGTTTTGCCGGGTATTTTAAACTAAACTTAGCAATCGTTCTTTCATTACGGCTAATGAGGTGTTAAAACTAGACTAAGTAGCTCTTTCAGATTTGGCTACTTGGATATTCAAACAAAACTTATTTTAGAAACGCTAAGCACAGAATTCAAATTAGACGTAGTAAACGTTTTACATTTGGCCAACATCGTATTCAGATCAGACGTAGCAGTGCTCCTACTTTTTAGTTTGCAGGATAGGGTTGGTGTGGGGTCGTCGTCCTATGTTTCATGGTTGTGGACCGTACCGAGAAGACTTATTCTTTGGGGGGGGGGGAGTGAGGGAGGGGACGACATTTTTAGGAATTTACATAAACCCACTGTCTGAACCTGTGTCTCGTGTTTCAACACTATTACTATTAATTTCCCTGCTTATAGAGAGATCCAGGAAACGAAGCAACAACGCCGTCATTTTTCATACCAGATAAAACAATCTGTTGGTAATACCAAAGACAACGGGGCAACAGTTCTTAAGATAAATTGATCTTCTCGCCCGATCCCTGAAAACTTTAATCTCTCAGTGCCAGCGAGGAAAACTACAACGCACTCTTCTAAACGAAAAAACAAGACCGATAATTAATCTTCAGAATGTTCCTTTCTCATTAGTCTAGTTGTCTGTCCTTAGCCAGCTTAACGTAACCGGAAACTATTTGTTTTATGTGTTTTATTTTTAAATTTTGGTAATAATCTACCCCAATCCAGTGAGTTATTGCCAGACGGACTTTAAATTATTGATATCATGATTTTTGAGCAACACATTTTACTATTAAACAGACACGGGGTTTTGCTGGATAAAACGTGATTACTGTCAACGCAGAGAATTTCTAAATTATTATGTTTTTTAAGATTTATGAATTCTAAAATAAAATATAACTCCATCAAGCTATTAAACCCAAAAACCTAAAGATACAAGCTGTCGTATGTCACTTCCACATTTTGCACACGAAACTCAGGTTTCGTGATGGCTGTCAATTAAAGAAAATAAAACATTAAAAAATAAGAAATAGCGGAGGCGAAAACATTAATTTTGTAAACATGAAGAGCTTAATAGAAAATAAACATTATTGGAAATATCAATTTTGTAAACATGAAGAGCTTAATAGAAAATAAACATTACTGGAAATACAGATTCCTAGATCAAGTGTTTCTCGGAAAACTGAAAACGTCACGGGAAGAAACCGTATACAAATATATCTTGAAAACAGACAGTAGTACACACATTAAACGTCATGATAATCTAGAGAAAGCCGTCTTGAAAGGGTACATAATGGGAACAAGAAAAAGAGGAAGACCAAGGCGAAGACGGCTGCAAGACATCGTTGATGATCTGCAAATGGATGCACCAGCAGCAGGTCATCTTGCTCACAACCGAGAGGCCTACATGAGTGCTGTTAGGGAGGGAAAGTTCCGCAAGGGACATGCAAATAAATGAATGAACATACGTGATGAGTTACGGTTGGTGATAATAAAATTCCAAATTGTTTGTTGCTGAAATCAGGTTTGTCGGTCTGTAGGGCATCCGTAACTTTCAGTGCACCGCTGTGATCTTGTGATCTCGTATTTGAGACATGTTATAAATTATTCGTTGTGTTGGTCCACCCTCCTCTGCCTTTATGTGCAGTGGAGGAATAACTACCCAGGCCCTTGAGCTTAACTCTGTAACGACCCCTTCCCGCTCATCTACGACCAGTACTGACCGTCTCCTGATATAAGATCATTTGACCAAAACAAAAGCAAACAAACAAAAAAAACTGTGTTTACAGAGATTTTTTTTTTCACTTGACGTCGGGCCCCATACCCTCTCGGTAACTCTGCCATTCGGGGCCCCTAAGCTTACGCCTCCTCAGCTTTGGCGGGTAAATCCGCCACTGTGTGAAGACATCAAATGTCGGCTTAGGCACAGCTGTTGAATAATTCGTGGATGTTTAGAAGCGAGTTTCTTATATTGATAGTTTTTGGTGATAGATTCAAGTTCTGTCTCTTTGCACTTTTCTGTAAGTTAATTCCTTTGCTTGTCAATGCAATACTGACTCTGTGAACTTTTGCGTAAATTGATTCTTTTAGGTATAAATTCAAGTACTGACTGTGTGAACTTTTGTGCAAATTGATTATTTTAGGTATAAATTTAAGTGCTGACTGTGTGCACTTTTATGTAAGTTTATATATATATATATATATATATATATATATATATATATATATATATATATATATATATATATCTCGAGAAACTTCTTTAAAGAAATAAAGAGAATGGCAGACCATGCCTTTCAAGGTCCGGAAACCAGATGACAGGTTAATGATGCCGGAGACCAGTGGAGGTCACTGGGCGTTGTAAACAGGAAATTGTCAACGCCTTCGTTTTCTGGGCCCGCGAATGTTACAGGCGTGAGTGTCATTGCTAGAATATATTTTCCAGCTTCCTTCTTCGTTTACCTTATCTTTTCACGTATAATTACGTCTCAGACTCAGAGAATATCAATCTATTCTTCCAAATATAAAATATACATCTAAAGTTTAAAAATATACTTTCAGCTCAAGAAGTCTATTCGATAGTGACTCGACTTCTCATGCGATAGCTCATGATGCAATACCAGCGCCCTCTATTCAGCCGAGCTGCAAAAGACAGTCTCACTGGTTTAGAGGAAAGCAGACTTCGAAGATCAAGATCTCCAATATAACGAGACGCACGAAACTGCACCACAGACGAACATCGATGAATGGGCACTTCGGGAGGATCACAGTCACTAGTAAGAGACTTCTCTAGAGTCTGCTGCAGCAGGTGAACGAGCACAATATAAAAATATACAAAAGCATAAAAAATACATTTCATTGCAACATATAAAAATATGAAGAAAATAAATGAAGAGATCCCCCAAAGAATTTTCAGAACAACGAAAACTAGTGAAAACTGTAAGGAAAAAGAAGAGCAGCCCCAACTGTCTTGAGCATGTCATGAGAAGACAAAAGTTGGAAAACTTAGTAATGACTGAAAAAAAAAATTCAAATAAAAAGGAGAAGACGGAGACCAAGTTAAACATATCTCAGTGGACTGACCAATTGGCATGAGAATTTAACTGATTCGAAATTACTAATGATGGCAAGAAATGGAGCAGCAAAATAGTCAAAGATATCCAAGCACGGCACGTAAACAATAAACATAAATATAGAAAGACAAAGATCTATATAAAATACACTAACATCCAAATTAAACACCATGGACTCACCCCATCCTATGATGTAGAAAAGAATGTAGTTTGGCTTGCCAGAAAACACAGAGACGGCCACCATGTTGTGGAGATAGATTCCCTCAATAAACATCCACATAAACTTCACAGTTTTCGTGTACTCCAGAAGACTGTACAACACTTCACATAACACTGGCTGAAACATACAGAAACAAATGTCATTTTAAACTAAAAAGCTAACTACTATTCTTCTTTCTCACAATCAAGTTCTTTTGCCAGTCAGTCATTTGCATGTCCTTTGCGGAACTTTGCCTCCTTAACAGCTCTCATGTAGGCCTCCCGGTTGTAAGCAAGATGTCCTGCTGCTGATGCATCTATTTGCAGATTATCAACGATGTCTTGCAGCCATCTTCGCCTTGGTCTTCCTTTCTTTCTATTCCCTTCCAAGATGGTCTCCTGTAGATTATCATGACGTTTAATGTGTCCAAAATGTTTAAATATTCTCTGTTTAATCCTAGCCAGCCTTCTTCAATGTTAAGTTTTTTTTTGTTTTGGCCAACACACGTAAAATTGTTACTCGATTCTTCCATTCTATTTTCGGTCCCAATGTTAATGTGACACGTCCATTTCCTATTCACTTATAAAGAGTTTTCGCATTTGTCTCTCTCGACAGGCAAAGAAGCAATTTCCTAAATGTAATCTACTCAATAAAAGAACATTTGTTTGTGGTCAATGTCTTTCTAGTCCGTCCGAAAGCTTACCGCGCCAGGCGTTCTGCGGGCATGTGCCAGTCAAAGGTATTTCAGTCTCTTTCCTGCTGCATAAAAATAAATGATCAAGCTTTATAGCAGGACTGCTATTCTAATCAGGAGGGGCTTCAAAAAGTATCTGCATTCAAGAGAAAAAGGCTTCTTTAAACTTGAAGAGGCTGGTGGAATGACAAGAGACCTGTAAGGGGGACCATGTGAGGAAGCGATATCTTCTTCTTCTTCTTCTTCTTCTTCGTACGCACTGGCGATGATGTGTGGAACCTTATTTTTGCGATGCGCATTTTGGCTGGGTATCTCCGACTTCAGCACCAGGGAGTCATATAATCATTATGTTCATTGGCTCAGAGTTGCCGGTATTGAAAGGGTACTGTAACCCGAGGTATTTACGTGCCTTAGGGGGGTATGCTAGCGCCTTCTATGCCTCATTTCTAAACCCCCTACAGTATTTGAGGCAAGGGGTGCCAGCACCTGTCCTTTCTGCCTTTGTATCCCTAGGAAAAAAGCCCCAGATACCCATTTTTTTTTAGCGAATTGCCTGACCCTGATGCCAGTCGGTCCAAACAAAAAAAATTTCGCTCGAGTATGAAATCGAACCAGGGATCTTCTTACCGACAGGTGAACGCACTAGCGACACCACAACCTTTATTTGTTAATTATCCCTCCTACTTCTATTCAGAATCGCGGCCACTATTTCGGCAGTCTAATTTTAAAAGTTCTCTGTGCCACTAAACCTTTCCTTAATTTGTGTATGTACAGACGCAGTAGGAGTCGACTGAAATAAATATCATACAGATCAGTCCCACGATGTGTTTCGGTATGATATGAGTGACAAAAGATGGTATCAGGAGAAGCGAGCCACGTTATAGATTCAAATATTAGTTCCCGATATACAGTAATCGATTTATATCGGGCATGTTATGAGGAGAAACAATTCAGAGAATCCCAAAACAAGCTATCATGTGGAACACAACAGACTGAGAAAAAAAGAGGTCGACCATGTGAAACTCTAAAGAGGACATTGTTAGGAGAGGCCAAATTAGCAGGCTCCTTGATGAGGTTGAAAAGCTCGCCGAAAACAGGACAACTTGGCAAACTACCATGCGAGCCCTATGTGAAGTTTACGGAACGGGAAGAATGTAAGATGTAAGATAAGATATACAGTAATCCAGATATAAATAGACGGGACAATCTTTGAGTGTTTCCATGGTTACACTGTTGGCGCTAGTTCATCAAGCTTGGCTACGGGGAAGAGATCAACATGTTTGGTCGTGATGGTGAAACAATGCTGAGAGATTGACTCTTTAGGTCATGTAAGGAGTAGTGGTCCTTGACCTGTGTAGGGGTTCGTTGTGCGCGTCTCTCGTGTTAAGGCCTGTGGTTTTAAGTCCAGTCGGACATGTTCCAGAAGCCCAGGTATAAAAATGAGCAGCTGATTCCTTCTTGAGCCAGAAGAGGGGAGGCGGCCAGACAATGATGTTGACCACATCACCCTCTAAAATGCTATCGGGTCAAGGAAAATTTGAACACTAACACTAATCCTTAAACATGTTTGTAGGATGATAGGAATATGATTTTCACTTAATGAAATAAAAGGATACATTGCTGGCTCACTTCTAATCCTACTCCATTCATTGTCAAGATCTTCACCCTTCGGCTGCCCAGTTTAGCGTGGTCATCAAACAGTTAAAAAAAACAGTCGTAATAATGTGTCTGTTAATGTTACATTTGGTAAAGTGCATGCAAAAAAAACAAAACAACCTTAAACAACCAAAAAAAAAAAACAAATCATTTATGATCTCCACAGGACATACCGTGTCATAAATTGTGTTACTGTCCCCGCTCGAAGCCCCAGCCACCTGCCCTGTCTCTCTGGCCACCAGCTGGTCCACGTAGAGGATTGTCCTCATGGTAATCTGGGCTATCATTGCGACGAAGAGATTCTTGTGGATTCTTGTTCGATGGCACTTGAGACTCCTGTTGAAGAATATTTCTGTGTGTCAGGTAAACAGAAAAAGTTACGGTATTGTTTTATTGTGAGAATGACAGACGAATCCTTAACGTTAACAGTTTTGATGTGGACTCCATAGGACAAAATAAGCATGGGACGTCCTAAAGAAACATGGAGACAAAAAAAAAAACGCAGAGAAAATACTGGTACACAAAGAATGATGTGGGAGACAAACCAAGAAGATGGCGAAGGAGGAACAAAAGTGGAAATCTCTTGCTACACAAGAAGACCTGTGTGTCTTGGGCACTGAAGAGCGAGAAAGAAAAGGAGAAAGTGAGAGAGGGAGAAAGAAAGAATGAAAGAAAGAGAGAGAGAGAACGGAGACTGAAGCTGGAGAGTTAAATACTGCAGCATTAAGACGGGTCGTAAGGCGTAATCATACTGTAAGTCACAGCTTAAATCTTGAGGACTTTAGCGCCTCTAGCTGAACTGCACAGCCTGCAACTATTGCCCTTTGCACTAAAAGAGATCTCATAAAGCAATTTTCTTATATTCTTATATCCTTCTTGTGCCGTTAAACGTCACATAAGGCTCGCAAGGAAGTTCGCAAATTTTTCCTGTTTTCGGCAGGCTTTTCAGCCTCATCAAGGGATTTTATGCCTATTAATTTGACCTCTCTTAACAATGTCCTCTTCAGAGTTTCACGTGGTCTGCCTCTTTTTCTTCGGCCTGTTGTGTTCCACTTGATAGCTTGTTTTTCGGATTATCTGATCGTTTCTTCTCATCAAGTGACCAACATATGTCCATCTCCTTTTCCTGATCACCCATGAGACTGGTTGTTGTTCACTCATCTGTCTTATCTCTGCATTGTTCTTGAATTCATTCCACTTGATGCTGAGTATGTTCCTTTGGCATTTGTTTTCAAAAGAGTCTAATTTCTTGCCTATTTCTTTAGTTGTTTTCCAGGTTTCGCATGCATAAATGAGGGTGGATATTACATTTGAATTGAATAATCTTAACTTGGTTTTTGTGCTTATAACTTTTGAATTCCATATGTTCTCAAGATTCTTGAAGGTCAATGGTGCCTTGTAATTCTAATTCTAACTTCCTTTCTGGTGTCACCATCCTGATCTATGTAGCTGCCAAGGTATGCAGATTGATTGACTTCTTCAACATCTGTCTCGTCTATGTGTATTTTTCCAATTTGATTAATGGGAATTTTCATTATTTTTGTTTTGTCCTTATTAATTTCAAGTCCTATTTTGTTAGCCAATGAAGACATAAAGCATTGAAACAAGCTTAAACAATTATCTTCGAAAGCCAACTCGCACGACACCTAAGATAGCATCATTGCAAAATTTGCTCCCTCAGACTCTTATAAACTTCACACGTCCGTGAAGTTCTGTTAAAGGACAAATTATATGACAGGAAACTCTTACAGACAACGAAATAACCGTAGAAGCTTCCAGATCATATAATGGTGAGTGCTTCCGTCCTTAAAATCCTGACATCATGAAGAGGTACAGGCCACGGCGTTCTAGGGTTCTGTTAGTTTCTCGTTTCATTTAGTTTTCTAGCGTTGAATCATTGTCTCCTGCCTCTCATATGAAATCGATACTGCATCATTATACGCGTTTTCGATATTCTGCTATAGAAAACCATAATTGAAAATGACAGATGAATGTATTTACAAGAATTTTTTGCCAAACGATTCCAATCTTTGGGAATTCTTTCGTTAATTTAATCAGTTCTAAGCTCAATGTTACGTCAAGTTGTTAGCACTGGGTGATGTGAGTTTTATAGATTCAGTAGTTCATCTTTTGCTGAAACAACCTAATCATTTCCTGCACTGTCGCTTGATTCACTTTCAGAGGTCTATTGATGGTTTATCTGTAGCTTAAGTTACACAGCACTGATGACATTTTGGGTCGTTAAGAGCTGCCACAAATCATCGCCTGTCACTGCCTCTTCATTATTATTGCTTAATGAATTCCCTGCGACTAGTGCCAGTATTTTGCAAGGTCATTTTGAATAGACTCAAAGATATAGTGGATACTGCAATGAGAGAAGAACAAGCAGGATTTCGAAAAGGGAGAAGCTGTCTCGACCAGATCTTTACTCTCAGAATAATACTTGAAGAACATATTGAAAAGCAGAAACCATTAATACTGAATTTCATAGATTTTAAGAAGGCATTTGATAGCATACACAGAGATTCATTATGGAGAATTTTATGTCTATATGGAATACCATCTAAAATTGTCAACATCATTAAGGACTTATACAATGGATATGGTTGTGCAGTCAAGACAGAAGAAGGGATGAGTGAATGGTTCCAGATTGAAACAGGCGTGAAACAAGGATGTATACTGTCTCCTTTACTTTTTGGGATTACAATAGACTTCATAATGACAAAATGCTGCACAGGTAACACAGGTATTGACTGGGTACATGGGACCCAACTAGAAGATCTTGATTTTGCTGATGACATAACTCTTATCAGTAATAATGTGAATTCCATGCAAGAAAAAACAGATAGCCTATCTTCACTGGCTAGCAAAATAGGACTTGAAATTAACAAGGACAAAACAAAAATAATGAAAATTCCCATCAATCAAAATGGAAAAATACACATAGAAGGGACAGATATTGAAGAAGTCAATCAATTTGCATACCTTGGCAGCTACATAGACCAGGATGGTGACACTAGAAAGGAAGTTAGGATCAGAATTGGAAAAGCAGCATCAATCTTCAAGAATCTTGAGAACATATGGAATTCAAAAGTTATAAGCACAAAAACCAAGTTAAGACTATTCAATTCAAATATAATATCCACCCTCATTTATGCATGCGAAAGCTGGAAAACAACTAAAGAAATAGAAAAGAAATTAGACTCTTTTGAAAACAAATGCCTAAGGAAAATACTCGGCATCAAGTGGAATGAATTCAAGAACAATGCAGAGATAAGACAGATGAGTGAACAACAACCAGTCTCACGGGTGATCAGGAAAAGGAGATGGACATATGTTGGTCACTTGATGAGAAGAAATGATCAGAGAATCCCAAAACAAGCTATCAAGTGGAACACAACTGGCCGAAGAAAAAGGGGCAGACCGCGTGAAACTCTGAAGAGGACATTATTAAGAGAGGCCAAGTTAACAGGCATAAAATCCTTTGTTGAGGTTGAAAGACTCGCCGAAGACAGGAAAAATTGGCGAACTACTTTGCGAGCCCTATGTGACGTCTAACGGCACGGGAAGGATATAAGATATAAGATAAGTGCCAGGGCATTTCATCCGCAGTTCTGAAATTAGACTTAAAGGGTCATGCACTGTAATCCTCTCATAATCATCTTTGAATGAAGTATTCTTTATTCATCTCAAACTTCACTGAATTTTAAGGAGTTTATTTTTTTGTTAGATTTTAAAACTTCTGCGTCGGTGTTATTGGGGGTACTAGCCAGTTCAATCCAGTTCTTGTGTGCCTCTCGCCAAGTGATCGATCTATTCAGGGGGGGGGGATATTGCCTGGTTAGTTTTTAGGTATCGATCAGTTTTTTTTTCCCTATTATAATTTTAAATAAAGTCACTCGCACGAACAAACAAAGTTTATCTTCAGATACGCAAGGAATCTGTCATTCCGTGGGACAGTAAATTTTCGAATGAACTCTTGTCTTGACTTGTCTTGTCTTGTCTTGACTTGACTTGTCTTGTCTTGTACGGGCTGGTGTTCTTTGCAGCCGATGCTGTGGAGGTGTTGGGATATAGCATCATATCGGCGTGGGAGTGGGTTATGGCAGCTAATTTTTCAGTCTCGGAGCGCAGTTAAAGAGCAAGGGAGTGTGCAGTGCTTCTTTAACAGACTCCACCATCATGGGGACTATGGAGATCCCTGCCTCGCTAGTCAGATGGGCCTCTTACTAGGGGTACCAACGGAAAGATGGGACAGTCTTTTTCTGCTATGGTTCGCTAACCCTATTGCTATTATATCAACTATGGGTCGCTGACCCTGTCGCTATTATATCAGCTATGGGTCGCTAACCCTGTCGCTATTATATCAGCTATGGTTCGCTAACGCTGTCGCTATTATATCAGCTATGGGTCGCTAACCCTGTCGCTATTATATCAGCTATGGTTCGCTAACGCTGTCGCTATTATATCAGCTATAGGCCGCAGATTACATAATCGGACAGCGTGGACTGAACAGCAGAATTTTAAAAACATTGAAAAAAAAAATTATAGCAAGGAAAAATCTCAGGGAAATTTTGCATGATTTCTGGACTCTGAGCTTTACTTAATGAATGTAGCTTGTCATGTTAAATTTAGCAGTGTATCACTGCACCAGGAGCTTCTGAAGAGCAAATATGGGCCTCTCTTGAGCAGAAGTGACATCCACGATTAATTACCTGAGATTAAGAGTGTGGACGATCAGCATGTTGATTAAGCTGTTGATTCATACGTTTATAAGGAGACATTTCAAAATATGGACAAATTATGTTGCGTATTTAGTTAAAAGCTTATATCCCAAACAAAACTTTAAGAAATAGCTGACAAAAGAGAGAGAGAGAGAGAGAGAGAGAGAGAGAGAGAGAGAGAAGAGAGAGAGAGAGAAAGAGAAAGAGAGAGCCATCATTATACATTTTATGTTCTTTTTTTTTAGATGGAAAAAAAATTCCTCTGAAGTCTTAAATATTTTTAGCAGGGTTGAGGAAGTCCTAAGAATTCTTTTTTTTTTTTTCTCTGCGGGAATCTTGTTTTTTTTTTATTTTAAAAGCTACATTGTTCAAGACATTTATGCAAATACTTCCCTCAACAAGCGTAGCGGTTCCAGGGAAATATTGCAGCGTTGCTGCCCCAGAAATGTCTAGAAGGAGGAGACTCGACATTTATGTGAGAGTTTTTGACTTTACACAAAATATCAGCCCCGAGGTCTCCCCATATGAAGGAGCAGATCTGGAGGCTTTATTGGGAGAAGCGAGTGCGCTTACTCCAGCTCTTGTCTTCATGTGCTACAATCCTTTACACTTAAAATGGACATTGCATATCTCGAGCACAGGATTTTTCAGGGGAGAAGTAAAAAAAAAAAAACTATTGTCAGTTCTAGTGCATTTATGTCGCTTGTATTTCCTATCCCATCTATTTCGTTTTACCATAGTCTTTCGGCATTTCATGGCATTTTAGAAAATTAGAGAGAGATTCCCCCCTCCAAAGTTTTGATAAAATAAATCGCGCAAAAACTGAACATACTGACATATCGATGAAATTTTCGTATCAAAGATGTGAAATAATGTATTTTTGTTTTCTTTTTCTAAAGAAATGAACTCACTGTTCGCTTGGAGAACAATAACGAAACTAGGAGGGGAAAAAAAGGGCACGTGGCACTTTATATAAGGATGCGAGGACTTTGTTCAGAAGCATACGTATGTAATGATATGAATGTTATTTTTGTTAATTCGGTGTGGGAGGTTTTGTAAATTGTATAATTTACGGAGTAACAGGATTATATATATATATACTGACTGTGGAATTTCCTAATCAATGCTGTCTGAAGATTTTTTTTTAAATTGAGTAACATATTTAATCTGGAGCTGGAGATTTTGTATGACACCACGCATGCGTATGTTACCCTCCTGGCCTAAGTCTTAAAAGTGGATGTACTTCGCCTGGTCTGTAGATATTTTTTTTTATAATGCAGTATATTAAATGTATACGAGATCTGAATAAACAAAGCAAAAATCATCAAACTTTGCTGTAGCTCATTATCTTGTAATTGTCGGGAGAAACTGGCGACATGATATGATATGGCTGTAGGGAGGTGCGACATATTGATGAAATGAATGAACTGACACGAAAATTACCGTAACGAACCAGTGGACTATCTTGTGCTAATCTACAGATTATATAATTATGAACAAAATTCGAGCGATCACTACGCTTGCAAGCAAAGGACCATCACGAAATCGCCTGTGTTAGGAAAGATTTACGGAGATGGTGCCATTTGTAATCACTTTTAATTGTTACTTATTTGATTTTTTTTGTCAGTTCTCTTCTGTTTCTTTTTGGAACATTCTCAAACATCAGACTGGATATCTTGGAACGCTCAAATCCATCTCAGTTTGTTAACCACATACAGCTTGTGTTCCGAATTAGTACTAGTGATGTCCTTCTTTCGCAGAGAGGTCTTCAGTAGATGTTGGGCAGTCAGTTTTACAGCGTGAGGTATTCAATAGATGCTTGGCTGTCGGTTTTATAGCGTGAGGTCTTCAGTAGATACTGGGCTGTCAGTTTTACAGCGTGAGGTATTCAGTAGATATTGGGCTGTCAATTTTACAGCGTGAGGTCTTCAGTAGATGCTGGGCTGTCAGCTTTACAGCGTTACTAGCGTACTTATCAGCTGCTCTTATTTTCAGCTTGTTATACAGGTGACAAGCCAGTCTGTTGGGGGTCTGCGTTGATTTTAAAGATCGTTACTTGCTATTCTCTGTTCAGCTGGTGATAGAAGTCAATCTTCTGATGTCTTGAATGTTCTTCTTCCCATTTATTTGTATATTTGGCGTTAGTCAGTGGTTTTGACTTCGCCATATAATTTATGCTGGAGTTTAGCTATAGGAGCTCTCCGCCTTTCTTTGATAGTGGATCAGCCTCTTCATTCCCTGTGATGTTGTTGTGGGATGGTATTCATTATACTATCATACTTTCACAGAGTTGGTTTATGTTACAGAGAGTCTCTCTCAGCTTACTTTATACTTATTTATTATTGTGTGTCGAGATGGGTGGGGTTGGCGATCACGCTTCTTCATCTTGTGCGGTCCTTGGTGTTACCGAATAGCTCAGATGCTTTTCTTTTAATTCATGCCACGTGGTCAGTCCATTGAGATAGTTTTTCTCCTGGCCTTCCTCTCTTCCTTTTCCCCCTTGAATTTTCCAGTTCTCAAACTTCTGTCTTCTCGTGACATGCCCAACAGATTTTGATTGTCTTTTTTTTTCTTCTTCTTATCATTTTCGTTGTTCTAAAACTTCTTTGAGGACATCCGATTGTTTTTTTTTTTCCTTTGTCCAGCGTATTTCTTGCATCATCCTTCCTTAAAAAAAAACCACGTCTCTGTTACTTCCAGTTTCTTTGCCATCAATTTTGTTGAGGCTCCAAGCTTCACAACATATAGCAATATTGGTTCTACATAGCACTACAATACTCTTTTCCTCACTTTTAGTGACCTATTCCTATTTGTTAGTATCTTCTTCGTGTAATAGAAAGCTACCTTTGTCTTACCTGTTCGCGATTTTATTTCACTTGTGCGTTTGCTGTCATCTATTATTGTTAATCCAAGGTAACTGAATTTATTTGCTCTAGTCAGTGTCTGCTCGTTTGAAAGGATTTTTCACGTAACTGTATTTACTCTGTTCGATATGATCATTGATTCTGTTTTGTTGTTATTCTTTTCGATATGACCACTGATTCTGTCTTGTTGTTATTCTTTTCGATATGACCATTGATTCTGTCTTGTTGTTTAGTTCTTTGTCTCTTTTATTGCTCCCCACAATAATCTTATTCATAAGTTTCTGCAAAATTGCTTTCACTTTCTGCTATTAGTCCGGCATCAACAGCATATCTCAGGTTATTGATATTATGACTTCCTAAATTATGCCGTTATACAAAGAAATAACTAAGTTATGCAAAGAATATTACGATGCCATAAAAATTGGAGGTTATGAAATACTAGAGATTAGATATGCTGATGACACAGTGTTACTGTCCACAACACAAAAAGGAATGGAAAAACTAATTATGATAGTCCGTAAGAACAGTGAAAAGCAAAACCTCTATCTTAATGCGAAGAAAACTAAATTGATGACAACTGACAAAACAAATAAGGCAGCTGAAATATGTATCAGTGAGGAAAAACTGGAAAAGGTGGAGAGTTTTGAATATCTTGGATCAGTACTAACTAATAATGGACATAAAGTGAGGGAAATTAAAAAGAAGACATCTATCGCTCTTCAAAAAGTAAAACAACTAAAGAATCTGTAGAGAGGAACAGACAGAACTACAAAAATAAGATTTTAAAGAACATGCATCTTTCCCATCGCAACATATGCCTATGAGACCAGGACATTTAACAAAACAGCTGAGAAACACATAAATGCTTTTGAGTGTAAATGCTACAGAAGAGTTCTCAAAATATCGTGGACACAAAAAAGAACAAATATATCTATACTACAAGAGCTTAATATTGAAGAAGGCTGGCTAGTAAAGAGGATTAAAGAGAGAAAACTTAAATATCTTGGACACATTAAACGTCATGATAATTTAGAGAAGATCGTATTGGAGGGATACATAATGGGAAAAAGAAAGAGAGGAAGACAAGGCGAAGATGGCTGCAAGACATCGTTGACGATCTGCAAATGGATGCATCAGTAGCAGGGCATCTTGCTCACAACCGAGAGGCCTTCAGGAGTGCTGTCAGGGAGGTAAAGTTCCGCAAGGGACATGCAAGTGACTGACTGATTGAAATTATGTCGCAATTTACTAACTTATTTATTTCTTCCATTCATTTTCTGACATGATAGAGCATCCGCGAGGAAAACAACTTTGTTTCTCCACGACCTCTTTTACAATCGGGCTTTTCTTCTTCTTCTTGTTCTTCTTCTTCTTCTTGTTCTTCTTCTTCTTCTTCTTGTTCTTCTTCTTCTTCTTCTTGTTCTTCTTCTTCTTCTGCGTTCGAGGTTGCTGGTCACATCAGATCCTGATCCCTGTCGACATGGCAAAGCCCGCAGTCCTCTCCAGATCATGATAGGAGCCCCAAAGCTTTTGCCCCAAGCTTGTGTCCTCTGGCCATTTCTCACACCTCAGGTCTGCATGGTTTGAACACTCTTGTAGGATACGTTCTGGAGTCTGGACTCAACTACCACACGGACATTCGTTTGTGTGAGACATTTTGAGTCGATGCAGGTGTTTTCAGTGCATCTGCAACATCTCTGAAGCTGTCGGAGAACTTTCCTGTCGTCCTTGACATTCTGCTTTGCACCCCAGTATTGAACGTCAGAGAGCTACGTACTCCGCCACTGAACTTTTCATAGACTGCTGATCCAATTTTTCAATATGAAATATTTTGAAATCAACATTTCTTTCTGCCACTACTTCACGGTGTCACGCCCCTTGTACGGTATTTATGTCACTACTTCATTATATTACTTTTGTAATACAGTCTTTATGTCATTATCTCGTTTATGTCACTCCTTCAATACACTATTTATGTTATTACTTCGTTGTGCCACTCTTTATGTGTGGTATTTATGTCACTACCTCTTATGTCTCTCTTTATGTTCGTATTTATGGCACTACTTCATTGTATTATTCCTTCAATACAGCGTTTATGTCTCTACCTCTTATGTCTCTCTTTTTGTTCGTATTTATGGCACTACTTCATTGTATTATTCCTTCAATACAGCGTTTATGTCACTACCTCTTATGTCTCTCTTTATGTTCGTATTTATGGCACTACTTCATTGTATTATTCCTTCAATACAGCGTTTATGTCACTACTTCGTTATGCCACTTCATCCACAGTATTTATAGCACCGCTTCGTATGCCAGTCTTTATGGAGGTATTTATAGCACCGCTTCGTATGCCAGTCTTTATGGAGGTATTTATAGTACTAATTCTTTATGTTATTTCTTTGATAAACACACTGTGGCCATTATTTATGTTATAAGCCGCTGACTTCAGCTGGATAATGCACTTCCTCTGAATTTCACAGACCTTTTTTTTCTATTTCAAACAAAATGGCTTGTTTGGCTTGAGAACTTTTGTTGATGCTTTAGGCTCCATTGGAAGCATAGAGGGCTGATGATGATGATGATGACCGTCTATTTCGATTTTTATTTATCCCAGTAATTTTAAAGATGGATCGAACCGGAGAGAAGCCCGCCGAAGTTTAATTGTCAGCCCTTCTTTCGAGCCATATCGTCCCTTCCCGTCTTCCTCATTTAAACTTGCGACGTCTCTCGTCTACTTCATTTAAAATGTCAAGATTTCTCATTTACCACATTTAAACTTTCGAAATCCCATCTACATCCTTTACATTTTCGAAATCTTTCTTTTGTTTCTTAGTATTCTTATCTGTTCTTCTCATATTCCCCCGCCCTCCTTTCTAAAAAATGCTGTGTTAACCAATCACTGCTGTCTGCCGAAGACTTTCAAGCGCATGCAGTAACTGCTCTTTCCAAGCAACGAACATCCGACATCCCTTTACGTACCTGAAGTAGCAGAAGATGACAAGAGATATGACGGTGCTGACGAGAGATATGCAAAGTCCCACGATCTCTAATGTTCTGGATATATCGATGATATCCTTGATCAACTGTAGATAGAAAACATTGTGTTTTAGCCTCTTAGTAATCTCAAATTTCCACCCACCCATCCATCCATCCATCTATCTATCTATCTATCTATCTATCTATCTATCTATCTATCTATCTATCTATCTATCTATCTATCTATCTATCTATCTATCTATCTAATTCTTAACCCTTTTGAAATAAAGATCAATCAATCAATCTACCTATCTTTTCCTCCCTCTGTACACACACACATCTCCTATAAAACAAGCTAACCTCCTTCTCCTCAGACGTCTTGTTGCTCATGTATCGGACGTAATACTCCCAGGCCTCCTTGGAGTAACAGTTCGTATAATGGGTGAAACCAGTGCCGTTTGTGTACTGCCCTTTCTGCTTCGTCTCCCAGAGCCCATCGGGGCCGCAGTAGCGTGAGGCTTTCTCTGAAGATTATATACAGAGTGTCCCAAAAAAGTGTACAGACAATGGGGAAAGTATAACACTTTTAAGGAAACTGGATCTTTAGTTACAAAATATTCTCTTTATGAGTACCGTTTCTTAATATAAAGATATGCGTTCTTCCCAGGGGAGATAACACTCGTGTTTACCACCTCTGGCGTCATTCAGGTAAATGTACGGACTTGAATGTTAAATTTCTTATCTGTGGAGATTTTACAGACAACTTGTAGTTAGTTCCCCGTCAGATTTTTAATTAGAGGCCAGGATAGAAAAGGGTGATGAGCAAGACAGTTTAGGCAAGAAACAGGCAAATACGGGGGGGGGGGGGTGGGTCAAGGAAGACAGACAGAACTATATAAAGCTCAGTGTTGGATGTATTGTCATACCATAGAAAGACACGCATATCAAATGACAGTAGAAAAAATGAGTAATAAATAGAACGACGAAGATAGAAAAAAGAAACGGGAGATCATGCAAACAGACAGAAAAAAATGTATAGAAAAATAGATAGATATATGGTAGATATATAAAAGACAGACAGACAAGCAGGCAGGCAAACAGACAGACAAACAGGTAGGCAGGTAGATAGATAGATAGATAGATAGGAAAGATTTTATGCCCGTATGTATAAATTGTGTTTACGACGAATATTTATAAACCCGTATGTATAAACTGTGTTTATAACGAATATTTATAAACCCGTATGTATAAACTGTGTTTATAACGAATATTTATAAACCCGTGTGTATAAACTGTGTTTACGACGAATATTTATAAACCCGTATGTATCAACTGTGTTTACGACGAATATTTATAAGGTCAAGCCGGAGTAAGAAGAAAGGCTACGGACAAAGGATTATGTATAACGCCATTAAAATAGCCGAGACTCTTGCTATCATGCCAGGAACATGTATCTTGTGAGTTCAGGACATGACTCGATTCGTGATTTAGATTGACGCTGGAGATTTCTGAACGCGTCTGGGCTGCTGTGATGTCTATCACCGCCATGAATAACAAAAGATTGCTGGAAGAGATTTTGCTGTTTCTGTTTTACCAAATATTCTACGTTCTCATTTACATGAGATGCTCGTCGCAAATGACATGAAAGACGGGTTTTGTGGTGTCTTGTTTTTTGTGTCGCCACAGGGTAGATACTATGGCAAGAGACAATAGTGTACCTTTGTTGCTGTTAATTTTCTTTAGGTATAGGAGATGTGGGTATTAAATAACGAAGGTAGATTGATCTGTGGAGGAACAGACAGAACTACAAAAATAAGATTTTTAAGGGCATGCATTTTTCCCATCGCAACATATGCCTGTGAGACCTGGATACTTAACAAAACAACTGAGAAACATATAAATTCCTTTGAATGTAAATGCTACAAAATAGTTCTTCAAATATGTTGGACACACACAAAAAGAACAAATGTAACCATACTACAAGAACTTAATACTGAAGAAGGCTGGCTAGTAAAGAGTATTAAACAGACAAAACTTAAATATTTTGGACATATTAAACGTCATGATAATCTAGAGAAGACCATCTTGGAAGGGTACATAATGGGAAAAAGAGAGGAAGACCAAAACGAAGATGGCTGCAAGACATCGTTGATGATCTGCAAATGGATGCATCAGCAGCAGGGTGTCTTGCTCACAACCGAGAGGCTTACAGGAGTTCTGTTAGAGAGGGAAAGTTCCGCAAGGGACATGCAAATGAATAAATGAATGAATGATTGAGATGCATAGTTCAGTTTTAAAAAAGATAGAATGAGAGAGGAAAGTGGGCAGAAACAAAAATGGCAGACGATAAGCACATGTAAACGAAGAATACACAATAATCAATATGTCAGAAAAAAGGATGAGAAAAGTCAGTCAGTCAGTGAGGCATTTGCATGTTCCATAGGGAACTTTGTAAGGAGGCAAATTTGCGTACGGGTGTGGAAAAGGTGATAAAAATCAATGGCTACATGTGTAAACGATCTCAACCATAGGACTATATGGAGTACAAATTTGACTACGTTGACAATATACACATATGTTGTATTTGTATTCAGTGAAAGAAAATGCCGCATGCCAGAATGGAAACAAAAGCAAGATATAAGCACCGCTTTACGACATAATCTTTACATAAAACCTAGCAAATGACAACATGGTAACATGAGCACGAGATCTAGTTAACTAAAAATTAATAGGGAGAGAAAATTAGACGGAGGCAACTTACTTTCTTTGAGAAGGCCAGGTAATGGTGGACATGGCAGGTGAACTACAGCCCCTGCTTTGGTCGCCGGCCAGCATAGTACAGTATCCCACACGGCCCGACAGTAAGGACCTGGTCAAGGAAACAAGATGCAAATATACCAGGTCAGTGCGTATTACGTGTATTTTTCTTTTCATTAAAAAAAATCTTTATTTCGTTATTGTAGATGAGAGAGTCCTTTTTCTTTTCTCAATGTTTCTACTTCCCTTCGGTAGTCGTATTTGTCATGATGATGATGATGATCATCATCATCATCATTATCATCACCGTCGTCGTCGTCGTTATCATCATTGCCAATACTACCACCACTGTTATCAACACTATCATCATCATTACTATCGTTACTGTCATATTATTCTTATGTTTTCTCTCCTTTTCTCTTTCGTCGTCCATATCTATTTCATTAATCTTTTACTTTTCACTGCATGCACTATTCGATTCTTCCTTCACTAACACTTATCATATTTTCTTTAATTACTAAAATGGTTTCATTATATTATTGTTATATTATCTCTTACCATTTTACGTCTTTTTTAACGTTGCTTTTTTTAAAAGATATATTTTTATTTCTTTTCTCTATATTTCTTCATTCTCTTCTCCTCTTTTCGTTACCACATTCTTCTTCCATCTTAAATTCACGTTTGAAAAGTAGATAGCATTCTCAGCTTTTTTTTTTTTTTTGGCTTTTTTTTCGATTTTGGACATCAAACTTCTGGCAGGATAATTTCTCATTGCTAGTCAGCCCCGTTCAAATATGTTCAAGGGTTTCTCGATTTGGAACCATGAGCCGTTTAGATAGATAGATAGATAGATAGATAGATAGATAGATAGATAGATAGATAGATAGATAGATAGATAGATAGATAGATAGATAGATAGATAGATGACACCATACACATACAAAAACGATAGCTACGAAAGTAACTTTCTGTTCTCTTTGTGCCTGGTTGGGGGAGTGGTTAGGCGCCTGTTCAGTTAATCCAGTTGTGCCGGACTGTCGTCCCAGCAGTGGGTATTTTTTTTTCTGGCATCACTACACCAAGAATGCCTACCGGGTCCGTCTAGCCTCTAAAAAATGGGTACCAGAGAAATCTGGGTAGGTAAATACGGCCAGGCGTGATACTGATCACATCACACTTTCATGTGTCGATGGTCTTGAAAATACGGGCCTAACACAATATCCCCAATACGCCGCAATGGCATTATATATTTTTTGTATCAACTTATATATCTTATACCTTATATATCTTATATCTTATACATCTTATATTCCCGTGCTGTTAAACGTCATAACATGGCTCGCAAGGTAGCTCGCCAAGCTCTTCGGAATTGGTATCTGTGATTTTCGGTTGGTTTTGTTGCGAGTTTCCATAACAAGTCCCAACTACATTTCAATAATTCTGAGTAAATATAACTATTACCATTTAAAAAGAAGGTAACTTTTAGCATTATAGGAAAAATTATGTTATTTCTGGTGAATTTTTGTAAAGAAACTGGACTAGTCTGGCGTATATAATGTCGCTGACATTAAGGCTGGAATCTTTCTTTCAAGTGCTCAAATGAAACCCCATTGTCTTCTCCAGATTTACCACACACGCTGAAAGACTCAAGATCGTGAGCTCGTTTCTAAAACCACAAAATCAAGGACTAAATTGCTCTTAAAACTACCTGGATTAATTGTACTTTTTGTGTTGTTTTCTCTGCCTTGCTAATTACAGCACGAGGCTGTTCCTCTTTAAGGCTTCTACTGGTTTTCTTCTTATTCTTTTCTCCTTTAGTTTTCCTCTAGGAATGACAGTCTTCTTGTCGCAAAAAGAGGAATCAGTCTTTACGGGTTTCCCACCATGTTTTTTTTTTTTTTGGTCGTTATTTTAACTCTTTTCACTCCTGAATTAATTTCCACATTCTGTCATAATAAATTTTGATGAGAAATTTCGGTTGGAAGAAGCTGGAAGGAAGCTACTCTATACTTTAAACAAACATGGGGGGGGGGGGGTAGGTTAGAAATGTGCTACGTCTCAGGTTGATTAGACTTTGCTTAAACTATTGCTCTGAGCATTGGTACGCACAAATATGTAAGATCTCCCAGTCGTGGCAGTATTTTTTTTTTTTTTTTTGGAGTGAAAGAATTCCTAACTTACTTTATAGCCTAAACAGTGCCTGATATTATCAAGACCATCAACACAAGAGTTAATATTTCCCTTTCAGGAAATTGCATATTCTTTTTTTTTTCTTAAGATATATTTCATACTACCAAAGACAGAAATACTATACTTTCACAAACGAAAAAAAAGAAACGCAACAAATACGATGTTGCTATTTAAACTGAAGTTTGCTGATCAGACAAGGGCAAATTGCCTGAAACGTTCACTTGGACATCACCTTCACGTGCTGACCTGACCTGTACTCAGCAGATGATTCATGAACACAGAAAAGTGCCACTAATCAAAACAGCAATTTTTGACAACAACTCTTGACAGGTTCACGAGAATCCCGTAAAATTTACTGAACACAAAACTCACTGACCATGTTATTGCATGCCTATAAAAGATTGACGCTTCTCGAATCAATTCATTTGAAAATTCGTTGCACAAGTATGGTTCATCTCACTACAGAACAACGACTCATCATCACTGGATCACAAAATGTAGTGACCAGACAATTTAATGTTGTTAGAAGCACCATTATTCGCCTGTGGAGACGATTTCAAGAAACTGGATCAGTTGCAGACCCATAGTCACAACTCCTGCCGAAGACCGCTTCATACGGCTGCGTTACCTCAGGAATCGATTTGCATCTTCGTCCTCAACAGCCTGGTAATGACAGCAGCTCGTCGAATTTCAGATCAAACGGTCAGGAACCGGCTGCACGACGTAGATATTTGGGCTAGAAGACCCTATAGAGGTCTTGTTCTTGCAGAACGGCATCGCCAGAACTGACTGCAGTGAGCGAACCAGCGTCATCAATGGACCATTGCCAATGATTGGAGAAGGATTTGGTTTAGTGATGAATCATTCTTCGTGCTCCAGCGACACGATAGACGGAGAAGAGTTTACCGCAAAGTCCACGAGCGATACGCCCTAATGAGGCTTTTCCACATGGTGGTGGAGGTGCACTGGTGTTGGGACGATCCACTTCATGGGAAGAAGTGACTTGGTGCAAAATGACGGATGCCTGAATGCCCAAAGATACGTCGCTGAAATTCTTCGTCCTCACAATCTTCCACTTCTGGCTGCACCGGGGTCGATGTTTCAGCAGGATAACGCTAGACCTCATGTGGCACAACTCACCACCCAGTTCCTAGCTGACAAAAACGTCCAAACCATTCAGTGGCCATCTATGTCATCAGACATGAACCCAATAGAACTCTTACAAGATGAACTCAACAGACAAATCTGCCAGCGAGACATGGCGCCAACCAATGTCCGACAGTTATCTCTTGCACTGCGGGAAGAGTAGGCAGTCATCCCACAACAATAGATCTACCGACTTATCGGATCCATGTCAAGGAGATGTCGTTCTCTGATACAACCCAGAGGAGGCCATACACCTTACTGAAACGGAGGCCTCAGTCACAAAGAATAAAAGTCCAAACCAAATTTAACGAACATCATTTCATTGTTAAAGTCTGAAAGTTTCTTCATGCCAAGAGTGATACATTAATTCCGTAAAATAAAATTTTGATACAAGTCTGAAATTTCGTATCCATTAAGACTACAGTTTTCTGGGTTTCCGGGCACTGCACTAGAGAGATGACTCTGGGTTTCGGGCCTCTATACCAATCAGATGACTCTGGGTTTCGGGCCACTACACTAGACAGATGACTCTGGGTTTCGGGCCACTGCACCAGCCAGACATCCCTGTTTCATTGGACTTGTCTTAAATTATTTCTTATTAAATCAGTTACTGAAGTTTAAGGTTCTTACTGAAGGTCTAGACTGTGCTGAAAATAACCATTTTTGTGACATGAAAACAATATATTCTTAATTTTTCTCACTAAAGAGAGAAAATAAACTGCCATTTTAAAGGAGCGAATTAAGCACCTGACACTTTCTTTCTTGTTACTGCACCAGTAACTCTAGTCAGGATTTCCTGTTTGTTTTCTTTTTTTTTCCTCGTTTTTTAAAAAAAATTTTCAAGTGCCCGAGGGAAAGTCCAAAGTCAATGAGAAGAATTGTGCGACTGAAAAATGGATTCTAATTAAGGCCATCATAATAATCTTTGCATTTTATTTTTGCACTGCCTTTTTCGTTCGCTTTCATTACGTACGCGCGTGGTGTGTGCTCGCGCGAGCATGTGTGTGTGGTATTTATATGTTAGCTAAAGGATTCGATGGATTATCAATACACGGCCAAAACAGACCTAAACGGGAGTTGCTTTAAGTGGTTTTACGAAAGAGCGCTTACTCTCAGAATTAGCGAGAAAACTTTGGTGTGCCATTAGATTCACCAGGCAAGAATTGTCTTAAGTATCTCGGATCTCCAAATAACTGAACTATGAAGCAATAATTCATGAAGCAGTTCATTTCAGACGCATCGTCCGAGAGAGAAAACAAAAGTGTAGCATACATTAAAATAATGTGATGAATCACGTGACGGATATATCTTTAGGAAGACGAGCAGCGTATGTGGTTGTTAATGTTGGGATTTTTGAAGAACTAGTTCTTGATATTCGCCATATAGAGCGGTATTCTTCATAATATGAGGCAGCACCGAACTATAGCTAAATTATTCCGTGAAGTCCTAGCACACACTAACAATCCTGTAATAAACACAGCCGCCATGTTTTTACTAGGATAATATATATATATATTATCTTATATCTTATATCCTTCCCGTGCCGTTAAACGTCACATAGGGCTCGCAAAGTAGTTCGCCAATTTTTCCTGTCTTCGGCGAGTCTGTCAACCTCATCAAAGGATTTTATGCCTGTTAATTTGGCCTCTCTTAATAATGTCCTCTTCAGAGTTTCACGCGGTCTGCCTCTTTTTCTTTGGCCTGTTGTGTTCCACTTGATAGCTTGTTTTGGGATTCTCTGAATATTATATATATATATATATATATATATATATATATATATATATATAATAGCTTAATATTTGAATCATGAAAAACAAGACCAAAGAAAAAAGTTCAAAAGTCCTCGATTTACGTAAGCAATCTAATGTGTAATTCAATTTTATGTAAATCGAAGGTTTTTTTTTTAATCCACTGGGTGTTTTTTGTGTTAACAATAAAATCCACATATTTTTTGTGCACGTTAGAAATGTCTTTTCTTTAAATTTAAGTCTGATCTAAGTATGTCGGATCCACGTAAGTGGGATCTCTGTAATTATAATATTTTAATTCTAACTTAAAAAAAATTAAAGCCACGTATGTGAATGTATAAGGAGAGTTAACTAATCAATGTAGAGCTATCCAGGCAAGAGAGAGATGACTAATCAGTATAGAGCCAGTCAATCAACAGAGAGTTAACTAATTAACATAGAGCCAGCCAGTCAACAGAGAGTTGACTAATCAATATAGAGCCAGCCAGTCAACAGAGAGTTGACTAATCAATATAGAGCCAGCCAGTCAACAGAGAGTTGACTAATCAATATAGAGCCAGCCAGTCAACAGAGAGTTGACTAATCAATATAGAGCCAGCCATTCAACAGAGTTGACTAATCAACACAGAGCCAGCCAGTCAACAGAGAGCTGAATGATTAACATAAAACCATGCAGTCAGCAGTGAGTTGACTAGTTAACATAGAGCCAGTCAGTCAACGGAGAGTTGGATAATCAACATAGAGCCAGCCAGTCAAAAGCGAGTTAACTAATCAAGATAGAGCCAGGCAGACCACAGAGAATTAACTAATCAACACAGAGTTAATTAAATAATTAATCTGTTAATTTCGAGGAACAAATATCGTTGAACACAGACGCACTATACCGGACACTTCCACCTATTTGATCAGGCAGGTCTTGATGATCAAGATATTAACTCACCTTCAAGCAGCGCTCCATAGAAACATGCTGTGCAGTAATAGCTTAGCGAACGAGGTCGTCGCGCCGTAAAACGATAGAGCACAGTAAAGTGACAGAGCACAGTAAAGTGACAGAGCACAGTAAAGTGATAGAGCACAATAAAGTGATAGAGCACAGTAAAGTGATAGAGCACAATAAAGTGATAGAGCACAATAAAGTGATAGAGCACAATAAAGTGATAGACCACAGGTTCGTGTGGTTAGACAATCGTAGACAAAGCACGTAGAAATAGGATAAAGAAAAATCTTACATCTTACATATTACATCTTTCCCGTGCTGTTAAACGTCACATAGGGCTCGCATGCTAGTTGGCCAAGTTTTCTTGTTTTCGGCGTTTTTCAATCTCATCAAGGGATTTTATGCCTGTTAATTTGGCCTCTCTTAACAGTGTCATCTTTAGAGTTTCACGTGGCCGATCTATTTTTTCTTCACCCTGTTGTGTTCCAACTGATAACTTGTTTTTCGATTCTCTGATTGTTTCTTCTTATCACGTGGCCGTTATACGTCAATCTCCTTTTTCTGATCACCAATGAAACAGGCTGTTGTTCTCTCATCTGCCTTATTTCTGCGTTGTTCTTGAACTCGTTCCACTTGATGCCGAGTATTTTCCTTAGGCATTTGTTTTCAAAAGAGTCTAATTTGTTGTTTATTTCTTTAGTTTTCTTGTTTTCCAGCTTTCGCATGCATAAATGAGGGTGGATATTACGTTTGAATTGAATAATCTTAGCCTGGTTTTCGTGCTTATAACTTATATGTTCTCAAGATTTTTGAAGGTCAATGCTGCTTTTGCAGTCCTAATTCTAATTTCCTTCCTGGTGTCGCCATCCTGGTCTATGCAGCTATCGATGTATGCAGCTTGGTGTACTTTTTCAACAGCTGTTCCTTCTACGTATATTTTTCCTTCTTGATTAATGAGAAGTTTCATTATTTTTGTTTTTTCATTGTTTATTTCAGTTCCTATTTTGCTAGCCAGTGAAGACAGGGTATCTGTTTTTTTCTTGCATCAAATTCACATTGTCATTCATAAGAGTTATGTCATCAGCGAAATCAAGATTATCTAGTTTGGTCCCATGTACCCAATCAATGCCCCTTTTACCTGTGCAACATTCTTTCATTATGAAGTCTATGAAAATTCCAAAAAGCAAGAGAGATAATATACATCCTTGTTTCACGCCTGTTTCAATCTGGAACCATTCACTCATTCCTTATTCTGTGTTGATTGCACAAACATATCCATTGTAGAGTTCCTTAATGATATTGCATTTTAGATATATTCCATATAATCTTAAAATTCTCCACAATGAATCTCTGTGTATGCTACCAAATACCTTTTTAAAGCTTATAAAGTTCAGGATTAATGGTTTCCGCTTTTCAATATGTTCTTCAAGTATTATTCTTAGAGTAAAGATTTGGTCGAGACAGCTTCTCCCTTTTCGAAATCCTGCTTGTTATTCTCTCATTGTAGTATCTACTATATCTTTAATTCTATTCAGAATGACTTTGCAAAATACACTTGACACAACTGATAGCAAAGTTACTTCTCTCCAGTTATTGCAGTCGCTAAGGTTGACCCTTTTTTTGGGTATTTTAAGAATGATTCATTTTTTGTCCATTTTGAAGGGATCTTTTCTTCTTTTAAAACTTTATTAAACATTCTCTGTTGGCTCATGTTGTCACTGTTAATAGCTTTTAACATTTCGGCTGTTATTTCATTTTCACCTGAAACTTTGTTGTTAGCCATTATTTTCACTGCTGTTTCAGTTTCGTCCAATGTAATTCCATCTAGGTTGACATTTACTTGTGGGATTTGTAAGTCGGTTTCAAAGTCTCTCAAATATAAAAATAATTTTAAAATAATCAAGAGAATACTACCTGAGACTTGAACAGGACTCGGGGAGGACAAGCAAACGCCCAGCCACGAGTGTATAGCGCAGTAATCAAGTTCGCTATCATGTACCTCCATGGTGATTAGTGTGCTGTGCTTTCATGCCTAGACGGTTGCTTTTCCAAACAGATGATTAGTGTGCTGTGCTTTCATGCCTAGACGGTTGCTTTTCCAAACAGGTGATTAGTGTGCTGTGCTTTCATGCCTAGACGGTTGCTTTTCCAAACAGGTGATTAGTGTGCTGTGCTTTCATGCCTAGACGGTTGCTTTTCCAAACAGGTGATTAGGGCGCTGTGCTTTCATGCCTAGACGGTTCCTTTTCCAAACAGGTGATTAGTGTGCTGTGCTTTCATGCCTAGACGGTTGCTTTTCCAAGCAGGTGATTAGTGCGCTGTGCTTTCATGCCTAGACGGTTGCTTTTCCAGACAGGTGATTAGTGTGCTGTGCTTTCATGCCTGGACGGTTGCTTTTCCAAACAGGTGATTAGTGCACTGTGCTTTCATGCCTAGACGGTTGCTTTTCCAGACAAAGTCTCGGTTCAAATATCATGAAACTCTCTCGCTATTTTTCTTTCTGTTACTTCTTAAGTTCTCTGTCCATACATAATTGTGCTCTACCATACTTATACCAACTACCTCTACTGCCACCACGGGCCGAACATGAGCCTTATCAAAGACAAAAAAACAACAAAAGAAAGACTCCGAACAAGAACGATGAGAAGCACTCAACAAGTCTCGAAGAGACCCGATAGAGGACACTAAAATCCAGCTCACGTTTTGACTCAATACTTGGCATGACGTACGCAGGGACAGTGGCGGATTAGGCATTACGCTGAACAAGATTAAGCTTACGGATTTGGAAGAGTAAAGAGTCCGGTGTTGAAGGAAAAAATAACCCCGTTCTATTCTGCGAGACAGATTATTGTTTTATATGACAGTAATGTGCAGCATTCCACGTCATATTATCTAATAGAATGTGACGTCTGGCTATGTTCTGTCTGTGTAATGCAAAGTCATACAGTAATAACAGAGATGACAACTAGAAGGGAATAAGGCCATATATAACAAGATGTTTTGTGTAAGTTGGCGGTCTAGTAATCCGGCGGTACCGGGTTCAAGTCCCAGCAGTAGGGATTTTCTTCCTGGTACCCCCACACATCGGGGTCCACCCAGCCTCTAAAAATGGGTACCAGAGAAATCTGGGAAGGTAAATACGGCCAGGTGTGATACTGACCACATCACACTTTCATGTGCCGATGGTCTTGGAAATACGGACCTAACAATATGCCTTAATGGCATGGAACCGGGGATTTTACACTTATGTATAAATGGGGCGAGAAAGAGCCCCCTTACTAAGTTTATCTATGTACCTGGGTGGTCCGTAACTCCGCAGAAAGACAAAGAATAACAGAGTTTACAGACATGATGAACACGAGGCACACTCACTCTGATGCAAGGGAGCACAATACAAGAACTGAAGAAACCGAAAGAAGAGGGCACCCCAGAATAAGATGGATAGACGGCGTGAGAGAAATCATAGTCAAATGACGTGTAAAAGAGTACAGGGCAACAGTCACTGGCACGCTCTGCAACGGTTTTCAGCGAAAGAAACAATCCAAATAAAGAAAATATTCTGTGAAAACATAAATATAAAATCAATGAGGAGGCTGGTTAGATGCGACAAGACAGACATCTCCGCCCTTCAAAACAGAAGGGAATTATAGTAAACTATGGCTGCATTATGAAAGACTGGGATTTCCTATGAGACAAGAAACGAAAAGATGAAGAAAAAAAAACGCATCAAAAGACAATAATCTGAACATTTCGGGAAAAACAAACGCCTTCCCAGTGTTAACTTTTCTTATATTGTTAATATTTATTACAAAATATGCAAAATGATTTGTATGTATAACAGTTTATGAACTGCGTTCAAGTAAACACATTGTTCATGCATCACGGAATAAAGCAAAAAAAAATTGTCCATCCAATTCAATGTACGTACATTCATGTCCGTTAGCGTAGTGCAAACACAATCATTCAGTTACACAAACATGGCTCGTACGCACTATATCTTGTCTTATCTCCTGTCTGCAGTGTCTGGAACAGAGTGAAAGTTGTATGACAAGGGGCAGAATGTCAGACGGGCCTGCCTGCCCAATTCTTAACCCTTTGGAAATAAAGAGCATTCAGTCAACCAATCAATCAATCAATCAATCAGTCCTTCCTCACATACCTTTTAGTGTTGAGACAACTAAATTACCTTTTAATAGAGCTCGGCTATCTGCTTCATATAATTGAATATTCAAGGTTTCTGTAATGTCCTCCCCCTCCTCCTCTTTCACAGGCGGTCTGTCTCATCCTCCGGGGCCTACAATTCTTAGCGAACTACACACAATTGTTCATATACACAATCACTTACCAAAAAGAGTTCACTAATACTCGTTATACAACATCCACACGCAGAAGCCACACGCAAACACAGACACACAGCAGCCACGCACAGAAGCAGGAGCGTATACTTACAGAGGATGCAGAACTCGTCTACAGTCACATGCATATGTGAATATAAAACACATCTAATTCCATGTTTAATCTGCAACACGCGGTATCACACAGCATGCACACATGGTCTGAAATCCTCGAGTCTTAGTTGATTATAACACCCAGCGCAGAAAACATGGGGTGATATTACATCCAGCGCAGAAAATATGGGGTGATATTACATCATCATCATCATCATCATCATGTGCCGTGCCGACTGGCGTTGGCTATTATGCTTCTCCAGAGTATCCGATCCTTCATGCAGGCCATCAGCTCAGTTGGTGATCTCATCTCACACCATCCCGTCAGACTGTCTAGTACCATTTCTCTTGGTCTTCCTCTTGATCTTCTTCCTTCTATTTTTCCTGTTGTTATAATATTTTCAAATGCCCCCTCTTCTCATTGCATGTCCTATGAAAGTACATTGTCTCTCTCTTATCTTTTTGACAAGGTTTTTAGTCTCTCCAGCTCTTCTCATACATTCTTCATTAGTTATTTTTGCTGTCCAGGGGATTCGCAACATTCTTCTAATAAACCACATTTCTGCTGCTTCCAATGATTTTTGTGCAGACTTGCCTATTGTCCATGATTCACTTCCATATAACAAGATAGGTTCAATATAGCATTTTAGGACTCGTTTTCTAACATTCATTGATAAGGATGTGTTGGTTAATATGTTTCTCATTCTGTGAAATGCAGTCTTTGCTTGGCCTATTCTGTTCCTAATTTCTGTTCTGCATTTCCTATCTGAAGTTCTTACTGCTCTAAGGTATTTGAATTTCTGCACCTGCTTTAGAATAGTTCCGTTTAATTTAATACTGCATGCTGGTGGATTCTGTTTCTTAGATATAACCATAGTCTCTGTCTTTTTGATGTTCAAAGTAAGGCCTTTCTGTTCACTTTCTTTGGCGACTTTATCCAAGAGATTTTGCAGGTCTTGTTGGTTCTCAGCTATCAGTACTGTGTCGTCAGCATACCGAAGGTTGTTAATATTGTATCCTCCAATTTTTATGCCTGGTAGAAAATATAGGGTGATATTACATCCAGCATAGAACATATGGGGTAATATTACAACCAACAGAGAAAATATGAGGCGATATCACATCCAACATAGAAAACATGGGGTGATATTACATCCAACATAGAAAACATGGGGTGATATTACATCCAACATAGAAAACATGGGGTGATATTACATCCAACATAGAAAAAAGGGGTGATATTACAACCATCGTAGGAGACAGAGCGTGATACTACATCCAAAATAGAAAACAAGGGTGATATTACACCCAAAATGGAAAACGGGTGGGGGGTGTGCGTGATATTACACCCAACATAGAAAACAGTAGGTGATATTACATCCAACTTAGAAAACGGGGAGTAATGTAACACCTAACTGTGACAGCATGGGATAGTATGTAACACCCAAGTTAGAAAACAGTGTGTGATGTTGCATCCACCCTAGAAAACTGGGAGCGATATTACACCAACTTAGAAAACAGGGGAGCGATATTACACCAACTTAGAAAACAGGGAGGTTAAGACTGTCGGATTTCTGCGGTCAGCTACATATAGTTGAAAGGCTTGCCCCATGGCTGGTGAGCTACAGTCGACCAAGACCCTGTTTCACCTCTCCGTTGGTAACCCTTCAGTAGGAGGCTCAACCTGGCAAACCGGGACAGGGATCGCAGTAGTCCCTATGACGATTCTCTGCTAGAGAAGCAATGCACCTTTTTTGCCTATTAGCTCCCCTGATGACTGAGCAGCAGTTGTGACCATTTCCCCATGTGACACGATCCTGTGCATCAACATCTTCACATCAACGGTTGAATAGAACACCATGATCGTAGTATCTTCACTTTATCAAGTATCTTCACTTTATTCTTCACTTCATCAAGTATCTTCACTTTATCAAGTATCTTCACTTTATTCTTCACTTTATCAAGTATCTTCATTTTTATTCTTACCAAGTATCTAATCAGTAATTTACTCTTTATGTTAAACCATAACAAAATCTATTATGAATACAATATTAATGTTCCGTATACCATCAGGTCAGTTAGACTCGTTTCTAGTTTCTGTATTTCTTTGCTTGTCAATTCCTTCTCTTTGTAAGGACAAAAATCAAGTGGGGCACTCCTCCTATGCTTTTTATAGTCGTATCACAAATCCTGCTAATTTTCTTCACTTTTAGTGATACGTATGATAATACGCGAGTGACACAACAACAACAACAACAACTGCTCAGCGCGGGGAGGGGGGGGGGGGGAAACGAGAGAACAATTTCTCCGAAAAAAGCGCGTATTTGCAAGTTTGGAATTGGGCGCTGGTTGAAGAGGGAATTTGAATATTGTATAAAAACGACATTCGTAGCAGCAAGTTCACGTACCCTCATACATCACTCTAGGTGTCACGTTAGCAATATGTTCGTTTTTCTCCAAGTTTATCTAAGATTTGGTGAAGCAGTGTAAACTATTCTTGTAACATTAGCTGGCCTCATTTCTGCGTGGAGTTTCACATTCTGTCTCCGCCGACTTCAATGTAGTTAAAGGAAAAAAGTGGATTGTGGAGGGGGGAGCGGCTGCGATGTGTTAGGCAAACAGCAGACACGTGAGACAGAAGCATACATGGTGTCGTATTGCATGAAAGATGAAGATTTGAGACGAGAGACGGCCAAAGGAATGAGATTTTGATCCATTCTTGTCTCCACAATGCCGCAGTTGTTTTTTTTTTATGGAAAAGCGATAGCGTCACATTTTACAAAATGAAAAAAAACTAAATTAATGTACGTATTTTAAGAAACACGCAAGCAATATGTTTCCAGTTATAAAAAAAGAGATGACAGGCAAAGGTTACACAGCTCATCAGACTGTACGGCGAGGAAGATGTCCTATTAAAAAAGAAGAAGCAGAAGAAGAAGATGATGATGATGATGAAAAAGAAGCAAAAACGTAGAAGAAAATGAAGAAGAAAAAAAATACGATGACAAAAAAAAAAGGAAGAAGAAGAGAGAAAAAGAAGATTCTAATGACGTCAGGCGTATTCTTTGAAAATGTCCAAGCTGAGATTTAAAAACCCACATAAAACAGAAAGTTAATGAATGAAAAACAAAAGGCAATCAGTGACCCATAGCTGATGTGCTAGCGTCAGGGTTAGCGAACTATAGCTGATGTGCTAGCGTCAGGGTTAGCGAACTATAGCCGACCAAGACCCTGTCTCACCTCTCCGTTGGTACCCCCAGTAACACGCCTAGCCTGGCTAACGGGGTAGGGATCGCCAATGTCCCCATGGTGGTGGAGTCTGCTAAAGAAGCATTGCACAACCCCCTCCCCCCCCCCCCCCCCCACACTTTTCCTGCTTTTTAGCTGTACTCCGGGACCGAAAAAATAACTGCCATAATCCTCTCCCACGCCGATACGATACTGTGCCTCAACACCTCCACACCATCGGCTGCAAAGAACACCAGCTCATAGTTACAGGGAGATAGCACAAGACAAGACAAGACAAGACAAGACAAATACCCTGGGGGCCGGGGCTCTTCGCGAGACCCAACAGCTCTGTTTTATCTCCGTTTTTTTTTTTGGTACTTATTCGAGGCACACTTCATGAAAAAACATTTCTTTTACAGTTTGAACAGAGGGTCTGATACTACTAACTGACCCTTATGGCTCTGTAAGGCCTACAGAGTGAGCTGTAGATAAGTGAGAGGCAATGTTTAAGGAGGAAATGACATTTTCCCACGATGAGAATTTCCATACAGAGAGTAGGAGGGCAACTTGGGAATAATTTGATCTAAATATAGATTCAAGATGTCGTTCAAGGAAGGAGCAATGGGAGGTAATTTGTGTATATAGCAAACACCCCTGAGGGTTGAATAAACTGAACGAGGTGAGCGAAGAGGCACTCACGGGGTCACAAGCACTCGGGAGGTAGCCAAGAGAAACGCTCCAAAGTATGGACATGGAGAAGAGTGGAAAGTTAAGTGAATCTATCTATCTATCTATCTATCTATCTATCTATCTATCTATCTATCTATCTATCTATCTATCTATCTATCTATCTATCTATCTATCTATCTAACTGTCTGTCTGTCTATCTGTCTGTCTGTCTGTCTGTCTGTCTGTCTGTCTACCTACCTACCTACCTACCTACCTACCTACCTACCTACCTACTTACCTACCTACCTACCTACCTGTCTGTCTGTTTGCCTGCCTGCCTGCCTGCCTGCCTACCTACCTACCTACTTAACTATCTATCTCTCTATCTATCTATCTATCTATCTATCTATCTATCTATCTATCTATCTATCTATCTATCTATCTATCTATCTGCCCGTCCGTCCCTCCGTCTGTCTGTCTGTCTGTCTGTCTGTCTGTCTGTCTGTCTGTCTAGAACTCCAAGACTTCAAGACTCCTTGCCGCAGATAAAATGTGTCTCCATTCACTTCAGTTCTTCACTTCCACTATTCAGCTGTTTACTGCAAGTTCTTTTACGCCATTTTTGCATATTTTCTCTCCATCTTTGCCTTGATCTGCCTCTTGATCTTGTCCCTTCTATCTCTCCTGTGGATTCCTTCCTCACGATTCAGGCATTGTAATCTGCCAGATTTTATTCTGAAGGTCAGTAATGTATTCAAATCCTTCAAGGCAAGTCTCAAGTCTCTAACCTTCAAGTCTCCAATCCTTGCAAGCAGCCGCAGTCGAGTCTCCAGTCAAAAATACAAAATGACTGTTGGTTCTATTTACTATTAGCAGTTTACAAGTCTTGTAAGTTGTGAAAGTAAAGTAAATAAAGCTGATGCTACACTTGTATATACATTGTATTCTTCACTTTATCAAGTATCTTCATTTTATTCTTCACTTTATCAAGTATCTTATTCTTATCAAGTATCTAATCAGTAATTTACTCTTTATGTTAAACCATAACAAAATCTATTAGGAATACAATATTAATCTTCCGTATACCATCAGGTCATTTAGACTCGATTCTTGTTTCTGCATTTCTTTGCTTGTCAATTCCTTCTCTTTGTAAGGACAAAAAACAGGTTGGGGGTGGGGGGAGGTAGGGGCACTCCTCCTATGTTATGAAAGTCGTATCACAAATCCAGCTCATTTTCTTCACTTTTACTGATGCGTGTGATAATACGAGAGTGACACTGGCTGTCAACAGCTAGAGATACAAATCCTTCAGATTACTGGCCATTTTGCACCATTTTGTGTGTGTGTGTGCGATCCGCACTACTGTCTTGCCATTACTGTCTACAGTAAACAGACTAAGGCAATGATTAGACGCGAACGAGGTAAAACTAAACAAATCGTAGTTTCATATTTAGTTAAGATCATGTCCCAGCAACACACACACACACACACACACACACACACACACACACACACACACACACACACACACACACACACACACACACAGCAGCGACGGTAGTGAAGCGTGGGTTGCCTTACTTGTACCGCGCTGTAGAAAGTAAATATAGCCACCGAGTCCACATACTCCACAATGTCGAGTCCAAGTCGTCCAGTACTGAAAGTGGCTGAAATCGCACTCAAGCCCGTGTCCATCTGTTCGATTCTACATCGCTGGTGAATAATCTTTGTACGAACTACAGATTTTTTTTTCTATTGATTACAGCGCTGCAATTTTCTTCCGTAAAAATAATAGCCATTTAGCCATTATTAGTGATAATCGCAATGCGATTTTACATTATTCAGTCTTGGAAAAGATGTCATTTTAAAAGAATGACCTCTGACTTCAGTACTTTCTATTTCAAGTAAGAACAGTTGTGATCACCAACTTCAACCTGGCTAACAAACAGAGGAGACTCAACTTTCTTGAAAATGTCCTATGGGTATGATACTAGTCACACAGTCCTCAAGTGTATCCCCAGTTTCAAAGAAAATATGCACTGGCGTTATATGTCCTTATGCAGGACTCGTGCTAGCATTAAGTCTATTAGGTAAATACCAGGGATGCAAGCCTTAGAGGGGCGTGATAGTGACTTCTGAGGGGTCAGTTTTACACAGGCCAGTCTTAACTAGGATGAGAAAATAACCAGTCACCAGAGCTACCTCTACGCAAGATAGCCAGTCACCAAAGCTACGTCTACGAAAGATAGCCAGTCACCAAAGCTACCTCTACGAAAGATAGTTAGTCATCAAAGCTACCTCTACGAAAGATAGCCAGTCACCAAAGCTACCTCTGCGAAAGATAGCCAGTCACCAAAGCTACCTCTACGCAAGAGAACCAGTCATCAAAGCTACCTCTACGCAAGAGAGCCAGTCATCAAAGCTACCTCTACGCAAGAGAGCCAGTCATCAAAGCTACTTCTATGCAAAATAGCCAGTCATCAGAACTACCTCTACGCATCAACAGTATGGGCTAGAATGATTTAGATATTTCACAGCATAACTATTTCTCCTCCACTTATTCCCATCTCACTTTCCTATAATCTTCTGATCTCACAGTTTTCCTACATTACTCCCCGATCTACAAATCTATTTCATAACCTTCCACATTACATTAGTCCGAATTTATTCCACAACTTTCACCATTACATTAGTCATAGCTTTATTTCAGAACTTTACTGCTCTGCATAAATCCGTATAACCTTCCTTTCAGTGTCATTCTAGTGCACAATTATGATTTCTTAATAATAATCTATTATAATTTCTGTTTCTTTTTTCACTATTCCCACGCCATCATTATCGTGCCATTTCATTTCACATCTCAAAACTACGCAAATCGATGCTCTCTTCACCACCCCCTTCTCCCTCTCTCTCTCTCTTTTTCTCTCTCTCTTTCTCTCCACAACATGTAGTACCATTCCTTCTTTTTTTCCACAACCTATTACCATTTATGCCTCAGTTTCTAGACATTTCTATTTCGTTTGATAATTTCAACAAGCTATGAAGGGATAATCGATGCACTTTCTCACTCTGTAAGTCTACTATATATCTGTCCCTTGTGAGCACTTCTTCTCTGTATCTGAGTATATATATATATATATATTCATTCATTTGCATGTCCCTTGTGGAACTTTGCCTCCCTAACAGCACTCCTGTAGGGTTCTCCGTTGTGAGCAGGATGGCCTGCTATTGATGCATCCATTTGCAGATCATCAACGATGTCTTGCAGCCATCTTCGCCTTGGTCTTCCTCTCTTTCTTTTTGCCATTATGCACCCTTCCAAGACAGTCTTCTCTAGATTATCATGACGTTTAATGTGTCCAAAATATTTAAGTTTTGTCTGTTTAATACTCTTTACTAGCCAGCCTTCTTCAATATTAAGTTCTTGTAGTATGGATATATTTGTTCTTTTTTATGACCACGATATTTGAAGAACTCTTCTGTAGCATTTACATTCAAAGGCATTTATATGTTTCTCAGCTGTTTTGTTAAGTGTCCAGGTCTCACACGCATATGTTGTGATGGGAAAGATGCATGCCCTTAAAAATCTTATTTTTGTGGTTCTGTCTGTTCCTCTCCACAGATTCTTTGGTTGTTTTAGTTTCTGAAGCGCGATAGATGTCCTCCTTTTAATTTCATATATATATATATATATATAAAGCAACCCCTGAACCGATCGTAGTAAATAAACTGGTCTGATTGAATAATCGACTGAATAAATAATGGAGAAATCAGAGAATCAATTCTTTTTCATTTTCATTTTATTTTAAAGACAGCATTTAAAGACATTGTGATGTAGTTCATAAAAAGATTACTTTCAGCTGTCGACCGATTAATGTTTCACTGTTTAATCAATTATTTAAGTTGTACAAAACTGTTATAAACCAAATGGAATGGTTTAATATGTACAGGCAAGTGGTTATTAAAACTGTTTTATGTTAGAAAGTATCACATAGATATTTGTGCTTTAAAGGACAATATTAATATGGTTGAAAGAAATATGGCAAAATTTTGATCGGTATGCAGTTAATTTGAGATTTGAAATTGTAAACACATGATTAATTGTTATTAATGTTTTTAAACAATGAATAGCCCTTTTATAGATTTATGTATCACCAACATCATCATGTGCCGTGCCGACTGGGGTTGGCTATTATGCTTCCCGATCCTTCATGCAGGCCATCAGTTCAGTTGGTGATCTCCTCTCACACCATCCCGTCAGACTGTCCAGTATCATTTCTCTTGGTCTTCCTCTTGATCTTCTTCCTTCTATTTTTCCTGTTGTTATAATATTTTCAATGCCCCCTCTTCTCATTTCTGCTGCTTCCAATGATTTTTGTGTAGACTTGCCTATTGTCCATGATTCACTTCCATATAACAAGATAGGTTCAATATAGCATTTTAGGACTCGTTTTCTAACATTCATTGATAAAGATGTGTTAGCTAATATGTTTCTCATTCTGTGAAATGTATCTTTGCTTGACCTATTCTGTTCCTAATTTCTGTTCTGCATTTCCCATCTGAAGTTCTTACTGCTCTAAGGTATTTGAATTTCTGCACCTGCTTTAGAATAGTTCCGTTTAATTTAATACTGCATGCTGGTGGATTCTGTTTCTTAGATATAACCATAGTCTCTGTCTTTTTTATGTTCAAAGTAAGGCCTTTCTGTTCACTTTCTTTGGCGACTTTATCCAAGAGATTTTGCAGGTCTTGTTGGTTCTCAGCTATCAGTACTGTGCCGTCAGCATACCGAAGGTTGTTAATATTGTATCCTCCAATTTTTATGCCTCGTTCTGTGATGATTGTTCTTAGAATATTCTCGCTATACAGAGAAAAAAGGTCTGGAGATAGTACACATCCTTGTCGCACCCCTTGTTTTATAGGTTGATATTTTCCAATCCTATTTTCAACTCGAACTGCTGCTTCTTGCTGCCAGTATAGATGTTTTACAATCCTCAGGTCTTTGCCGTCTATATTGATGTCTTCAAGCATTTTAATAATTTCATTATGTTTCACCTTGTCAAATGCCTTGGTGTAATCAATGAAGCATAAGTAGAGATCTTTCTGTACTTCTAAAGCTCTTTCTGTTAGTGTTCGTAAAGCATAAATGGCATTGTGTGTTCCCTTTCCTTCAACAAATCCAAACTGTTCATCTGCTATTTCCATTTTTATCTTTTTCCTTGTTCTTCTCATAATAATTCTCAGAAGTAGCTTCATTATGTGACATGAGAGGCTGGTAGTCCGGTGGTCGTCACATTCCTTTGCACCTGGTTTCTTTGGTAGTGCTATAAACGTGGATTTAATCAGGTCACTGGAAATATGACCACTGTTGTAAATGTCATTCAGTAACTTGGTTATTATTTTTATTCCTGTCTCCTCTAGCGCCTCTATTTCTTCTATTGTTATATTATCAGGCCCAGTCACTTTTCCTTTCTTCATGTGTTTGATGGCATCTATGATTTCATCTTCAAGTATTGGCGGTCCATCACAGTTTTCAGTATCTGGTGTTAATTCTGGTCTTGCTCCTCCATATAGCTCACCGATATACTCTGTCCACCTGTTCACAATGTCTTCTTTTCCCATTAACATTTTACCTTCTTTCGATTTCAGGCATCCTGTGGTATATTTTGTTTTCCTGCCTGTGAGTTCATTAATTCGTTTGTGCATGTTTTTGCTGTCTTTAATATGAGAGTCTTCTATCTGTCTGCGCTGTTCATTTAACCACACTTCTTTTGCTTCTCTGCATTTGCGTCTTATTTATGTATGAATGAGTGTATGTATGCAATGTATGCATGCATGTAATGTATGTATGTATGTATGTATGCATGCATGTATGTATGTATGTAATGTATGTATGTATATATGTAATGTATGTATGTATGCATGTATGTATGCATGTATGTATGTATATATGTATGTATGTATGTATGCATGCACGCACATGTGTATGTATGTATGTATGTATGTATGTATGTATGTATGTAGGTATGTATGTATGTATGTATGTATGTATGTATGTATGTATGTATGTATGTAATGTATGTATGTAGGTATGAATGTATGTAATGTATGTATGCATATACATACGTAAGTACGTACGTACGTACGTATGTATGTATGTATGTATGTATGTATGAAAGTGCGTGTATATATGTATATATGGGCCGTTGGCGTATCTGTGTGTATGTACTCGTACATATTTATGTATGCCGTTATGTATGTATGTAGGTATGTGTATGTATGTACATATGTACACCCGCAAAACACTGATTTCTCGCTGAGTACACGGTCATGACCTACGAGCAGAGCACAGTGACCGTCGATTTGTTCCAGAGTAACAGTCTAGCAGGTCATGAAACTGAAGGCGTTTAAACAATAATAAATAATTAATAATAAACCCTGATTCCTTCTATAGATCTATAACTGATTTCAACTGGGAAGAAGTAACATGAGGTCTTTAAGATGTCCCTACTCCTTACATTACATGTCATTCAGGATAGCACTGGCCATCTTGTTTCTCCTTTTTGTGTGGTCTTTGGTGTTTCTGATCAATTGAAACGCTTTTCTTTGTCCGTGCCATTTGGTCAGTCCACTGATGGATCTCCCTCTCTCTCTCTCTCTCTCTCTCTCTCTCTCTCTCCTTTCGCTCTTATTCTGTCAAATGATCGCTTTAACCGACAATTACCGGGTAATTACCGATTAAAAAAGAAAAAAAACAGAAGCTTCTGGAGGTCCTCTGTTACCATAACCGGTCGATATTATCAAAAACATGTTTTAAAAAAAAATCAGCAAAATCGTTTGGAGGATAATCGGGACAGTAGACAGATGATGCTGAATTTGCCCGGAGAATCATCCAGTTCTGACTTTGGTTCAGCAAGTGAGTGAGCATTTTGCACAAATTAAATCTCCCCGCTGACCAGATAAGATACAACAGTTCATATGAGTATTTACTTTTCGCTGATGTTTCTAGATTATGTTTAATTTTACATTAAAAAACAGAATACAAAGTACTGAAGGCTGTGTATTGAGAAAACCGGCACTTTGGAAAGTACTGCATGCAAGATGAAAGACAGGTACAGTTATATCAGTTTTAAAAAAATCCTAGCGCGATCACTGGTTCTGCCCTTGTGTAGTTTAAAACCTTCGTAAATTCTTCTATACTATTGGAAATCAAAATACTAGGCAGTAACTTGAGTCTGGTGGCAATTTGTTTTGTTTTGTATGTAATGAATGAAAACATTTGTTTAAATGTTGCATTTTTTTTGTTCGTGTTTTTATATGTCAAAAAAAAAGAAAATGAATTAACACTTCGATTTTGTTACCTGCTGGGCTGAATCGGTGGTCACTGTGCTCGCAGATATTAAGAACCGTTGTTTACCCTAGAAATGCTGCATCTTTTTAAACAAACTCTATACAAGAACAACCACTATGTTATATAATTTATGTGATTTATACGCTGCCAAAAGTGTGTTGTGAAGTATGGCGATTATTTTGAAGGGTAATAAAGGTAATTTGTTTGCGTCTTATTGTTTTCTTTGTTTTCTGATATCATTCACCAAACTTTTTAGACACACCCCGATTGACTGTCTAACTGAAAGCAGACAGTGCGGTGTTTTGGTCCTGCCTTTGTGTCTGTCTAGACGATGGACAAGTTTAGGATCGGATTTTGTGAAGTTAAATAAGCTAAAAATGTAACACATGACGTCACTAAAACGTTTTTTTTTAAAGGAATGTTTTAATCCAATCCCCGTTATAATATAATATTAATGTTTTAAATTACACAAGGGTATTGATCCTGTATTATATAGTTTTAAACAAGCTCTATCACATTTTTTTTCCTTACACACAGACTGTATAAATCAGAGTTCTTGACCTCAGTTACTGTAGTACCTTTTCTTTTTCTTCGTGGACATAATATTTCATTAGCGATAATGCGTGGTACCCTGATTTTTTGCGATGTGCCATCTGGCTTGGTACCTCCGACCTTTCCTTGCTAGGGCAGACTGTGGTCTTGCTCGGACTGCCATGAAGACAGTGGTGTAGGTCAGCCTGGCCAAAACTTTGTTTTCCAGCCTCTGGTGGCCGTACTTAAGCCCCTTCCCCACGTCAAACCCAGCGTGCAACACTGGCTGGCCAGACAGCTTTGAGACAGTTCCACAGAGACTTTGGGATTAGGAATCAGATGAGTGCCTCAGCGATGTCCATTCCCCGCCACCTGTATTCTGCTGGCTCTGTTTTGTTTACCTCATTCTGATAGCCAATGTTGTAGAGACTCATAGGCTTGTCACATCCTGGATTCATGGTTCCACACCAGATTTTCCTCATCCCCGCCGGCGATCTCCATGTCCCCATCCTTCCACCATCGTGACATTACATTTTACAAAAATAACAATCACAATTGGTGTTCATTGCTACAGGTGTATAGGCTACAGGAGTAGGTCTGAGTTTTTTAAGCAATCAATCTATGTTCCCTGTCTCACAGACTATGTTAAGTGTATTCTTAATACAGTTGTTCCCAAAGGGACTGCGGTACCAATTATTCTGGGATTCTCATAAGACCCTTACGCGTAAAATCCGTCACTAAACGTAAATTAAACCCTTTCCTACACGAAATTAACCTTTCCCAAAATCACGAGGTTAATTGAGCTGCATTTTACCCAGTACAAAAAAGGGGGAATAAAACAGATGTTCTTGGAGAGTGCAAAGACAGAATGTTGCCAGCCAAATTATTACAAAGCCATTTTCTGGGTATTCCAGAAGCCTGGATGTTTTTACTTACGAATAACTGAGAGTATCTTTTCTTCCCTGACATTCGCGTTGACAGGTTTTTAATATGTCAAGCACCAGCACTTACGGATTTCTGCATTTATTTATAAAAAGAGCGGTACTAATCTGGTGGGAGATTCCTTAGAGAGTATACATTGCTGTAGCACTGCAGTTAATCATATTCGGAAATGTAAAGAGGAAAATACGATTAAATATTTATTGAATTTTAAGCCGAAAATTATAGAAAGAATCTTCAGGTTCCAAAAAGTTATTGGAGGTCAAAGACCCATCTACATATGTGAAGACTGCCCTCTCCATATCAGCACGTCCCAGTCTCACAGTCTTTTGAGATTCAGTTTATTGAATCTAGAAAAGTCTACGACCTCAAAATCAGTTTTCTCGCAAATATTTTTTTTCTTTATTTTCAGCACTTAATGTAAATTCAGTTTCAGATTAGCTTCTCGGTGTCATCACGAACGAGATACTGCCATAGTCGCTCCACCACCTGTGCTAGTGGATGCCGCACAGAAAGTTCATCGATGCTCCCTCGTGTCAGTTCGTGATGATGAGCCGCCTAATGAGAACGCCATTTGTGGAACTACAAAAGTCCGAATGCGAAACTAGTCAGCTTCGCTCTCAGCACGAATTCTGTAGCTAAGACGCCAAGCCAAACCAGACACAAGATCTTACATTGCTGGCAGAAATGCAGTTGAAGGCACTGACTTCGACTACGGGGGAAAGGCGCTGGTGATGGTTGGGATAATGTCTTCGGATTGACTGGTGACTCATTACCAAAAAAAAAGAAACTAAAAAAAAAATCACCTCAGGGGTACAGGTATAAGGGTAGACCAAAGGAGACACGGAGAAGGACATCAGAGAGGATACTGAGCAACAAAGAGCTCTCCTGGACAAGAGCGGAAAAAGAGAAGGACACATGTTTTTGGAAGCCCACATTCCTTGGGCACTTAAGAGCCAGAGAGAGAGAGAGAGAGAGATTTACAGTGTTAGGCGCTTTTATGGGGAACGTGACTTCTCTGGTCACGCGATAGTGATTACTAATGTTCGCAACATGAATTTGGATTTGGCGCTACATATTATCACACCAGAATGGCTGTAGAGAGGACAGGATCCGCTGATCCAGAATATATACCGTTTATGTCACTAAATGAACAATAAAATCAGTAAGACTTCTTTTCTTTATCTTGTTCTCGTGCAGTCTCTGACTTCCGCTTCGCGCTGTAAACCCTTATTTAATCACTTTTGTGACAGCCACAGATAGGACGTGGTTGAGCAGATGTCTTTGTGTGCGCGTGAGTGTGTGCAAGAATCAAACCGAGCCCCACCTTCTGCTGGTCCTGTGATATTAAGCGACTAACACTCACACCATCTTAGATTTAACAGATACTTGTTCTGCGTTCATTGAAACTAGAGGTTAAACACTTCTAGCCATGCACAGCACACTATATCTGCCTGCGTTGATAATTAGGGCTAACATCTAAATTAACAGAGTTTTAACTAGGCTAGTCATTGTGTCCACAGACCCACACTGCAATGGCAGGCTGTTTTCCATTCTACCATGAACCTCTTTCCGGCGGTTTTTTTTTTGTTTCTGGTTCAAGGTCGATGACTTATAGGCCTCCCTTCCCGTCCCCTCACAAATGCAGTGTTGGTGTGTATTTATCTACTGAATTAATCTAGCGCACAGCCAGAGAGTGTATCGAACGAAGTGCTTTGTCTTACACAAACTTGACCATACAGATAAGCAATGGAACAATGTTTATTCTATGCAAGTCCAGATTCACATCGAAAAGTAAACAACAACAAAAAAAAACTTTTTTCATTAAGCCAGCAGAGGAAATTCTCGGAAGAACAGTCTATTCAATCCCGTGTAGCAGTCAAACTGTGATAGCTGCTATCTCTAAGTCAAACTGTGCTGTATAGCTGCTGTCTCTAAAGTATCGAAGCACCTCGTTGGTCGCAGATTGTAAGTGTTAAGCTGGTGTTTGTCGTAAACAAACTGTTACTATGGTTCTTGTGCGAGTAGGTCTATACTTTAGCATTTGCCGCCTACACTGAATAGTAGGGGAAAAAAGATACCCCCATTCGCGTAAACAAATTGTAAAACTTTTTTTTAACAAAAAAGCACGTCAGTATCCTTAAGTAAATACGATACGTTAGAAAAGCAAATTTTCTGCCTACCCTTTCGCAGTTCTGATCTCTGTGAGACCAGGACACTTAACAAAACAGCTGAGAAATATATAAACGACTTTGAATGTAAATGCTACAAAAGAGTTCTTCAAATATCTTATCTTATGCATCTTAAATCCTTCCCGTGTCGTTAAACGTCACATAGGGCTCGCAAGGTAGTTCGCCAGTTTTTCCTGCTTTCGGCGAGTTTTTCAACCTCATCAAGGGATTTTATGCCTATTAATTTAGCCTATCTTAACAATGTCCTCTTTAGAGTTTCACGTGGTCTGCCTCTTTTTCTTTGGCCTGATGTGTTGATAGTTTGTTTTGGGATTCTCTAATCATTTCTTCTCAACACGTGACCAACATATGTCCATCTCCTTTTCCTGATCACCCATGAGACTGGTTGATGTTCAGTCATCTGTCTTATCTCTTATCTCTGCATTGTTCTTGAATTCGTTCCACTTGATGCCGAGTATTTTCCTTAAGCATTTGTTTTTTAAAAAAAAACAGATATCATGGACACAAAAAAGAACGAATATATCCATACTACATGAATTGGAGAATATTGCAGAAGGTTGGCTAGTAAAGAGGATTAAACAGAAAGAAACTTAAAATACTTTGGACATATTAAACGTCATGATAATTTAGAGAAGACCGTCTTGGAAGGGTACATAATGGCAAAAAGAAAGAGAGGAAGACCAAGGCGAAGATGGCTGCAACACATCGTTGATAATCTGCAGATGGATGCATCAGCAGCAGGCCATCTTGCTTACAACCGAGAACTGTTAGTGAGGCAAAGTTCCGTAAGAGACATGCAAATGACTGAACTGGCTTATCTCTGTTAACCTGATTTCCTTTCAACCTTATCTGAACCACGCAGATAGTTATACTAATTTATTCTCGTTTTTTGAAGATTCAGATTTAAACTACAGTATAAGCTAAATATCGGCATTATGTCATATTTCGGATTTTTAAAAAAATCCAACAGAAAATGTGTTTAATATTATACAGTTGTTTGTGTGGGCTTGTGATTTTCTGTTTTGGTAGTTGAAGAAAGTACGATGTACGCCAAGCTTATCGAGATTGAGTCAAATGAAAATGCTGCGCATCAAGAAGTGGCCTAACTCGTTAAGTCAAGAACACTTATTTTAATATTGATCAGTTTTCTAGTTAATCACAGAGATAATAGCTAATGACTGATCTAAACTGTGAATACAAATTCTTCTTTAAAAAGCTGCAGGTTAGAAGAATAAAAAAGAAGAATTAAGAATCAGAAAATTTGGTGAATTGTGACTAGTGTAACTGTACAAGGAAGAAATATACTTCGAATATTGCAATGAATGGCTAGAATAAGCACACGCGGAGAACAAGAGGAATAAAGAAATTACACAGATTTTCTATACTTGTACTAGCATTTCTGTATCTTCCCCTGCTGCCTTCAGAAGTTACGTTTCTATACAGTAATGAAAACCCTCTTATTTACGTTTCTATACAGTAATGAAAACCCTCTTATTTACTTTTCTATACAGTAATGAAAACCCTCTTATTTACTTTTCTATACAGTAATGAAAAAACCCTCTTATTTACGTTTCAATGCACTAATCAAAACCCTCTTATTCACGTTTTCTATACAGTAATGAAAAAAACTCTCCTACTTATTTTTAAAATGACATCTTAAAAACAGTACATCACAGACTTCCAAGGAGTCAAGACCAGATCTGACCTGTCTTCTGAAATGGCAGGAATTTAAAAGGTTGTAAATCTTGTTTCAAAGATTTTCTTCCTACTGTAATTAGAAGCGAAACTCTAAAAACGTTGTCTTCCGCACGTTAGAGAAAACTGTACAGCGATTTATAATTTGCTAGTGCAGATTCTGAGCCACTCAGTTTATGATCTGTCATTGCCTCCCTTTTTTTTTATTAAGTGTGTATTCATGATTTTACATTTTGATCAATATATTTGTTAGATTCTGTAAGTTTAGCATGTGTCTGTGCTAATCTTGCATGTTCATACGTGTAATTAAACTTTTGATTTTGGGGGTGGGGGAGTGGGGGACGGGAGTTCTTTGATAGTTGCCATCAAATGTTATTTTTCGTTTAATTGTGTACATATTGTTGGTTGTCTCACTTACATGGGGTTATTATGCCTGTAATCGAGTACTTCATGTATGTAGTATACATACATATATAATACATACATACATACATACATACATACATACATACATACAAATAATGTTTAAAAGTGACGCAATCCTAATAGGGGAAACTATTTACTTCCCATTAAGTGCTGGAAGTGGCCGCTGATCTGTGTGTTTCACACAAGTGGACGCTGAACTGTGTGTTTCACACAAGTGGCCGCTGATCTGTGTGTTTCACACAAATGGACGCTGATCTGTGTGTTTCACACAAGTGGACGCTGATCTGTGTGTTTGACACAAATGGACGCTGATCTGTGTGTTTCACACAAGTGGGCGCTCATCTGTGTGTTTCACACAAGTGGACGCTGATCTGTGTGTTTCACACAAGTGGAGGCGGTTAATCATGTTCTTGAACGCCTTTTGCAGTGTATGCCGCGGGTTTGCATCCACACAATTCTGAATGTTCACATTGCAATTCCTGAATAGTGTACAGCTGCAAGATGTACACTTTATTTGAGGCAATTGGTCCGTATTTTTCTGATCAGACTTCTTGCGTCCGAACATGTGGATCCGGATCTGGCTCGTGACAATGATTTTTGTTTATAATTAGGAAACAACGAGGCTTTCGTAGAAGTAAGAGAACACAGCTTTGTAGGATTGGACCTCGAAAAAATAAACCGTAGACAAAGCACTTTTAGTGAGACGAAAGGTATGGGGGTGCGAGATAGCGCAGTTGGTTAGCACGCGATTCTCTCATGCCTAGACGGCTGCTCGTCCTACCGGAGTCCGTGGTTCGAATTCCAGGTAATTGACGTGTGAGTTTTCTTTCTCTCACGTCTCACTAAAGTGCTTTGTCTACGATTTTTTTCGAGGTCTAATCCTACAAAGCTGTGTTCTCTTACTTTTGCGTGACAATGAATACCCACTGCTACAATGTGCACCCCATAGCTACCCAGTGTTCTTAACCACTTGTGCAAAAAAAAAACATTTACATGCATTCCCCATAGGCTTGCGCAACATTTATGTTTTTTAGCCATTGTTTGTCTAATTAGCGTGGTAACGCACGGCCAGGGAATAAATGGACGTAAATTATGAGAGTAATTATGAGAGTAAGTGTAATATAAAAACTGGAGCAGTAATTAACGAAACTTTTTGAATGGTGGAAAGAGCAACGTTTAGGCTTTCATTAGCCAAAAGAAAAATCTGCATGAGTCTTGTATGTATTTTCTTTCACTATAAAGTCATGTTTGTTTGTTGTTGTTTAGCTTTTGTACATATTGGAAAACGTACAGGATGGGAGAACTGAAGGGGAAAAAAAGGCAAAGTTGGCGACAATGTTGTAGGTGGGGGTTGACAATATGAAAATAAAAAGATTCAGTTTGGCCGGGTAAGTTGTGAAAAAAAAATGGACAGAGCAAATAGAAGGCCATTGCAGTCAGGTTTTCATAGAGAGAAGGCATATGATGATGATAATGATGATGATGATGATGATGAAAAGTTATGAGGACTGGAGGGCATGAACCCAAAGACTCACTAATTGGTAAGCAACAACAAATATTACTCAGTATACAAGAAAATATTAAAGCCAGTGTACGTATTTTTTACTCGTAAGCGAAATGGCCCCCTTGCTGCCAGCTTTGAGTAAACGTATGTAAATAACTGTTATTAAACGTTTTAATTTCAAATTTTCAGATTCTGTTATTGAATTGCTCATATTTAAGTGGAGATTTAAAATAAAACTGATGTTGCAACAAAATATTCTTGCAAAATATACTTGGGCTTCGTCTCAGTGTCTCTTCTGAATATTTTTTTTTCTCAAATCTGTTTGAAAAGAAGGAAAAATGTTAAGAATTTCTGCAAATATTTAAGCAGCCAAAAATATAACATACCGCTGCCCTTCAGAAAACGAGTTTGTCACAGTTTCCACAGAGCTATTAACACTGGGCTTCGACGATATGAGAAGCAGAATTTGTATAATCCACTTCTAAAAAAAAGGGAAGTTTCTTTGTGACATTTGTTCATGCAAAAACAGAAATGCATAAACAGGGCCGTGAAATGAAAAAAAAAATTCAAATCAGAATTATATATTCTCTACGTTTCTCTATCAGTGCTTCTCTTCAACTTCTTCCCATCCAGAAAGCTAGACTAAAGTTGGTTCCATGAGATTCCTTGTGTTTTTGTTTCTTGATCCGGGTCTTCTCATCTCTGAGCGTCCTTTCTATGAGGGATCTTCAAATACTCCTTCCTAGGAATCACAGGACAAAAGCGTCGCATGATGCTGATTTTCTCCTTCTTCTTCTGCTTCTTTGAAATATTTTGCCTTGTAAGGTTCTTCCCATACAAATTCAGGAGAAGTTTTGTTTTTCTTTGCGTGTTGGAGGAGTACAAGCGACTGGTAGAGACGGGCATGTGATCTGCAATCGTCCCTACTTTTTAACTTAGGCGCCTGAAGTGTGAAATGCTTAGTGGTATAACTAGAATATAGATTTATAGAAATAAAGTTAGACATCATAAAAGTGAAAAGTTGGGAAAAAAAGGTTAGGTCCCATAGAAATCAATAGTTTTGTGCTTAGATTTATTCTTCTTTTGAGTCAGGTGCCTGCATACCACGTGCCGGGCATGGTGCACGTATAACTGATGAGAAAGAAAAGTCGTGAGAGAGAAATCAGATGATTTGTGACAGCTGAAGTTTGAGTTTCGGATAGGGCAGCTCGTAGGTTAGTTTGTCTACGGAAATATGTAGCTGGGTAGTGTAATAGATTAGTAGAATAGAAATGTAGTTGAAGTTCTTTGGCGAAGAAGTCTGTGGACATCAGTAGTCGCTTGGATCTTATTCTATGGTGTCTTGAGTTGGAATTTCGTCCTGTCACGTCTTCTTGGATTGTTTTATGCCACTGTTATACCCGTCACATTGTCATCGTCATCGTCACCCCGTGCACCAGTAAAGTCTTCATCACTTAATATTGTTGCTACTGTGCTGCTATTTGCCACTGAGAGAATGATCGTTCCTGGGAAAGTAAGTCTGTGGAGCGAGTAGTTAACCAGACGTAGAAAGAGACTGAGCTCGACTGTAGCTGAAAGAGTAAAGTCTCGACTCTAAGTGAAGTAAAGTTAGTATTAGCTAGTAACAGAAGAGAGCATAATGCATTTTGCGAAAAGCAGAAGTAGCATCCATTGTGTGAACATAACATTTCCACAGTATTACATGTTGCAGCGAATACAGCAGAGCATAATTATAGAACAGGAAATTACACATCAAATGTCAGTGTGACATATATTAGTGTTTCGGCGGCATTGGATATCCTGCTTTAACAAGTGTGATAATTATAAGAATTTAGACAGTACATATACGGCATTAGTGCACTAGACTCTCATGTCCAAGGTCGGGGTTTCCAATACCGCCAGGGGCGCCCCAGTTACTCAGCTGTAGAAAAAGGTATCTAGATTCTTCTAGAACTATGGAAGGAAGGACGGCTGGGTGTGATGATGCTGAGCTCAACATTTTTTAACGTGGTCAAGGGAAAAAAGGACACTATTCCCTAGGTGGACATCATATTCCCTAGGTTGACACTAACACCATATTCTCTTGGTGGACACTAACACCATATTCCCTAGGTGGACACTAACATCATATTCCTTAGGCGGACACTAACATCATATTCCTTAGGTGGACTCTAACACCATATTCCTTAGGTGGACACTAACACCATATTCCCTAGGTGGACACTAACACCATATTCCCTAGGTGGACACTAACACTATATTCCCTAGGTGGACACTAACACCATATTCCCTAGGTGGACACCAACACCATATTCCCTAGGTGGACACTAACATCACATTCAAGAGATATATATATATATATATATATATATATGCACATTGGGTCTTATAATAAAAAAAAATTACTTAACCCATGCTCTATGCATTCCCCCCCCCCCCCACACACACACACAATATCCTCATCCCCGGCATCTCATGCGATAAGGGCAGTTTCAGTATTACAAAGGAATCCATCTAAAATTTTTACCAGGAAAAAAACCCGATTTATTTGCTGCTTGATTGGAAGAAATTACTGTTTGTAAGAGAAAGTTGTGTGTTAGAGGCTTTGTTCTGCTTAAAATGATCTTCTGAGTAAAATTTGTTCAGCGCGTTTTAGAGGTAAAAGCGCGCTCTCCGATATCGAGGCGCTGCTCTTGTAGGAGTTGGTCATTGGCTGAAGATGGTGGCTTGTGAGTGTGAATGTGTGTGATAGAAGAAGTGAGGGTGCGATGCCTGTGTGTGTGTGTGTGAGTGTCTCAATGGAGTGACCTATTGGATGAGTGACACTACACAGCATCAGTCTTACATCTTACATCCTTCCCGTGCCGTTAAACGTCAGATAGGGCCTGCATGGTAGTTCGCCAAGATGTCCTGTCTTCGGCGAGTTTTTCAATCTCATCAAGGGATGTTATGCCCACTGAATTGGCTTCTCTTAACAATGTCCTCTTTAGAGTTTCACGTGATCGACCTCTTTTTTTCTTCGAGATGTTGTGTTCCATTTGATAGCTTCGATTGAATCTGATGCGAGTTTCCGTAACGGTTGGTTTTTTTTCCCATCTAGAGTTGCCACTAGATGAGTCTCAGGATAAGGTTGTTGGCCTTATGGCCAACTCCCTGCAGCATCATTACAAGGATAATATACTGTAAAAAAACGCATAGCTTATATAAGCTTCATTTTTTATATGTTATGACAAAATTTTTTCCTGGGTATCTCAAACCAAACAAGAATTTCTCACCAAGATATAAGGTCCATGAGTTAGCGTGAATTTTGCTGTTCTCATGTATAGTCAGAACGTAGTAGCTGCCCTTGCTAATCATGTTTTTTTTTAACCATAACTCACGTTGCGTTTATGGAAAAGTCGTGATTTTTGTGGTGAGCACAACTCACTTCCCATGCAAATGAAACTCTATAAAAGGATGAGGTTACACAAACAAATTCAGTTAATTTTCAAGCAGACAATTATGGCACGTCTATCGCAAAATTTACGAAACATTGCTATTGGTAGCCTGCAAAGGCGAAAGTCAAAGTCAGGTTGCCAGGCATTTAAACGTGCAGAAGAGTACCATCAGTCGACATTGGCAGTGTTTCCAAGCCATTGGCTCAGTTGAAGACCGGCACCGCACAGGGTGACAACAGCAGTTGATTCTGGTTCATCACTTCAGAAACAGGTTTACAACAGCTTCCTCAAGTGCCCAGTCATTGCTTGCAGGGCGTCATGTGTCTGATCAAACTGTCCGGAATAGACTGCATGAAGCTGGACTGGTGGCACGACGACCTCACCGAGATCCTGTCTTAACGAGACTCCATCGCCAAAATCGACTTGTTTGGGCCAACCAGCATCGGCCCATGACGTCTATCAATCAGTGGAGACGTGTCTGGTTTAGTGACGAATCTTCCTTTTTGTTGCACCGCCATGATATGCGGAGAAGGGTCTACCGTAGGCCAAATGAACGTTTTGCCCAAAATTGTGTTGATGAAGCTCTGTCGCACGGTGGTGGAGGTGTAATGGTATGGGGAATGATCAATTTCAACGGAAGGAGTCCGCTGGTGCAGATTGAAGGAGGCTTGAATGCGCAGTGATACGTCAGTGAAATTCTTCGACTCCGTGTCCTTCCATTTTAGGCTGCGTAAAGGTCTGTGTTTCAACAGGACAACGCCAGATCCCATTCTGCACGGTTCACCACACAGTTCTTGACTGCCAACAACATTCTCATCCTTCCCTGGCCATCCCTATCTCCAGACATGAATCCGATCGATCACCTATGGGATGAGCTGCAAACACTTGTTTGTCGCCAAAACGTTTCTCCAGCCAATCGTCGTGATCTGTGGCAGGCACTTCAGGAAGAGTGGGCAGCCATCTCATAGGCGCACATCAGATATCTGATCGCATCTATGCCCAGGAGATGCCAGTCGCTGATCGATGCAAGCGGAGGCCACAGATCATTATGACTTGAGAACCCCTGGGACTAACAAATTCTCGTCACACAGATGCAATAAACTGTCAAGTGAGTGTTTAAACCCTTAGGTATTATTGAGTGCAGTTTGAAAATTTTATTCATTCAATTTAAAAAGCTATAGAATAGCAAACTTGTGGCTAAAATTGGGTCACCAGTAGTTATGCGTTTTTTTTTTCTTTTTGGACAGTATAATTGATTGATGCTGCCATCGTTCTTACGTTCCAGAATTCAAACTTTGTCACATGTTTGGGGCCGACGAATGAGCTCCTCGGAGTTGGCATCCCTGATGTTCGGTTGGTTTCTCTGCGAGTTTCCGTAACGATATCTTTTTTCCTATCTGGAGTCGCCTCTAGATAGGTCCCAGGATAAGGCTGTTAGCCTTATGCCCAACTCCCGGTACAAGATATGTGACAGAACAAGCGGAATTCCGCTGATTTCTGCATGCCGGCGAGAGCGTTAAAAAACGTCCGCCATCTTGCACGTCACACCGGAAGCCTATTGATTAAATGCGTAAGTAAAATACTCGGCATCAAGTGGAACGAATTCAAGAACAATGCAGAGATAAGACAGATGACTGAACAACAACCAGTCTCATGAGTGATCAGGAAAAAGAGATGGACATATGTTGGTCACTTGATGAGAAGAAATGATCAGAGAATCCCAAAATAACCTATCAAGTGGAACACAACAGGCCAAAGAAAAGAGGCAGACCGCGTGAAACTCTGAAGAGGACATTATTAAGAGAGGTCAAATTAACAGGCATAAAATCCCTTAATGAGGTTGAAAGACTCGCCGTAGAAGACAGAAAAACTGGCGAACTATCTTGCGAGCCCTATGTGACGTTTAACGGCACGGGAAGGATATAAGAAAAAAAAAACTGATTTCGAGACGGCCTTCACATTTGATTTGGTCAAATAGATTAAAGAAGATAGGTGTATAGCCGCGCAATCTGTAGATTAACACAAGACATGTCCGTTCTTATTTTCGACAATATTCGTGTCACTTCAGTGAAATTCATCGCCTATTTCTTTCATACCTTCAGTATGTCATTTCGTTGATCCGGTCTCTATGTGCGTGATAAGGTGCGGATGAGAGAAAGAAAATAGGCTTGAACAATCAAGCGTGCGTACGTATTTGTGTGTGAGCGCGCGCGCGTGTATTTCTGTGTGAATGCGTGAGTATTTATGTTCGGCTGCGTATGTATTTGTGTATGGGTGCGTACGTATTTGTGTGTGGGTGCGTATGTATTTGTGTGCATGTGTGTATCTGAGTGTGAGTGGGTGTGTATTTGTGCACGCGTGTGTAATCTTGTGTGCGTATATATTTTTGTCAGCATGAGTATTTGCGTGTGCATGTGTATTTCTTTGTGCATGTGTATTTGTGTGTACGTGTGTGTATGTGTGTATGAAGAGCTGGCGAGAGTGTAATCTAAATGGGGGAAAAGAGACAACAGGTGATCAATTAGATCCATATTATAATGAGAGAGTGACATCAGACAGACAGACTGACAGAAAGACAGATAGACAGACAGACAGACAGACAGACAGACAGACAGACAGACGAACAGACGGACGGATAGACAGACAGACACACAGACAGGCAAACAGACAGAAAGATAGACAGATAGGCGTCGAGACGGCCTGCATGTCTAGAGATTTAGAAGCGCGTTGACAGGGTTATAGACAAGGAAAAGAGGCAAAGAAATGGCTTTAAGCGTCTGTTGACACAAGCAAGGATGGAGGCGGCTTCTTATTTACAAAAATAGCAGATTAAAAAGAAATGTGTTAGAAAACTGACCACAAAAAAAAAAAAAAATTGGAAGAAGATAGAGAAATGCTCCTTGTAGCACTGGCTGAAGATTGAAATGTGTCGTTAAATTATATATATATATATATGTATCTGCGTGAGTGAGCGAGTGAGTGGGTGAATCGATGAGTTAATGAGTGAGTGGATGGGTGGGTGGATGGGTGAGTTAGTGAGTTAGTGGGTGGGTGAATGAGTGAGTGGGTGGGTGGGCGGGCGGGTGTGTTAGTGAGTGAATGAGTGAGCGGATGGGTGAGTAAATGAATTAGTGGGTGAGTGGGTGGATGGGTGAATTAGTGAGTGAGTGGGTGGCTGGGTGAATGAGTGAGTGGATGGGTGGGTGAATGAGTGAGTGGGTGGGGGTGTGTTAGTGAGTGAATGAGTGAGCGGATGGGTGAGTAAATGAGTTAGTGAGTGGGTGGGTGGGTGAATGAGTGAGTAGATGGGCAGGTGTGTTAGTGAGTGAATGAGTGAGTGGATGGGTGAGTAAATGAGTTAGTGGGTGGGTGAGTGTTTGAGCAACCGAGCAAGTGAATGAGTGGGTGAGGGAGCGAGCGAGCGAGTGAGTGAGTGAGTTAGTGAGTGTTTGAGTAAGCGAGCAAATGAGTGAGTGAGGGAGCAGTTGAGTGAATGAGGGAGTAAGCGAGCAAGTGAGTGAAAGAGTGAGTGAGTGAGTGAGTGATGAAAAAATCATATAACAGGATCACACAATCAAAAAATAACTTCTATCTTTCAGACCCCCCCCCCCCAATATGTTCTATTTCCCTGGAACTGCAAGCATGATGCTCTTTTCAGCCGCTGCCGTGAAGATGTTGAAAGATAAACACCGTGTCGGATAGAGAGTGGGTTACGGTGGTAATTTTTTACAGACCAACGGCGGGGCTAAAAAGCAGGGAAAGGTGCAATGCTTCTGCCGACTCTGGGGGAGGGGGGGAAGATATTAGAAATCCTTCCCTCGCTAGCCAGACGCAGGCTGTACCCAAGAGCGCCAAAGAAGAGGTGGGGGGGGGGGGTGAGTTCTGGCTCACCAACCCAGCCGTGAGCGGTCAGGTTTAAGTTGCTGACGTCTTCTTCCATTGCTTGCATCTCTTACTCCCCCCCCCCCCTCCCCTTTCCTACTTGTTTTGTCTAAGAAGCGTTTGAAAAAAAAAGTTTATGACAGTTAACTCTATAACGAAACAGATGAAAAGAAGAACGAAAGGTACCGTTAAAATAAAAGCAAGGAAGAGAAAAAAAAAGAAGAAGCAGTCAGACGAGCAAAGAGGACAAGGAAATAAAGATTGCGAAGGACAAACAAGGAGTGACTAATGGGATGTATCTTTTCGCCTCTCTTAATGGTCATAATTGCCCACCATCTTAAATTATTCGCCCCTGCAACGTCTGCAACTCAAGGGAAGTCATTCACAAGTCACCGCGTAGGAAATTGTAGTCTCCCTTCCCACACTGTAGTAATGAAAGGGTTCTTTCAATTACCTAAGAGTCGGGTGTCCTATGTAGATGAAATTGAGTTCGAAATCTGGACTCCCCCCAAGATAGTACTGAAGTACCGAGTCTTCGGGGCGAAACGAATAGTTAGATTACCAGAGCGATAGTAGAAGAGGACTTTCTTCTCTTGCAGTGTGAAAACCCTAGTAAGAAATACTCACACAGGTTTCATTTTTGTTGAGAAGGCAGTTTTGTTCGTACCACGTGGCTTTCATCACAGATTCTTGAAACTACCCGCTGTCATCATAAGGTTGTATGTTAAACTTTCAGAATTCTCATAATACATACATACATACATACATACATACATATATACATACATACATACCTTATTTCCTTTATTAAACGCCGGTCTAATATAACAGCAGTCCTCACTGACTTTATTTTCCCACGGGGTACAGTTAGACGGTGGTGTATGGTGCAGTTTTACGAAAATAGAGAGAGAGAGAGAGAAAGGGAGAGGGAGAAAGGAAGAAAAGTAGAGAGAGGGAGGAAGGAAGAAAAGTAGAGAGAGGGAGGAAGGAAGAAAACTAGAGAGAGGAAGAAAGGAAGAAAAGTAGAGAGAGGAAGGAAGGAAGAAAAGTAGAGAGAGGGAGGAAGGAAGAAAACTAGAGAGAGGAAGGAAGGAAGAAAAGTAGAGAGAGGAAGGAAGGAAGAAAAATAGAGAGAGGAAGGAAGGAAGAAAAGTAGAGAGAGGGAGGAAGGAAGAAAAGTAGAGAGAGGAAGGAAGTAAGGAAAAGAGTTAGCAGTATGGAGTAGAAACAATGAAGTAGTTCAACACTACTAACCCCTTGCTCTTCAACCCCCTCCCTCTCCCCTTCCCCCCCCCCCCCCCCCCCGGTCGTCCTTTTCCTTCCTGTTGCTCTAGTCTCTAGCTGACCCTATTCCATGCTTGGCTGCCTGTTTAAATCCTCATATTCCCTCTTTCGCCTGCAGCCATATTCTGCCAAGTTCCCTCAGATAAAAACGGATCTCATATAAGTTTTTTTTTTCTTGCGTGTTTTTAATATGTTTATTTTGTCCGTTTGTTGTCCTCGACAAGGGTAATTTTGCCGAAATGTTGGATTGTTATTGTTCCTATCTTTCACGACTATCTTATTGTTCCTATTCCTTATTGCTAACCTTTTTTTTAACCCTCTTTCATTCCTCTCTCAGCCTGTTTTCATAAAAGTACACCATTCACGTCTACTCCCACTGGTATCACGTTCACAGACTTTCACATTTATTACTCCACAGGAAAAAAACACAAACAACTGCTACCTAATTTCTTCGGTTTGAGGTCGAGCATGCGTGCTTGTCAGGCAGAGAAACGATCAACTGGGGATCGAAACCCAGACCACTCGGATCAGCTGGCGAGGGCAACAAAGACTAGGTCAGTTCAGTTTAGTGTCTGTTATATTGAAAGCTGAAGACAGGATTGTGTCAAGTCACTGAGACATAGAAGGGATAAAATGTTAGCACTTATTAAAGGACCTGTTCCAAGTCCTTGAGGAATGCAAGGGGTATGGTACTGATTACTATACAGACATCTCTCGTAATGCACAACATCGACGTACGCATATCCGTATTCTGAAAAGCTTCAGGTATTTGGGGCACATGATAACAGAGGACGGAAAATGTGAAAAGGAAAGTAACAGAAGGATAGGATTGGCAAAAAAAAAAAACAAACCAAACAAACAAAACAAAACAAAACACCTTCAGCAGAATGAAGAAGATTCTTACATCAAAACAAGTATCACAGCAACTGAGATTACGCGTCGTAGAATGCTACATATACAGTATAGAAGCCTGGACATTGAATATCATCATCATCATCATCATCATCATGTGCCGTGCCGACTGGCGTTGGCTATTATGCTTCTCCAGAGTACCCGATCCTTCATGCAGGCCATCAGTTCAGTTGGTGATCTCCTCTCACACCATCCCGTCAGACTGTCCAGTATTATTTCTCTTGGTCTTCCTCTTGATCTTCTTCCTTCTATTTTTCCTGTTGTTATAATATTTTCAATGCCCCCTCTTCTTATTGCATGTCCTATGAAAGTACATTGTCTCTCTCTTATCTTTTTGACAAGCTTTTTTGTCTCTCCAGCTCTTCTCATACATTCTTCATTAGTTATTTTTGCTGTCCAGGGGATTCTCAACATTCTTCTAATAAACCACATTTCTGCTGCTTCCAATGATTTTTGTGCAGACTTGCCTATTGTCCATGATTCACTTCCATATAACAAGATAGGTTCAATATAGCATTTTAGGACTCGTTTTCTAACATTCATTGATAAAGATGTGTTAGCTAATATGTTTCTCATTCTCTGAGAAATTAAACGGACATTGAATAAGACAACAGAAAAGAGAACTGATGCGCTTGAAATGTGGATATATAGAGGAATAGGGCGTATCTCATGGTTAGAAAAGAAAGCAAACAACGAAGTGCTAAGCCAGCTAGAAGTGAAAAGAGAAATGTTAAAAATCATAAAAACAAGACAACTAAGATACTCTGGGCATGTTACAAAGCACAGTACTATATTGGAGACCTTTCTTAATGGGAAATTCGAAGGAAAAGAACAAGAAGACGACAGCGATAAAGATGGGTGGACAACATCAAGAGATGGACAGGGACAAGCATGGCCGAGTCCTATACGAAGACAAGAAACTGAGCAGAGTGAAGATCCATTGCAGCCAACCTTCCGTGGGGAGACGGCACGAGATGATGATGACGATGATGATGATGATGAAATCTGTATATACCATGACTTGCTAGCGTACTAGGGGGTAGTATCATGGTCGGAAGTCTTTCCCTCCCTCAGTCAGTCAGTCATTTGCATGTCCCTTGAGGAACTTTGCCTTCCTAACAGTCTGTAGGCCTCTCGGTTGTAAGCAAGATGCTCTGCTGCTGATGCATCCATTTGCAGATTAATGCAGCTAACAGTCTTTATGATAAATCAAGCCCCTAGTTCTATAGTTAGATATATTAGTTGCGCAGACATTTTGTATTAATCGTGTAATCGACTTCAAACGGCCATACTTATGTCACATATCTTGTTTCATGCGCGGCAAGCGTACTTGCTCGTCCTACCAACTGTCTTAGGCTTTCTCTGAGAAGGAAACTCGAACCAAGATAATGAAGCACTGGGTTACCAGGAAGAGGTGCCTGATGAGGTGGTTAAAGTGCCTCTGCCACAGGTGGTGTTGTGATCAACCATTTCCGTTTTACCTTTTTTTTTTTTTTTGGAAAACAGAAATGACGCTTACTATCTTACAAACTAGCGAGTGATATGGAGGACATCTCTAACTGCACGGACTCTTGTTTTCTTTGTTTACAGCCAATTTAAAGTGAAATTTGCTACCGGTACAAAAACAAGAAAACTGATGCATGAAATGTCCAGTTTTTGATGGTCTCCTCTGTTAGGCAGTTTAACATTTTCTGGCGCCTATTTCTTTAGAGAAAGCGTGCCGGAGAAGTTCTGAAACTAATGTCTACGTTTAAAACAATGGCTTCCTGGATACAACGGCCTGAGGGGAGAAATGGCTATTTGTGGGAAATTAGCTTTTTTTAAAAACAATATACAGTTAAAAAGACAATGGTGATAGCAGTTTGAGGAAGCTGACAGACTGTTTCTTATCTTAACTGTTTTTTAATATTCACAGATTGTTTCTTATCCTACCTTTGTTTCTTATCTTAAATGTTTTTAATATTCCCATATATCAGTGCAGACTGAAGCGGATGTCTTATTAACAGATAAGTGGAAGTGAAGAAAATTGCCATGTGGAACCAATTTTGTAGTGAAACCTGATCGTTTGATGCAAGAAATTGGAAGCAACAGAAATGAGGTTTTGGAGTTAGATGCAAAAATACTCTTGGAAAACAGAAAAACAAACGAAAGAAGTCTCGAAACAACGAAAACTAATTGAAATTATCAGAGGGGAAAAACGGTTAAAATTTCATGGACAGAATAATGACAAGAAAGTCGAAGAGGAAATAGCGAGAGAGAGAGAGAGAGAGAGAGAGAGAGAGAGAGAGAGAGAGAGCCCAAGAGAAAAATATCACAGAGACTGATCAAGGGGCACGGAAAAAAAAGAAAAGCACCCGAATTCTTTGGAAACACCAAAACAACAACAACAACAACAACAAACTCCAAACAAACAAACAAACAAACAAACAACAAAAAACCGTACGAGATGAAGAAGCATAATCTCTAACGCTATCCAACACGGGTTATAACCTTACATATGTATTATAACAATGCTTTTGTAAACAGCCTTAGCAGACTCTTCATTCTAGAGCAAGTAATGTTTAAATACGCATATTTCCAAAACTAAATGTATCGTAAGTACGTGCACTACGTGAAGTATTTCAAAAACATATCTTCAGTTTGTTTCTTGTATGCCACGTTTATCAAGGAAGTTGAGGGAATATGCCAGATATAAGGACGGTGAGGGTTTTCAACAGTTTAAAATCCACGACCTGCTTGATAAATCCTGTAGCAATTCTGGCGTGAGCCCTGTCTGCTGCCATTCTTTAGGGTTTTAAAGTGAGCTTGCCTGGCTACGCCCGTAATCTCGGGGGATAACCAGCCCCGTAAATCCACCGAAGCCCAGAATCCTTTGGCTCTGTCTGCTTCCACTTCCTGCCAACGTTCAGCAGATGTGCTGTACTCAAATTTAATTTCGGCTTCCATCCGTCCGTCCCCCCAACCTGCGTGTCACTGTCCTGGCATATGAAAGATGAAGTATTTTGCTGCAGGAGAAGATCGACTGATAAACAGGCTGTAAGCTGTACACTTATTACCACTGACATTGCTCATTTGATTTCACAGTTTCTGTTAAGTAATATGAGTGGATGCAGTTCTATTAAGAGATGACCAAATGTTTTCTTTTTCGTTTAGGGGCAGAAAGGGCTAAGAGAGAGCCAAGAGACTGCCCAGTCTCGTTATTATGCTCCGGCAAACGACCAGCTTTAGCAAACGACCAGCTTTAGCAAACGGCCAGCTTTAGCAAACGGCCAGCTTTAGCAAACGGCCAGCTTTAGCAAACGGCCAGCTTCGGCAAACGGCCAGCTTCGGCAAACGGCCAGCTTTAGCAAACGGCCAGCTTCAGCAAGGCCGAGGATGAGACCGAGGTGGTAAGGATGGACATATTCCTGCTGTGGCAGAGTGTTCCGACAAGCCAGCTTTTAATGACAGAGAGCCCATGTAAAATTTCTCCGTATCCGACTCCAAGTAGGGACATTTTTCAAGGTGAAAAGAAACCACAAATTCTCAGTTACAGTGAGGTATAACAAACCTAATAACTCTGCTGAGATAGTCAGTCAGTCAGTCATTTGCATGTCCCTTGCGAAACTTGCCTCCCTAACAGCTCTCCTGTAGGACTCTCCGTTATAAGCAAGATGCCCTGCTGCCGATGCATCCATTTGCAGATCATCAACGATGTCTTGCAGCCACCTTCTCCTTGGCCTTCCCCTTTTGCTTTTTCCCATTGTGTACCCTTCCAAGATGACCTTCAGTAAATTCTTATGACGTTTAATATGTCCGAAATATTTAAGTTTTCTCTGTTTAATCCTCTTTATTAGCCAGCCTTCTTCAATATTAAGTTTTTGTAGCATGGATTTATGTGTTCTTTCTTGATTTATATTTTTTGATTTGTTCTTTTTTTCTTGTAGTATAGAAATATTTGTTCTTCTGTTGTGATAATAATGTGTTATTACTATCATTATCTGCGGTCGCTGACTCATCTCACACTGACGTAAAGGATGTATAATGATCCAATGGATAATGATCCAACAAAATGAAAGTTATCCGGGAAAGTGAGGCCATAAACATTACTCCAGTTCAGCTCTAGATTTTGTTTTTAATCCTCACATTCCAAAGTTGTCCTTTTCTTTTTTAAATAAGACTTACTCGATGGACACAAAGAAGAAAATCGAAGACATGAAATGAATATTGAATGTCGACTTTATTAATCTTTCCACGGCGGTCGACAGATGTGGAACACATTTCAAAGTTATGATATGAAGCCGGATTTGTTTTTTAAAAAAAGGGGGGGGGGGTTATTACATGATTCTTGACCGCTAATGATGTCCTCAGATCAGATGACAAGATGGCGACACGCTTGGGAAAGACTATAACGTTTGAGTGAGGACAATGGTTTCCAACCTGGCTGTTGTCGCCCCTTAGAGGGCGCTATTCTCCTTGAGGAAGAAGCCGTTTCCTAAAGCAAAAAAAAAAAAAAAAACAGTGCAAAGCCAAGTAACAAGGAAGCTCATAAGATGCTTGTACGGTTCTATCCGAGTTAAAAAAAAACAGGGTTGATTTTGTTGTTGTTACCGTCTTTGCTTTGCCCGGGGAGTTCAAATGAGTAGACCACTTTATTCAAGTTTGATGAGAAGATAGTACCTTATCCATGTTTGATGAAGTTGGTACATTGTCCATGTCTGATGTGAAGAAAACGCTTCGTTTGTGTTTGATGTGAAGTAGTACGTCGTTCATGTTTGGTGTGAAGGTAGCATCTTGCAGTTGTTGCATTTTATGTGAAGTGAGTACATTGTCCATGTTTGGTGCGTAGATAACACCTTGTTTATGTTTGATGTGAAGTGAGTACAGTGTCCATGTTTGGTGGGCAAATAACACCTTTCAGCTAAGAAAACTATAGTACTCAGCTTCATCAAGGTGGGAGTTGAGCCAGCACGTTGGCTCAGTAATACAGCCAAGTCGGCTCTCTATTTTAGCCTTCTTCTCGTGTGCCTCAGGAGCATCGCCATGTGATGACCTCTTTCGCGCAACACCTACTTTGGTCTAAAATGTGAGTACCAAAACATTGCCGTACAATTCTTGAAAAGAGGATCACAGCACAGCTGCACGTATTTTCATAGCACCTGCGAAAATCTAAATCAGCATCGGGGATAGAATCTATATTCTTCAGTTTACGAAGTCAAACTTCGTTTTTTGCCTCGGCAAAAGTGACTTTCCCTCGTATATAAGCTTCCGCCTTTGTTTCCATCGACGGAAAGTTACCAGAACTTAGTTAGATCAGTTGTGATGCTCTAAATGTTGCCCTTTTCGGGATGGCCATCTGTGATTGGATTCTGTATGCTGTACAGTACGTGTTTGATGCTATAATGTAAAAGCTAGGAAAGAAAAGTAGGAACAGCTTTATTACTCAACGTGCACACAGATGTGACGTTTCGGCGTGAGCCTTAATCATACAAAAACACAAAGGACATAAAAATAAAGAGAGGAGATTAAAGTATAAATACATATGAATGCTATGTAAAAAAAATGAAATAAAATGAATAGAACACTTAGCTGTAACTTGTAAGAAACTGTGTCTTGCTCGATGCTGTGTTCAGAAACGCGCAGAATGGACTGTAGAGAGTATTTAAATGGAGACTTGTGATGTGTGATAGGTGGGTCGTAACTGAGAGTGGTGGGTGGGAAAACTGTGGAGGGGAGAGAGAGTGATACAATAGTAATCTAGCCGGGAGAAGGTGAAATATGTGATTATAGTTGGGGTAGAGGGGTTACTATGTGAGGCTGTGAAGAGGTTCTGAACTATGTGTAACAAGTGACTAGGGAGTGGAACTTAGCGGGGAGGGATTATGATTGTGGAAGAGGAGAATGTTAGGTGTAGCTGAATAACGAGTTCAGACCATGTGGTTCCAGCGTCCTATATTCCCGAATTAGCGGTTCTCAAGCTGTAGGCGGCTTCTGTCATCTGCATGACATTGTTTGATGGCTGTTACCAGTAAGTCAGATTTGCCTCTGTGGCATTGAAATGATTCGGGACTGGTTTTGAAGCATACTGGGTGATATCGTATAGATGTTTCTGCATGCAGTCCCCTAATCTGGGGCCAGTTTGACCAATATAAGTTATCCTGTATTTTTTCATATAATGACATATATCACATTGCGGGACTCGCATGTGAATCTCTCATGGAGAGTGAGGATAGTTTTGGGAAATGTGATCATTTTTGTTTCCCAGATTACAGGGCAGGTAACGCAGCGAGAGCGGTTACATTTTGTAGTGCCAACATATGCAAGGCTCGCTTCAGGTGGCTAAATATTCTCTACACTCCACCACGCACATTTCTGAACACAGCGTCGGACAAGGCACAACTTCTTACAAGTTACAGCTAAGTGGTATTTTCATTTTATTTCATTTTATTTCTTTTTTTTTACATAGCATTCATGTGAATTTATATTTTATCTCCTCTCTTTATTTCTTCCTCCTGTGTGTTTTTATATGATTAAGTCTCACGCCGAAACGTCACAACTGTATACTCGTTAAGTAATAAAGCTATTCCTACGTTTTTCCTAGTTTATACATTTTGGTATCACAGCTTTACTGCAGTGGGTCCGTGTATAGTTATATCCTCATACATTAAGTATTGTGTGTTATGCTACACACTGCATGCCTATGATGAAGTATATCTGGAAGATCATTTCTTCTGTTCATCTCTGATCTTCAGTGAAACTCACTTCAAATCCGGCTCTTTACTTCTTTTTCTTCAATTATGAAAAAATCAGATGCCAAAAATAAAAAAAAATCAAGTGCACAGCTGTATAGAACAGCACTGACATGCAAAGATGTTATTTGTTTTCTTCCTTATAGATTTTGCACATTATATTATCAATCACTAGAAAACTCAATGGAAAAAGAAATAGAAGGAAACAAATAGCACCAAAAAAAAAGTGTGACGAAGTGACAAAATATCACAGGAAAGGAAAGGCATCAGACCCGATTTAGATACGAAGGAATGTGCAATAAAAGAGGAAGTGTAATCGCCAAATCGTTCCACCATGAGACACAAGGAATGAATGAGTATTTTATTCAATTTGTCTGCATCGGCTGGTTCGTGAAAATGTGCTTTCAATTAACTGCACTCTTTCCATCTAAATTAACAAATCTAATGACAAGGATAGGAAAATAATTTGTCTTTAACGAGTAATGTTACTTATGTGGATATCCTTCAGTTAAAATGGACTCTTTAACTCAATAAATCTACATTTTTATGCTTTCGTGCAAATCGATTATGTCGATCTATCTTATATTAATGGACGCGTAATGCTTGAGACGAATACAAGGAGGCATTTTATTGTGTTTAACAGATATATCTCTGCCAATTTAGTTCACGTGTATGCCTTTTGAAAATGATTAATTCAGTTGCTGACGTTGTTTCGTTGTAGCGTGCCACTTAACGGGATAACATGGCCTCCTGGCTGATGATATTGCTCTGTTGTAGTGTGTTATTGTAATAGAGAAATAGGGCCTCTTGGCAGATGATATTGCTCTGTTGTAGTGTGTTATTGTAATAGAGAAATAGGGCCTCCTGGCTGATGATATTGCTCTGTTGTAGTGTGTTATTGTAATAGAGAAATAGGGCCTCCTGGCTGATGATATTGCTCTGTTGTAGTGTGTTATTGTAATAGAGAAATAGGGCCTCCTGGCTGATGATATTGCTCTGTTGTAGTGTGTTATTGTAATAGAGAAATAGGGCCTCCTGGCAGATGATATTGCTCTGTTGTAGTGTGTTATTGTAATAGAGAAATAGGGCCTCTTGGCAGATGATATTGCTCTGTTGTAGTGTGTTATTGTAATAGAGAAATAGGGCCTCCTGGCAGATGATATTGCTCTGTTGTAGTGTGTTATTGTAATAGAGAAATAGGGCCTCTTGGCAGATGATATTGCTCTGTTGTAGTGTGTTATTGTAATAGAGAAATAGGGCCTCTGGCAGATGATATTGCTCTGTTGTAGTGTGTTATTGTAATAGAGAAATAGGGCCTCTTGGCAGATGATATTGCTCTGTTGTAGTGTGTTATTGTAATAGAGAAATAGGGCCTCTTGGCAGATGACATTGTTTTGTTGTTGTGTGCTATTGCTATATGGCCTCTTGGCAGATGGCATTTTTTGTTACTGTGTGCTATTGTAATAGGGCCTCTTGGCAGATGACATTGTCTTGAATAAATCTGAACAATAGCTGACTATTCATGTCTGGTGCTAATGTACGACCAGCTTTCCAGCTTCCAGAAGGGAGCAGTACTGAACTTAACAAGTACTGGGATTGTGGAGATCAGTATTGGTGGAGAGGAACTTGGAGAGCTTAATTCAGCCACCTGAGTCAGTCAGTCAGTCATTTCAATGTCCCTTGCGGAATTTTGCCTCCCTAACAGCTCTCCTGTAGGACTCTCGTTTGTAAGCAAGATGCTCTGCTGTTGATGCATCCATCTGCAGATTATCAACGACGTCTTGCAGCCATCTTCGCCTTGGTCTTCCTCTCTTTCTTTTCCCCCATTATGTACCCTTCCAAGACGGTCTTCTCTAGATTATCATGACGTTTAATGTGTCCAAAATATTTAAGTTTTCTCTGTTTAATCCTCTTTAATAGCCAGCCTTCTTCAGTATTAAGTTCTTGTAGTATGGATATATTTGTTCTTTTTTGTGTGCCCATGATATTTGAAGAACTCTTTTGTAGCATTTACATTCAAAAGCATTTATGTGTTTCTCAGCTGTTTTGTTAAGTGTTCAGATCTCAGAGGCATATTCTGTGATGGGAAAGATGCATGCCCTTAAAAATCTTTTTTTTTTGTGGTTCTGTCTGTTCCTCTCCACAGATTCTTTAGTTGTTTTACTTTCTGATGAGCGATAGATGTCCTCCTTTTAATTTCCCTCATTGTATCTCCATTATTAGTTAGTAATGATCCAAGATATTCAAAAGTCTCCACGTCTTTCATTTTTACCTCACATTTCAGACAGAAAGAAATACTTAGCTTTAAAAGATAAATATCTTTTACGGATTAGTTAACCTTATCCACAGGACATAACAGCCTGGTGATGCTGGATGAGGAGTTTTCTGCTGCGTAATTTCGTGCTTCCTCGAACTACAAGACGATGATTTTGTTGTTGTTGTTGTTGTTGCTCTGTATTTTCCTCTATCACGTCCTCTCGTTCTTCGTTGGCCAGGCAGCAGTGTACATGGTATTCTGTTACTAGACCTTCGGTAACTTTGGTTCTGTATGGTTTTCAGTAACTTTGGTTCTGTATGTTTTTCGGTAACGTCGGTTCTGTATGATTTTCAGTAACTTTGGTTCTGCATGGTTTTCAGTAAATCTGACTCAGTTCAGTCTTTAGTAACTGTGCTTGTGTACAGCTTTCAGTAAGTTTGGTTCTGTATGGTCTTCATTAACTTTGGTTCTGTATGGTTTTCAGTAAATCTGACTCTGTTCGGTCTTCAGTAACTGTGTTTGTGTACAGCTTTCAGTAACTTTGGTTCTGTACGATCTTCAGCGTCTTTGATTCTCTATGGTCTTCAGTAACTTTGGTTCTGTATAGTCATCGGTAAATTTGATTCAGCAGGCCTTCAGTAAATCTGGTTATGTACATTTTTCAATACCATTGATCCTCTGCGGTCTTCAGTAACTTTTATTTTTTGTCCTGACAAGGATCTTATCACGGACTGCCATCTGGGATCTGGGTTATCAGTAATTATGCCGGAGTTCAGAGGGAGCGAAGAGGGTGTCAGTAGTTTTGCTCATAATGAGCTGCCCTCTCACACAGAAGGTTGTGTGTTCAAAAATTAGCTTCCTTTAACTAATTCCCCCCCCCCCAAACCATCTTTATCTCCCCCTACCCCCACCTCTTTTCCCGATTGACTCGGCCCTAGAAATGGATTCCTCTTCAGATAAAAAAAAATCTGGCCTGCAGCGCGAGGCGTACTGCAATACATACTTCACTCAAAGCTGCTAGTGAATGTATAAAGAAAGAACAAAGGTATCTCGCTTTCGCCCGACTCCAAAAAACGACTCTAGCAAATAACGAACGCCAAGAAATAATCTTTTTTTTTTGTCCTTATAAGAAAATTTCTCCTGTTTTTTGATGGTACAAAAATTTAATGACAAAATTTTTAAAAGTGATTATTCATCACAAAAACATCTTAGACAAGTAGTTTAGACTATTTTATTGATGCAATTATGTTTAATTAATGACGTGTGTAATAACGATAATTTTTGCATAACATCGTGTCCTTTTAAGTTATGAAAACAAGATTGCACTATTTTCAGTAAGCGCAGTGTTTTCAGAGTGTTCCCACGACGTTATTCTGTTTTTTTTTTAGTTTCCGAAGCAAGCGCTTGCTTAGTCCAGTTTATGGCTTCTTTTACTGACCGTTGTCAAGCTCTGCGGCTATTTTTAACAAATATTAAAAAGTTGTTCTAGCTAACTTATCAACGACCACATTATCGGTTATTTATGGCGGGAAAGTACGCTCACCTTTCCTCAGCTGAAAGTAGGCCAAGCTGTAAACATAAAAAAAACCTACAGCTCAGTAATTTTGTATTTCATTTACCATATAGTACGAGGGGAAGTAACTAAGTAACTCGCAAATTGAAATATTTTATCAGTGGCAGTTATCAGGTAGTATTTAAATATATCCTTAGATAGTACCGTCATCCAACTTTATAATAGTTGTATATAGGGGGGCGCTGGGAGTTACATGCGCATGCGCAAAGCTTAAAAAAATGGCTACCCAACTGTTAGTGTGTACCAAAGAAGAACAGAGAAATGTAGTGCGATTTTTGTGGGCTAAAGGACATTCAGTTGAGGACATTCATAAGGAAATGATTACAGTTTATCTGAAAAGTGTTTATCACGTAAAGCTGTCTATAAATGGGTAAAAAGAATTTTCTTAGAGACGCACCGAAATTGTTGACAAAGTCCGACTTGGCCGTCCTGTTCAGATTGCAACAGATGCGACTGTGCAACGTGTGAATGAGATTATCAGAGCTGATAGACGAGTAATATCCACCCTATAGTCCTGACTTAGCTCCAAGTGACTTTCACCTGTTTGGTCCATTGAAAAACCCCCTTGGCGAGAGATTCTCGAGTGACGAAGAGGTGGAAACAGAAGTAAAAAAAATGATTCAGAAATCGGACTTCCGATTTTTACGCCATGGGTATTGCATAACTGATTACACGATGGGACAAATGTATCAATGTTGGTGGGGATTACGTTAAGAAATATGAGAATAATGTAGGTTCAAAAATTAAACGTTTTCAAATTACTGTCGCACTTAGTTAGTTTTTTTTTTTGTAACAGGCATTTGCGAGTTACTTAGTGACTTCCCCTCGTATATAAGCTTCCGCCTCTATTTGCACTGGATTTTTTAAAAAAGTTTTACGCAATATTTTTGGCGATATTGATACATGCAAAGATCGATAGAGGCAACACAGATGTGGTTTCTTCGAAGAATGTTAAGAATACACTGGAGAGAACGTAGGCAAACGATGAAGCAACCAAACGAACGGGGTACTGAGAACATTACTAGAACAGTCAAAAGATGAAACTGGAAATGCTAGGCCACTATATTACTTGAAAATACGACACCCCTACACCGCCTTGACTTGGACACCTCAAGGAGAGAGAGAGAGAGAGAGAGGGAGGGAGAGAGTGCCAGGCCATTAAGAACACGGAGACGCACACTACAGGTGGCGAGAAAGACGTGGTTTGAGGAATCCCGACTTGCCCAAGACAGGACTGCCTGGGGAACCTTTATCTTATGCTCCATACAGGACTGATGATGATGAATACTTACTACACCTGAGATGACAAACAGGGAATGTCTAAAATAAGCAGATGTAGAAAGAAACCTAATTACATCCATAAGAAAACGACAGTCGTCATTCATTTGGATATAAAGTAGGGTAGGGCGTGAAAACATAACAAGAGGAAAGATAAATGAGCAGAGAGGCAGGGGAAAACCAGAGGGAAAAAAATCGTGGGCAGTCTAACGCGATAGCACAATAAGAAGTCATCAACTGAGTTGACGGAAAATATAAAGGACCGAGATCTATGGAAAAACATGATCATCTACCCTCACCGGCACGCCACCTAATGATGATGAACATCTTTGACGGTTCTCTTTACAGAGCATCCTCGCCTCGACACAAGCTGAAGCACATTACATAAATCAGGCGCTTTTTGGTTTTGAATTCTTTGACAAGAAGGGATGCGAAAAAAAAGTGAAGATTCGGTTCAGCTTAAAGGGAGAACAACAAATTTCGGCCATAAAATGAGATTAATAATGAGAATTTTGATACTTTCGTTCAAATGTCGCATCTAAAAATGAGAACCAAGTCATAACAATCACATTTTTAAAACATCCAAAACACTTTACTGGCAGTACAAAAAACCCCCCAGTAAATTTCACTTGGTAGATGGGGTAAAAAACAGGCTGTTCTCCACTATTATGTTAATAAAAACATATATAGAGTAAAAAACACGCTCTTCTTCACTATCATGTTAATAAAAACATGTATACAGTCAAAAACACACTGTTCTCCACTGATATGTTAATAAGAACTTGTATAGAGTCAAAAGCACACTGTTCTCTACTGTTATGTTAATAAGACATGTATAGAGTAAAAAAAAAACACACTGTTCTCCACTATTATGTTAATTCGAACTTGTATAGAGTAAAAAACACACTGTTCTTCACTGTTATGTTAAAAAGAAATAAAATGTAGTAAATCACATTTAAAAAAACAGTCTATGATAATGTAAATGGAGCGATAAAAACGTCCGAAGAAACTATTACAGTAGTTTCAAAACGGTGGTTCTTAACCTTTGCTTTGACCACGGACCCTGTTTCCAGGTTGAGAACAGGCGTGGGTCCAATTTAAGATCTGAGAACAGCGCTGGACACCTCATTAAAATAATAATGCATTAAATAGAAGTCAAAGCAGTTTCTCCTTTAATCGAGCCAAATCTATTTCCTGGCACGTGGACGCCTGAAAATTCTTCAGTGGATTCTCCCTGGGGTTCCCCGAGACTAGGTTAAGAACCACCGTTTCAAAAAATAGGTAGCAAGCGAGTCTCTAAACTCCCTGCGCTCGATGAGATTCTTTTGAAAACTGACGTTAAAAAATGACGGCCATGACGGAACTAAAGGAAGAGAGTCTAGCAAAGAAAGAAAAGGTCTCCTGGCAAAATTTATGACTCGGGGTAAAGAGATAAGAAACCAGGAGAAGAATTACAGAAATTCGTAAGAAAATAAATCAAACCGATTCATCATCATCAAGTGTAAGCAAGCAAGGAGAAAGCGGCATAAACGGAAAAAGAAAAAAATTTTGATCATGCAAATAGAAGCTAGATCAGCTACATAACGACCTAGACGCTGGAGAGCAAATATTAATTCAAACAACTCATCTGCTACAAAGATTTCAATGAAACTGAAGAACATTAGACTAAATCTGAATATGGAAAATTCCACTTAGAAAAAGGGAGTTCTAGACTTAGAAGAAACTGGCGGCTCAGGTGTGCATGCACAGAGCTGAATGTATCATTTGATTAATTTTTTAAAGACAAATTGTACTGGGAAATGATAGCGTCGTAAGATAAATATGAACATGCAATAGAGATGACAGTGTCCTCTTATTATGAAGATATCAGAAGGAATAACAGAACACGGAAAAATCTAAAGCAAAAGAATAGGAGGACGACAGCGGTACATAAAGATAGATTGTGATGTATGGTTCACTTTTACAAAAAGAAAAAAAGATAGAGTTTGAGTATGAACAAGAATGGCAGAAAGTAAGATGAGCACGTATGACTGAAAAACATACAACTATCCAATATTTCGGCAAAAGCCTTTTTTAAAGGATCACATACACAAGCAACTCAACAGAAAAACGGGAGAAATAAACGCAAAAATTAAAAACTTGGTTCGTTTGGATACATAAAGAGGTAAGTATTAATTTTTTTCATCTATTTATTATTATACATTACTGTTGTTATTATTATTACACATGTGACGAATTAAACATAAATATATTAATAATATTAATATTAATAACAACAATTATTGAGGAAAGACGCTGGCGATAGTTGGGACATATGCTTCGAATGACTGACAACTCACTACCAAAAAATAGCACTAAAATGGACACCACAGAGGAACAGAAGTAAGGGTAGACCAAAAGAGACATGGAGAAGAACAACAAAGAGGATGTTGAACAATAGAAGGCTCACCTGGGCAAGAGCGGAAAAAAAGGTAAAGGACAGGCGTTTGTGGAAAACCCTTGCAGAAGCCCCATGTGCTCTGGGCACTTAAGGTTCAGCGAGAGAGAGAGAGAGAGAGATTAATAATAGTCTAAAATACCTGACTAAAACGTATTTGTGGGGAATATTAATTTTGTATTTGTCATTAGGAGAAATTCTTTATATCTTGGTGCTCATTCTGTTTCAGTCGCTGTGGATAAAAAAAAGCTAAATGTTTAATATTTCATCCATTTTCATAATCTGTTGTCTTGCTTTTGAATGTGATTCTTGAAAGAGGATTTTGCCGAAATATTTTGATCGTTGTATGTTCTTCATGTTTACGTGCTCATCTTACTTTCTGCCATTCTTGTTCCTGTTCACTTTCCTCACTCTTTCTATCTGTTTTTTTGTAGCACTGAACCACACCTCTGTCTACGGTTATTACTAGAGCCAGTTTTACCTAACTAGTTGATCCTAACCATCTCCAGCATCTTTTCACATTCTATCACTAACATAACCAGACAGGCTCTCACCTGGAAATCCCCAGGAAACAAGGAAAACCTAGAAACACCTGAGGAAGGAGTCTCGAAGCAGAGATCAGAAAGATGGACTTACACCTGGAGACGGACGGAAGAAACAGCCTAGGACAGAAAAAATTGGAGAGCCCTTGTGGAAGGTCTATGCCCCAAGAAAAGCGCAGAGGAGACGTGAATGCATGGACTTTTACCACTGTCGACATTTCTCTTACATATAAGTGTATATCTACAATCTGAATGGAAAAGGTGAGCACGCACACGTTCAGTATTATGTCGAGTTTAAAATTCACATTGGTTGAATTGTTCAGTGAGGAAATGATATGTACACCATAATGATGGCGACGATACAGAGTTGAAATATTTATTGTCAATAATGAGTAGTAATGTCTAAATATTTTTGATGATTCCGTTCGTTCATATTCAAATTAAATTCTATTTTAAAACAACCTTATATCACTGCCATTTTGTCCTTTAAATGTAAACATCTACTTTATCTCAAAACTGTTAAGTGCCTGTCATATTATTTAAGAAAAACACAACATCAGAGGGACGGAGACATGAATTTCCGGCCAGTGACCGGAAAAGTGCATTTGTGCTCTAGAAAGTACCCCAGCATTTGAAGAGAGAGAACATTTTTAATGACGTTGTGGTCTCATCTCTGTACCACAGGTCTAGATCGTTCAGATAACGAGTTTTTTAGGGACGATCAAAAGTGACTGTCATTGAATATTTATGATTGCATCGAGGGGAAACTCTATTAAAAGACAGAGAAACAAAAAGTAGACAGTAAGAAAAGACAGACAGACAGATGGATGGACGGACAGACAGACAGACAGACAGACAGACAGACAGACAGACAGACAGACAGACAGACAGACAGACAGACAGATAGATAGATAGATAGATAGATAGATAGATAGATAGATAGATAGATAGATCATTTCTATATCTCATCTGTACAAAACAGAATGCAAACATATTACAAGGTGAAGGGATACATGAAAGGTATAAGTGTGCAGTTTTCGTTCGTGCATCACACATTAACAGCCCATAGCTATGTCGATAGGGATCAGGATCTGATGTGACCAACAAGTTAGAACGAAGAAGAAGAAGAAGAAGAAGCCCATATCTTAAAGAGAAAGAAACGTTTCAGACCAAACAGAAAAAAAACAAGTCGTAAGCATAAGAGATGAAGACCTTCATTTCTATTCTCTGAAATATGTCATAAAAATTTGGCAGAAAACGTTAAAAGAAAGAGAGAAGGAAACTTTACAGAGAAAGAGAGAGAGAGAACGAGAACGAACTACGAACAAGATTTATTGTCAAAAGGCGAAGAATTTGACGCAGAGGCCGTCTGATATTTTTGCCCTCTATCTCCAATTTTTTCAGTGCACAGAAAGCAAGAGGAAGAATTATCCCATTTTTCAGTGTACAGAAAATATGAGGAAGAAACAGAGACATAACAGTGTTTAAAGTGTGTAGACAGAACGGTGAAAGTGTCTCAAGCGTTCTTTCTCCCACAGCAAGAAACTCAGTGTGTGCGCATGTAGCTACTTTATGTATAATTCCGAAAGCGTTTTTCTTTATAAATCCATTGCAGCAAACGCTGACATGCTAGTGTCATAGTTAGCGAAGCATAGCTGACCAAGACCCTGTCCTACCTCTCCGTTGACACCCCCAGTATACCTGCCTAGCCTGACTAACGGGGCAGAGATCGCCATAGTGCCCGTGGTGGTGGGGTCTGGTGAAGAAGCACTGCACACCCTGTTTTTTAGCTTAGTTCAGGGACTAAAAAAAATGGTCGCCATTACTCACTGCCAATCCTGCATCAACATCTTTACCGCATCGACTGCAAGGAACACAACTCTCTTAGGGAGAAAGAAGAAGAAGATAATGTTTAAGGATAACTTGGAACAAATTGATGACAACTGACAAAACAAACAAAGCAGCTGATATATGTATAAATGAGGAAAAACTGGAAGAAGTGGAGAGTTTTGAATATCTTGGATCACTGCTAACTAATAATGGAGATACAATGAGGGAAAATAAAAGAAGGACATCTATCGCTCTTCAGAAAGTAAAACAAATAAAGAATCTGTGGAGAGGAACAGACAGAACCACAAAAAATAAGATTTTTAAGGGCATGCATTTTTCCCATCACAACATATGCCTGTGAGACCTGGACACTTAACAAAACAGCTGAGAAACACATAAATGCCTTTGATTGTAAATACTACAGAAGAGTTATTCAAATATCATGGACACAAAAAATAACAAATATATCCATACTACATGAACTTAATATTGAAGAAGGCTAGTTAGTAAAGAGTATTAAACAGAGAAAACTTAAATATTTTGGACACATTAAACTAGAGAAGACCGTCTTGGAAAGGTACATAATGGGAAAAAGAAAGAGAGGAAGACCAAGGCGAAGATGGCTGCAAGACATCGTTGATGATCTGCAAATGGATGCATCAGCAGCAGGCCATCTTTATTACAACCGAGAGGCCTACAGGAGTGCTATTAGGGAGGCAAAGTTCCACAAGGGACATGCAGATGTATGAATGAATAACTTGGAACGTTGTTGCTTATACTTATATCTAATGTTACCGCCTGGGTTTCGTAAACTATTGTACAAAGACGTAGAAAAGTGCATGACAAATGTGATAAAAGCAGATGCAGGTGAATGGTTCATTTTAACAAAAAGATAGAAAGAATGAAGAAAACGAGCAGAAACAAGAATGGCAGAAAGCCAAACGAGCACACAGAAATTACGAACACACAGCAATTCAATATTTCGGCAAAAGTCTTTTTCAAGGATCACATACAAAAACAGTACAACAGACAAAAACAGGAAAAAAAAACATGAAAAATATAGACCTAGCTTTTAGGATCTCCTCCTAGTAAGAAATCGGGCACGAAGTGTTCTCTGGCAAACGTAGGCACGTGATCTTCGAGAAAACCTCGAGAACTTAGATAAAAAAGACATGGCGTGAGATTTCTCAGCACGCTGATGTTACAAAGATGAGAAAAAAGATGCAGGAAACTCATAGGACAATGATGCAGCGTCTAATCTCAATTAAAGATATAAAACAATACTACACCATAAGTTCATAATGTTCCTCCCCCCCCCCCCCCCCCCCCCCCAGTTAGCGTTGACGATTGCGCTTCTTCATCATTTCAAATGCTTTCCGTGCCATTTAGTTAGTTAGTCTGCTGAGATACTTTTCTCTCTCTCTCTCTCTCTCTCTCTCTCTCTCTCTCTCTCTCTTTTCCCCTTGTATGTTCTAGCCAGTATCAAGTTTTCTAACGTCTATCTTTTCTTGAAGTGTCCAAGAGATTCAGCACGAGAAGCTATAGCACAAGAATTAATGATGAGAGAGATGCACATTAGACGAGACCGGGGGAAAAAGTATCGAAGGATCAAGATGCACAGATGCTCGTGATAGATAACTGATATATCCGGGAAAGGGAAAGGAAATAAAGGGGTACACGCTCAATGATTTTTTAAATCTATTGTAGTTTTGTTATAAAATGGTTCGGTCATGTGCCACGACTACCAACAGAACGTGTACCACAGAGAGCAATGTTTTACAGACCACACAAAGGCAGAGGAAAGGGCCGCCCACGCAAACGATGGACCCATGGTATAGCAGAGTCCATGAACATCTCAATGTACGAAGACAACAGGCGACCCATTGGGAGACAATTGCACTTCACCTCTACACCTAACAGTAAATGAGGAAGGACAAGACAAGACAAGACAAGTAGTTTTGTTGCAGATTTCTATTAAACACTGACAGGTCAGGCTTGTATAGGGAAACAGTGTAAATGGTGACAGGTCAGACTTTCATCTAGCACTGACTGATTCGATGGTAATATTACCTGGGTATCGAATAGCACTCAATGTTCATATCTTTCAGTCTGACTGATAAATTTTCTTCAAACACTGACCGATCAGTCTTGCAGCTAACACTGACTGATAAGATTTCCTTCAAATACTGGCTGGTCAGATTTTCTTCAAACACTGACTGATCAGATTTACGGCAACATTGATTGGTAAGATTTCCAACAAACACTGACTGGTCAAATTCTTTCAGACTGACTTGTCGGACGACTGCAAACACTGACTGATCAGATTTCCACCAAACACCGACTTCCTAGACAGCCAGCAAACACTGACTGCCCACACATCTAACAAACACTGACTGCCCACACATCTAGAAAAAATTACTGCCCACACATCTAGCAAACACTGACTGCCCACACATTTAGCAAACACTGATTGCCCACACATCTAGCAAACACTGACTTCCCACACATCTAGCAAACACTGATTGCCCACACATCTAGCAAACACTGACTTCCCACACATCTAGCAAACACTGATTGCCCACACATCTAGCAAACACTGACTTCCCACACATCTAGCAAACACTAACTGCCCACACATCTAGCAAACACTGACTTCCCACACATCTAGCAAATACTAACTGCCCACACATCTAGCAAACACTGATTGCCCACATATCCAGCAAACACTGACTGCCCACATATCCAGCAAACACTGACTGTTGTCCACACATCCAGCAAACACTGACTGCCCACATATCTAGCAAACACTGACTGTCCACACATCCAGCAAACAGTGACTGATCACACATCAGACAAACAGTGACTGATCACAGACAAACAGTGACTGGTCATACATAAAGCAAACAGTGGCTGGTCACATATCCAGTAAACAGTAGCTGATCACACATCCGGTAAACAGTGGCTGTTCACACATCCAGGAAACGCTGAAGGATCATTTCAACAATTCTCTCTCCCTTATCCCAGCCCTGCAATGTCCAATTCCCCTTGATACGTTTTACATCATTCCCGTACGTTAAACGTCACATAAGTCTCGCGTGGTAGTTCGCCAAGTTTTCCTGTTTTCGGCGATCTTTTCAACCTCATCAAGGGAATTTTATGCGTACTAATTTGGCCTCTCTTAACAATGTCCTCTTTAGTGTTTCATGTGGTCGACCGCTTTGTCTTCGGCCTGTTGTGTTCCACTTTATAGCTTGTTTTGGGATTCTCTGATTGTTTCTTCTCATCACGTGACAAATATATGTCCATCTCCTTTTTTCTGATCACCAATGAGTCAGGTGGTCACTAGTGATCACCAATTTCCCTACTCGATATAATGGGTATGTCAAATAAAGCTCTATAGTGTTTTGCAGTGAAATAAGGTCACTGTTTTTCCCTAATGCTTCTCTTCTGACTGATTACACAATCTTATATTAGCCTCAAAGTAGGTCAAGCGAAATGAACCTTAAATGCCCTGGTTATGACTGAATGTTAATTTCACTGAAACTTTCTCGCGATATTGCACGGGGACTGGATGCTTGTAGCTCAAGTTGCCCAGTCATTTTTAATGGATGTTTTATTTTATTTTAAGCCACGAAACAAGAGTAAAACAGAATCCGAAATGTACCAGATTTTCATTACTACAGTATCTTCTTCTTCTTCTTCAAGCTCCCTGTAACAGCAATCTGGTGTTCTTTGCAGCCGATGCAATGAAGATGTTGTGGCACAGCATCGTGTCGGCGTGGGAGAGGGTTATGGTGGTTATTATTATTATTATTTTTTATCAGTCCCTTCTTCTTCTTCTTCTTCGTTCACTTCTACAACCAAAAACCGCACTGTGAACCTACTGAATTCACGCATGTGGTCCTCGTTAGATCCCGTGGTCCCCTGCGTGGTCCAAAATAGATCACACGAGTTCCACGAAAGGACCACAAGGGGTTCAGAGTATCACAGTGCTTTAGCCTGTATTCTTGGTGGGTCTCAGAAGCGGGATTGCGTGACACCGTGGTTTTCATTGCACCAGTTTGGTCTAGGGTTGGACTTTCTCACCGGAAGACCTCGACGTGTTTGGAATATCAGAGCATCCCCGCTGGGTGAGAGGCGTCAGCCCACCCAGGTCAGAGTTGGACTTTCTCACCGGAAAACCTCGACGTGTTTTGAGATACCCGTGTATCACCGCCGGGTGAGAGGTGGTCGCCCATCCAGTCCAGGGTTGGACTTTCTCACCGGAAAACCTCAGCGTGATTAGGATACGCAGACATCCCCGCCGGGTGAGAGGTGGTTGCCTATCTAGACTTCCCTGGTCCAGTGTCTCCGACTTCAGCATTTTGCAGTCGTGGCCGCTACCCTTCCTAGTTGTGCCCAGGATGGAGCTTTTGTCCAGGAGGATGAATCCTCGCCACTAGTGACTTCTACCCCTGGGTTGAGCCGGTTTAGGCATTATCCCAGTATGGGCGTGTTTGGGACGGGACGGACCTCTAGGGCAGAGGTACTGTGACATTCATAGCCTTCAAGATTCACCCCTGGTATGAGCCGGTTTAGGCAAAATTCACCAGTATGGGTGTTTATCAGGCGTTACCGACCTCTAGAGCGGAGGTGGCATGACATGTCTAGTCATCGAGTTCGACCCCTGGTGTGTGCCGGTTTAGGCATATTTCACCAGTGTAGGTGTATTTCGGACGTAGGCGGCCTCTAGAGCAGAGGTGCCGTGGTATAGCTCTCGTAGCGATATTACTGGACATACCAGGTTAAACTTCACTTTCCACCACCTTTTCCCATCGGCGCCGCACAGCAACCTTTATTTCCGCATTTACTTCCTTAACCGGGAGGAGCTTCACTCCACGCGCGGCATTTGAAAAGTTAAGCCAGCAGTGACTTAACCTCTGGGACAAGCTGGTTCATGCATTTCACCCGATATGACTGCACTCAGGACGTGGCTGACCTCCAGACCAGAGGTGCCGTGATTTGACTGTTTGCTTCGCTTTATTCTTTCAACCACCTTTTTCGGATATCTGCCGACAGACCGACGCGGGGCAAGGGAGACAGCGCTCTGCTCAGAGCGGATCCCTTTCGACCCCGGCGGCGTTTCATTTCCTTTAACCGGCGGGGGCGGCTCTCTCTGCTCTAACGAGCGGAAAAGAAAGCCTGGCCACCCACAAACAACACACGTTACATACTGCAGACCCGATACTCTTTGCGAGAGATGGGCCAATTTCGAGACCATCGGTCGACAAAACCGTACTACATCGTTATCACGAACCTGGCTGGCTAGCCGTTTACATGCTTCGCTCGACGGACAAACCACTTGCTTCTGCATCGAAACACCTTAACTCTCGCCGTCCGGGAAGGGAGCGAAAGCCTGTCTCCCCACGCACGGAACTCGAGAGCGCTTTTTCGCCAAAAGAACGGTCGGCCTGCGCAACAGCAACCGCCCGCGCTGTGCAGGTCGGCGCAGCTCTGCGCGACTGACAAATCAGTCCCTAAGTATAGCTAAAAATCAGGGGGTGGCAAGGCTTCTTTAGCAAACTCCACCGCCTTGGGGGCTATGGCGATCCCTGCCCTGTTAGCCAACCTGGGCCTGTTACCAACTTAGCGACGGAACAGGGTCTTGGTCAGCTGTGGTTCGCCATCCCTGAAATTAGCAAGCCAGCCATGGGTCGCGTCTTCGCCCCTTGCGTTACCAAGTTAGCAATTTCAGTTCACGCTTAAATAGCAGGGCGTTTATTCAACAAATTCGAATCCGGCCGGAGGCGCCCCAGTCACCCAGCTGTAGAAATGGGTACCCGACTTCTTCTGGAGTTGGGGAAGGAAAGGCGGCCAGGCGTGATACTGACCATATCACCCTCTAGTGTGCTGACAGGTCAAGGAAAATATGGGCACTAACACCATATCCCTATGTGCCTCTAAGGCATGACAGGATTACCTTTACCTTTTTTTTTTTAATTCAACAAAATACGGTATTTCACATGTACAACACATGAATCCATGAAATCACAAAAACTATAACTTATTCAATGAAGTGTTAAAATGAAGGACCCCGTTACTGTTATTATATAAAAGATGGGGGGGGGGGGTGTTGTATTTTCAAGAAATTTAAAACTTTTTTTTTCAAATTTGAAATACGAAACGTCTCAACATAAAAAGCCATACAACCTGAAACGACTATTACATTTTCCATTCATCTAATTTCCTTCAAGAAACTAGGTCACTGTTTTCGTGCAGTTTTGGACAATGCTGATCTCAGAAAGGATACACAGAAAGCTCGTAGCATAAATAACACTTTCAGTTAACGTAACAAACGTTTTTATCGCCGGGTGGTATCCAGGTCTAAAGTGGGGAAAAAAATCACTTACGCGTAAATAAAGTGTTTTTTTTTCCCTGGTGGGTGGTAGGAGATAAGTAACATGGGTCAGTTTCTATTTTTGGGAGGATAGTATACTTAATTAAACTTTGCATTATCGGGACTTTACTGAAGTGGAGTCTTAAAGTGAACTTTTTAGCAACCTTAAATGATTTATTTGTCCGGACTTTGCTTGATGCACAATGTCGGAGATGTGTGCTTGTGTGAGAGAAATCACAGGCGCTCATAAATTGTAAAAGCGCGAAGAGGCAAGAGGAGAAGAGAGGATATGTGGCCGATGTAGTGAAGATATAGAGGCACAAGGTCGTGTGGGCGTGGAAGCGTGTCATGGCAGCTGTTTGTCTTTTTCAGTCTCAGAGTACAGCTAAAAAGCGGAGGGTGTGCAGTACTCCTTTAGCAGGCCCCCCCTCACCGCTATGGGGATTATGGCGATCCCTGTTTGGTTAGCCAGGCTAGGCATGTCACTTGGGGTACCATCGGGGAGGTGGGACAGTGTCTTGGCCAGCTATATTTCGCCAAGCCTGACGCTAACATGTCAGTTACGAGTGTGTCGCCGATTGCCAAAAAGGACAGCGTCGTCCCTCTCATCCATCCATCCATCCATCCATCCATCCATCCATCCATCTATCTATCTATCTATCTATCTATCTATCTATCTATCTATCTATCTATCTATCTATCTATCTATCTATCTATCTATCTATCTAATAACAAACCTGTCTTTCCCCGACTCGAACCACTGCCCTCCATTCAACACGGAATCTGTGAAGCACGTTTTTAGCTGCTCTGCCACATATAGCCGATGACATACTTTTATACCAAATGTATACTAAAATTTATTTAACCTTAAAACAACTGTGTTTTCTTCACAAAAACTACAAAATAAAGTACTCTAATCTGGTTCAGTAACCATCTCTCCTGTTATTTCCCTCTTATCTCCTCTTCGACCTTATTTTAACAGCAATTCTCTCCCCTTCCTTCCTCTTGATGTCGCTTTCAGCCTCATATCTATTCTCCACATCGGCTTCACTCTTCCTTTTTTCTAACCATGCTGGAGTTTTAACAAATAATTTTCAGGATTCAGGTCAGCCTTTGCATTAAAAAATATGACATCTACAGCTTGGGGCGATGTATCAGCATGATCAGTAAGCTGTAGGTTTAATTAATCGAATAACTGCTGGTGATGCTGTTTTGGAAAAAAAAATTTGTTACTGTGGATTTGTTGTGAAATATATGTATATTTGAGGATAACTGCGTGCTGTTCCTCTCTCATACATGCTTCTAATGAAGCTGCCATCTTAAATCTGGTTTGTTGACGTCATATTTCAGATATGGCTGATGTGCCTCAGTATAGAATTATCTAAGGAGGGAAGGCACAACGTAGCTGCACTACAACTGTTTACTGCCTGGGCTCGAATTTTCAGAGCAAAATTTCATTTCGTTTTGATTCTTCCTGGAATATTAATGATTCTTCACGGAATCCTAGGTTAGAAATCTTGCTGAACATATGTGTCATAGTTAGAAGTATTATCTTAAGTTTCTCTTTTTACACACTCACCGTTCCTTTTGTTTCTGCAGTTCATACTTCCCATATCTCTTCAGTTCACACTTTCTATATCTCTACAGTTCACACTTTCTATATCTCTACAGTTCTCACTTTCTACACCTCTATACAGTTCACACTTTTTATATCGCTACAGTTCACAGTTTCTGTATCTCTACAGTTCTTACTTTCTATATCTCTACAGTTCTCACTTTCTATATCTCTGCAGTTCTTACTTTCTATATCTCTGCAGTTCACACTTTCTATATTTCTACATTTCTCACTTCAGTTCTTCATTTCACACTTTTTATATGTCGTCAGTTCACACTTTCTATATGTCGTCAGTTCACACTTTCTATATCGTCAGTTCACACTTTCTATGTCTCTGTTGTTCTAACTTTACACATTTCCGCGGTTCGCGCTTTAAGTTGGACCTCACTTATTCAAATCTTTGTGTATCGAACTAAGAAAAAAAAACCCATTCTCACAGACAAATTTCAGAATAACTCACTTAAAAAAAATTATTCATAAGTCGACGGAGTTTTCACGGTTTGTCATAATCTGCTGGTAACGAAGTAAATCCGATATCTCCCTTCTCTCTTTCGCAAGCCCTGGCGGAGAATGTCATAGGATCGCATGACCGATGCATATGTTTTTTAAAATCTGTTTATACGTATATTGTTTGAATGTTGTACGCGCTGAAGAACGTTGTGAAAACGAAACTACATGTATTTATTTTAATTATCTAAATGTATTTTTAAAAGAAGATTAAAGAACGCAGCAAAAACAAGAAGAGAAAGACAGAACCCACCATGATTACAGCAGTGTGGGAAGAACCTTGGGTATTAAGTCGCCTGAAAGTACGGAACGGCATCTCACTACTTTTTATCAAAATCTTTTTGTCGAAAGGTGCTCGCTGCAGCACTAGCCACCAACAGGAACTACTTCTTTTGCAGCTGTAAGATCTTGGGCAATGAAAGCAAAGGAATGTATGAGTCTTCAAAAAGGTTAAACAAGAGAAAATCACAAGTTCATAACATGTTTTAAACAAGAGAAAATCACAAGTTCATAACATGTATTAACCATCTACCAAATGCCAGCGTCCTTTGTCTTTTTTTACAAAGAAAGACATTGGCAGACATTTATATGAATTATATGTCTGACTCTGTAATGTTGACAGATGCTCAAATTACTTGTAACTAGTTCTCTTTTATCTAAAACTGCCATGATTATGGTGGCATTCTTGACGGTACGTTTAACAGACCGAGTTTGCAGCAGTTAACTTGATAATAAGAACATAAATTTCCTTTACACGGTGAATGTAAACACAATCATTTATTGTATTCTTCCGTAGTCGCTTGAAATGTTCATGTGACAGGGCTTTTTTCTGCAAGCTCACATGGAAGATGGGAGACATAGACAAGACGTTTAAACCCCTTCAGCATGAACATCTGCTATTTCTTCTTCTTCTTGTATTTACTGTCTATATCTGGAGTTGTGTCTCTTGGATAAATTGGAGTGTTAGTTTTTTTTTTCTTTCTAGTTTCTGTAATTGTACTGTAATTTTCTTTTAGTTCCTGTAACTGGACTATTATTTTCTTCTAGTTCCTGTAACTGGACTATTATTTGCTACTAGTTCATGTAACTGGACTGTTATTTTCTTCTAGTTCCTGTAACTGTCCTGTTATTTTCTTCTAGTTCCTGTAACCGTCCTATTATTTTCTTCTAATTCCTGTAACTGGGTTGCTATTTTCTTCTAGTTTATTTTCTTCTAGTTTATTTTCTTCTAGTACAGAACCAAATGAACTGATGGCCTGCATGAAGGATCGGGTACTCTGGAGAAGCATAATAGCCAACGCCAGTTGGCACGGCACATGATGATGATGATGAGTACAGAATTATAGAGCTTAACATTTTGGGTGCTTTCATTGGGCCAGTAATTCGTCTCATTGTTTTTCACGGTTGGCGTAGTTCTGGAGGACATGTTCTGCTGTTTGAGAGTGCATGTATTTCATGCTCATGTTGGGCGCCTAAGTAGGTGAAGTGGTTAGAACACTCGCTTCTCATGGTCACGGTTGTTGCTTCAAATCTGACTGAAGATGCCTCAATTATCCCAGCTGTAAGAATGACTACTGGGCGGCTCTCTCTAGTGGTGAAGACGGAAAGGTGACCAGCCTATATTGTTATGCCGACCACATCACTACTTCAAATGCAGGGGTTCTCAAACTGTGCGGAATTTGAGGGTTTCGGAAGAAACCTAATGATTGGGACCATAGACTAACAAACTCAGACTGTTGGAACACTGTATGCGTATTATTTTGGAATGCACTTCTGAGTGAAACTATTATTTGGAATGCACTTTTGAGAGAGACAATCTTGGAATGACCCGGTGAGAGATAATGATTCTCAAATAAAGTCAGAAAGGTTCACGGGGCAAACAAAAAATATTAAGAACCACTGGTATAATATACCGAAAGGTCATGAAAAATTTGGACACTAGTACTGTGTACTTTAGATAACCACTACTGCATGACACAGCTAACCATCACTTTCTTGTTTCTGTTGGAAAATGCTAGAAGCGGCTGATTATTCTACATAATGATTATCCCATCTAATGATTATCCCACATAATGATTATCCCACCTGATGGCCATGATAAGGAGAGTAAATGACAGTTCCTCTTCACAGCTTTCTTGATATGGTTAAGTGGGCCTACATAAATGGATGTACTCAAAAATGTTCATTACCTTTGCTCCCTGCTACACTATCTTGTTGGACACCTCTGTACGGTTCATGTGGATCTTGTTTGCCAGGCAGCGGTGACTTTATAATGTCAGTCAGTCAGTCACTTGCATGTCTCTTGTGGAACTTTGCCTCCCTAACAGCTCTAATGTAGACCTCTCGGTTGTACGCAAGATGCCCTGCTGCTGATGCATCCATTTGCAGATCATCAACGATGTCTTGCAGCCATCTTCGCCTTGGTCCTCTCTTTCTTTTCCCCATTATGTACTCTTTCAAGACGGTCTCCTCTAAATTATCATGACGTTTAATGTGTCCAAAACACTTAAGTTTTCCTCTGTTTAATCCTCTTTACTAGCCAGCATTCATCAGTATTAAATTCTTGTAGTATGGATATATTTGTTCTTTTTTTGTGTCCATGATATTTGAAGAAATCTTCTGTAGCATTTACATTCAAAGGCCTTTATAATGCACGAGTTAAAAATTAAGCTTTCTGACTTTATATTGTACGACATAAAACTAAACTTTCTATCCCGCTTTCCATCCCTCTTCCTGTGCTGTAGATAAGAAAAAGTTCTATGAAATGTCCAAATCCTTTTCGTTTCAGTAAAATTTATATGGAAAACAAAATCCGCTATATACATGTTTTTCGCTTTCTTGACCCAACATAGGGAAAAGTCTTAATCACTACTGCTATTGCTCAAGTATTTCACCCACCCTGCGTCCCCAAAATTAGCAGTTCTCCGTCTATAGCCAGTCTCTTTCCTTTCTTTCCATAAAGAGACAGAACAGAGCATTTTGATTAATATTTTGATGTGTTCTTGTCCCGAAAAAAAGACAAGACGAACTCTGATGTTTTCCTCTTCTAGGAAATAAAGAATAAGGAAATACGAATAGAACAGAACATCAGTTCCAAGGCTTGTCAAGAGTCGTGTGATCGTCCGCGTAACAAGTCTAGATTATACAGAACTGGCAAGGGTGTTATACAGAACTAGCAAGGGTGTTATACAGAACTGGCAAGGGTGTTATACAGAACTGGCAAGGGTGTTATACAGAACTAGCAAGGGTGTTATACAGAACTGGCAAGGGTGTTATACAGAACTAGCAAGGGTGTTATACAGAACTAGCAAGGGTGTTATACAGAACTGGCAAGGGTGTTATACAGAACTAGCAAGGGTGTTATACAGAACTAGCAAGGGTGTTATACAGAACTGGCAAGGGTGTTATACAGAACTAGCAAGGGTGTTATACAGAACTGGCAAGGGTGTTATACAGAACTGGCAAGGGTGTTATACAGAACTGGCAAGGGTGTTATACAGAACTAGCAAGGGTGTTATACAGAACTGGCAAGGGTGTTATACAGAACTGGCAAGGGTGTTATACAGAACTGGCAAGGGTGTTATACAGAACTGGCAAGGGTGTTATACAGAACTAGCAAGGGTGTTATACAGAACTGGCAAGGGTGTTATACAGAACTGGCAAGGGTGTTATACAGAACTAGCAAGGGTGTTATACAGAACTGGCAAGGGTGTTATACAGAACTAGCAAGGGTGTTATACAGAACTGGCAAGGGTGTTATATAGAACTGGCAATGGTGTTGTACAGAACTAGCAAGTGTAATCGGCGCTGCTCAGGTAGATAAGCTGCAATGGGAAAAAACCCATCAACCAACATTAGCAGAAAGATTAAATTATACAATTTGTTTCTAAAGTAAGTTCTTATACAATTTTTTTCTAAAGTAAGTTCTTATACAATTTTTTTCTAAAGTAAGTTCTTATACAATTTTTTTCTAAAGTAAGTTCTTATACAATTTTTTTCTAAAGTAAGTTCTTATACAATTTTTTTCTAAAGTAAGTTCCAAGTGGCAAGTGAGTGCCTGGAGGGTGAGATGGCTTAAGTAACAGAGCTGGACCTGACAAAAAAAAAAGCTTGGAAACCACCCGTACAGAGCATTTCAAAACAAATCAAACCAATGCAGCCTAATACGATTAAGATAACATAAGCACAAGCCAGGAAAATTAGGGTGAGCTTAGGAAAGAGACCCAGAATCGCTCTGAGAAACCATCAACTGTGTTGCCATGAAGAAACAAAAAATTCAAACGACAGTACATTTATCAACTTGGTCGCGACAGTCTAGTAAGCAAGACGCTCGCTAACTCGAGTACTTCACTCAAGAACTGATATACCACAAACAGAGATATGAAAATCCACAACGTCTAGGTGCTCGGTTTACTAATCAGATGGTACCGGGTTCAGTTCCAGCAGTGGGATTTTTTTTCTGGTACACACCAGAAAGGCTCCTGGGTTCACCAAGCCTCTAAAAATGGGTACCAGAGAAATCTGGGAAGATAAAGCGGCCAGGCATGATACTGACCACATCACACTTTCATGTGCCGTAGGTCATGGGAAAATACGGGCCTAACACCGTACTCCCTAATATGCGTTAATGACATGTAAAGGGGAATTTTACCTTTTTTTTCTTACATTCTCACAACGGTTCCACTGTACACGAGTGTATCTAATGCTTCAGTTAGGAGCCTGGAGTCTACAAAGAACCTTGAAGAATTCTTCAAAGGAAATATAGTTTTATGTTTGTGTATGTGTGTAGGTGTGTGCGCGTGCTGTAACACTGCCACAGAACGGTGAAGATAGACTAGACAACAGAAAGCCTTTGTTTAATATTGCCGCTGACGAACTCCGTCAGTCACAACCTACATCCATCGTTCCATCTCCTGACTAGCACTGTTACAGCACATCTTAAAGAACATACAGTATTAAACTGTTTGAATATGAACATTGTGACTTTCAAAAATACTACAGAGGGCAGAAACATACTGAAACCTAGCGAACTATAAGGCTAGTACGCTAATAAAATAACATAAAATAAAATACTTTTTCTCTTTTCTTTATAAAATTAGTCAATCCTCACTAAAAAGGGGACTTGAAAAAGCAATACAACACAGAATATTTTTTTTTAATTCAGATTTCCAAAAAGTTAATATTCCACTATCTTAATAAAATAAAATACTTAATTTTATTTAAGTTTTGAGGACCATTAAACGTAACACAAAATTATTGCTCATTGTTTTCTTTTCTTTGGTCGTAGTTTACTTCTGAGATATCTGGCATAGATGCGTCTGCCTTGTTATGGTATCTTCTTTCCAGTGATGAAATGAGTTAGTGCTCCTCGCATTCGTTATTTACTGCACCACAATTTTGGAGGGAAAAGAGGCAAAATGGAAAATCAAAGAAATGAATTTTGAATGACATGTTGCAAACCTGGTTGTTGCTATGCTGTCAGAAGTTCATTAACAACCACAATATAGTTTTCAGGTCTTGGATTTTTCAAGACTGTATGCGAGTAGGATATCTGAAGGCTTCCCAAGCCGATTTCTCAATCACTTTAGGAAGTAAATGACAGTTTTCGCCATTTAGCAGTTCGTGAATATGCGGGCCGGGGAAGATTCATTTCTTGATCTTAGAATCAGTCCTTTGCCGAAATGTTCTCTTCAGTTACTTTAGCACCTCTCTTCCCTGATTCATCCCCTGAACAAAGTTATTTATCAGCCTGAGTTCAAAATGCAAAAGGGGACAGGACGATTCTACAAAGGACAACTAGAGAAGTATGTGGGACATTCATGTTTCCATTTCCCAGTATATTCCTGTCATGTAAGGAATTGTCTATTGTCGCGTAAAGACATATCCCTATCATCACTCTCGCAGAGAAAACAACAGTACTTGGCGTATCATAACTGAGTTCCCAGTAAGAATGCAGTAGCTTTCAGATCTCCTAGCCCGATGGTCTTCATATTTAAATGCTGTGAGAAGCAGTTTCATATTTTCGTAGGTCTCCCTCGTCCGCGCGATATGACCTAAACAAACATTGGCAGGGAATTTCCGTTGCGCAGCGAAATATCTTTCAAGCTTAACTTGGATGAACCTACGAAGAGTCTCCAGAAGTGTGGATTATGTTCCATCATCAAAGACGTCATCAGGCCATTAACATCACTGCACGAAAAAAAGCTGTTTTCCATTTTGAAAAATTAAGTTAAGTTTTTTTCTGCCAGTTTATAAACATTGACATCTTTATATTCTCCTTCAGCAGATTCCATTGAAGAGTTCTCCATGAACAAATATTCGTACTTACTTTTTGATAATCCAAGATCTCGAACTGGATCATTCAGTTCATTCGGAGCAGGCTTGTCGGCGTTGGCGACCACGCAACATCCACAGTCTCCGATCTTTCATGTTGCTATGCTTCTTCCATGCCATTTTGTCCAGCCATCTAAGATTTTTCTCTCTTGGAATACCTCTTCCTTTCCTGCCTCCCATTTGTTGTCACGATATTTTCTATCCCTCCTCTTCTCATTATATGGCCAATAAACCTTGACTGTCTCCCCCTGCAGTGTGCTCATTAAGGTTCGTTTCCCATTGGCTTTTCTTAGGCATTCTTCATTTGTTACTTTAGCTGTCCTTGGTGTTCTCAACATTCTTCGCAGGAACCACATTTCAGGTGCATCTAATACTCTCGTTTTTGTTTTTGTTAATGACCACGATTCTCTTCCTAACAGAGCTTTTCAAGACTCTTTTCCTAGCATCTGTTGACAAAGATGGGATCTAATTAAGAGTTTTCATAAGTTGCCATAATTTTTTCTGATATTAAAATTAATAAGAACTGTCTATTTTAAAGGGTAGGGTTTTTTTTTTCATCTTTGTTAGTGACAACTGGTTACAAGGTTCTGCGATTTGTGAAAGGCTGAGAACCACTGGTCCAGTTCATAAGCTGTATAACGAGCGCAGCAACGAAAGGAAGGCAACTGTGACTGATACAAGAAGCCAACATTATGACCTGATAAGCAGCAGGTGTACATGCGTGGTTTTAATCAGGATAAACTGGGATATATGCAGACATTAAACAAATATAGAAGTCTGTAGATTATCATTAAAAAGGAATGGAAAAACTAATTATGTCAATCCGTAAGAACAGCGAAGAACAAAACCTCTAACTTAATGCAAAGAAAACTAAATTGATGAGAACTGACAAAACAAATAAGGCAGCTGAAATATGTATCAATGGGGAAAAACTGGAAGAAGTGGAGAGTTTTGAATATCTTAGTTTCACTACTAACTAGTAATGGAGATACAATGAAGGAAATTAAAAAGAGTACATCTATCGCTCTTCAGAAAGTAAAACAATTAAAGAATCTGTGGAGAGGAGCAGACAGAACCACAAAAATAAGATTTTTAAGGGCATGCATCTTTCCCATGGCAATATATGTCTGTGAGACCTGGACACTTAACAAAACAGCTTAGAAACGCATACATGCCTTTGAATGTAAATTCTACAGAAGAGTAGAATATCATGGACACAAAAAAATAACAAATATATCTATACTACAAGAACTTAATATTGAAGAAGGCTGGCTAGTAAAGAGAATTAAACAGAGAAAAATTTTGGACATATTAAACGTCATGATAATTTAGAGAAGACCGTCTTGGAAGGGTATATAATGGGAAAAAGAAAGAGAGGAAGACCAAGGCGAAGATGGCTGCAAGACATCGTTGATGATCTGCAAATGGATGCATCAGCAGCAGGCCATCTTGTTCACAACCGAGAGGCCTACAGGAGAGCTGTTAGGGAGCAAAGTTCCACAAGGGACATGCAAAGGAATGGATGAATGAATGAATGAATGAGATGATCATTTTGCACATACACACAAAAATCCCTTATCCAGGAAAATTTTTGGCAAAAAGCAAAATCTCTTACAGTAAATTAGATGTTACACAACTTCTCAAAGTTACTTAAAAAACATACATGCCAGGGACACTCTCTCACAAACCCTGACAATGCTCGTTATTTTATTTCGCTAGGTGAAAAAAATTTCAGTGTAAGCATTTACTTTTCATAGACAAATCATTAAAGTATAGAATCATTTTCATGGGTACTTCATATTTTTTTTAATGTACGCAGAAGAAAAATCTAGAAAAACAAAAATATAAGCATATTGTACTTCATGTGATCGTATTTAACAAAATCTGAAGTATCTAAATACTGCATTATTGTAATCTATGTTCAAAGGAAAAAAACGGAAGAGGGAACGATGAAGTTATGGAATGGCAAATCCGTTAACTGTAACCTACTCAGTTTCGAAAAAAGAAGAAATGGAAATTAATTACATGTGACACTAAGGAACGAAACAAATAAACACGAAAGCTTTTTACAAAAAACAAGCCGTGAATGTGAATGTGACGGGGGGGGGGGGTAATAGGCAAAAACACACACATATATGGAATAAATTAACGTACACGCATAAAAGAGAAGAAGAATAGGTCTTCTCGTCTTGCTGCGGTCTGTTTCTATCATTAGCAGTGTCGCATTTGTGTGCTCAAGTACACAGCGCACGCTTGATCCACCAAACGAAACAAGCACTTGCATCCAGTCTAACCTTTGTATGTCAGTTGGTCTGTTAGTCTAATCTTTGTATGTCAGTTTGTCTGTCAGTCTAACCTTTGTCTGTCAGTCTAATCTTTGTCTGTCAGTCTAGTCTTTGTCTGTCAGTCTGTCAGTCTACTCTTTTCAAGACCCGCCACGATCCATTTACTAGAAGCTCATGGCCCATAGACTCGCAAGATCACATAAAAACAAATACAGCCATATGAAACTAAACAAAAATAAATAGTCATCTGTGAAAAGCAAATCACAGTCTACTAGCATGAATTTCAAAGTCTACTCAAAGAAGAGGAAAATACATATATGTAAAGGAAGCCACGTCAGAAAAGGTGGCATTTTATAACAGCCTATATTCACATTCATTCCAATGAAACGTAGGCCCACCATACAGACATGGAGACACCTTGGGGGGGGGAGATATGGTGTTAGTACCCACATTTTTCTTGACTTGTCAAGAATGGGGTCAGCATCACTTACGTAGTTTTCCATTCCTCAGCTTCAGAAGGAGTCAGGTACCAATTTCTATAAATGAGTGATCGGGGCACCTCCTGTGGTACCATAACCCACAATAGGTAACATGATCGTACTTCTTCGTTTTACAACAATCAAGAAGTGAACTGTAGTGAACGAAGATAGTGTTGGATGGTTCGTTTCCTGCTTTTATTGTTGTAGTTTCCAACATGGCATGCATGAAGGATAGTGTACTCTGGAGAAGCATACTAGCCAACGCCAGTCGGCACGGCACCTGATGATGGTGATGATGAATTTCCAACATAGTTAGGATGATGGCACAACACTTCTCTAAGTCTAACTTTAGGTCTGTCACCGTCCCTATTTAAGTATCCAGGTCTCTGTGTGCATCTATGTTTTTCCTTCTCTCCTGCTCTCCCGTTGTTGTTCGTTGTCAAGTTCCTGCTTTTTCTTTACGTCACTTTTTATCCCTTAGTCCCACTATTTTTTTATAATGTACAATTAGTGCTATGATTCTGGAATTCCCGCACCAACTGCACGTGCAATGTCTTTACTTTTCAGTCTTCCCATTACCAATAATGTCACACTCCAACAGGATATGAACTACTTATCTCGATGTGCAAAACGAGTCAACTAATCGCTAAGCCACTCATGCGCTCTACTCCAGTGAAACATCAACTTTAAAGACGTCAGATCTCATAAGAGAGCCCTTGTTTACATCATGAATGACAGGTTCAGACATCTTAAATTTATAATAAACGTCCTCATCCTCTTCCTCATCAAGCGCGTATTGAATGGCGGGAAATTTCTGGTAACGAAAAGACATATGGCATTTTGCCAAACCAGGTGTACTGTGACCCTCAACCAAACAAAGAAATACCACACATTGGCACGGCCAAAATAAATGGTTGAACTAGTCGCCACACGGGAACTACTGGGTGATCCCAGCACAAACACAAGAGCAAACCTGATCCACATGACGCCATAACGATTCAAACTAAACAGATAAAATCAGACCATCATTTCCATGTAGCAAACAAGCTGTACCACCTTTACAAACACCTAAACAAAATTTTAAAAAAATACACGTAGTTCAAATTGCAGACGCTGTCACAATCAAGAGGAAACTGTTCACAATTTCCCACTCAAATGTCCCCCTAACTTGATGAACTACGAATGAAACTTCTTCCAAGACCCCCAATTATTCTAGGCTGAGCAACGTGAAAGTATAGTATCAGCTTACAAGAGCTTTCAGCTCCAAAAAGATCCATCTACCACGATGACTATCACCAGCTTTGTGAGGACGTGACAGAACATATCTCACAGCAGATCTCGAAATCCTGCACTGTTAAGTGCTGGAGTTTTAAATCGCTCTGTCCCATAAACCATCGCCGCCCGCCGCCCATTGGCTCCTTCCGGCTCTTTGAAGTTTGTTTTCCTCAAATAGTAGTCCCAGAATATCTTCGCCATTATGGCCGCTGCTATGTGAAAATATTCAGCTGTTTGTGTCCAGTGGATATCATTTCCTCTTTTCTTATTCACTGAGTGAGAGAGCATGCGTGCTCTTGAGAGAGAGAGAGAGAAAGAGAGAGAGAGAGAGAGAAAGAGAGATGAGATGAGGATTGCGGTAAAATTGGTATTAGAGTAGAGATAGTCAAATGCCCCACATTCGATATGCAGTTTAACAAAATAATAATAATAATAATGATAATAATAATAAATAGAGGAATGACAAAAGAGGCAATGATATGACCACGTGCAGCAAACATTAACAAATCAGGATTTCGGCGGAATGACTTTATCATAGAAGACGAAAATAAATAAACTACAAATAAATATTTGCCACGGTGCCGGGGGGGGGGGGGGGAACCATGGTTCACAAGAAACTCCCGGGAGTTCACCCAGCCTCAAGAAGAAGAAAAACTGGGTACCAGGATTAACGCTCTGGGAAGGAAGAGGAATGACGCTTCTAGCTACAGAGTTGGTGCTGACGGCGACACTAGTCGGCGGTTTCTGGTCAACTACTAGCTAGGCAGAAGAGCACTTATGGTTTGGCCCAGTGGAATAACGCTGATTCAACACTCACATCTTTACGTCCAAATAAATACAAATATTTTGTGTCCTCAACTCATATCTCTTTCTTTATCTATCTTTCTCTCTTTATCTCTCTCTCTCTCTCTCTCTCTTTCTTTCTCTTTCTCTGTGTGTGTGTCTATCGTCCTCATTCACTCAATGAAGAAAGTGTTGATAGACATCCTCTTGTCTAGAACCTCAAGCAAATAATGAGGCTCAACAGAATCACGAAAGAAAGAGAACCATAGGAAAAGAAAAAAAAGCTACTGGCTGAAAATGAGAGAATATAAATGATAGCCTTGAGGTCACTCTGATCGACCATTCCGGCCAATTATGTAAATACCTCATCCCCTGTATGACACAGATAAATAATCGGAAAGGGTGGAGAGCCCGATGATAACACTGAGAAGATGTTAGAAGGGGAGAAGAGAAGCAGAGGTAGAGAACGATTCAGAAGAGTAGAAGAATACACAGAGAGCACTCAGAATTTTGATTGGACCGTTAGCTAAAATCTGCACAGAAATATCATAAAGCGTTACATGAAATTATACCATAAATTTGTTCCATCATCATCATCATCATCATCATCGTCATAGTCGTCGTCTTCTTCTTCTTCTTCTTCTTCTTCTTCTTCTTCAGTATTGTTTGAATAATCCTTTCTTTGTTAATTTTTCTTCTATTTTTATTTCTTCCTCCAAAAATAAGCACCCGCTGGGAATGAAACCTGTCTGAATGCTGTACTTAAAAGTAACATTCTGATGTCAAATCTACTAAAATAATAATAATAATAACTAAAAAAAACAACAACAATCCAAGCATCACCATAGTTATTATATCTCTAGAAAACAAACTTTAATTCGTACCACCCCAGAGTCACTTTTGCTTTCCTGTATGTAGTCGCGATGGCCGTGCCAAGGACACGCCGAAAGGATTTCTTGCAGGATAATTATGTAAACAAGAAATGATCAAGAGAGCGTATCTGTGGCAGATTCTGGAATAATGAGCGCTCCACATGGTATGAAAATGTAAATAAGGTCGTTGATGGATGTGAAAAGCCAATATCTGACCTTTTTCTTTCATACTCCGGCCAGTGCTTTGGAAAGTAAACATAAAGATAAGTAAGTCTGTACTGCTGGTGACTGCTGCTTCTGGATATAATTTCTGAACAGTATTTAATCGATTCTTCTTTTTCGCAATACTCGAGAAGAAATTTCTTCGTGAGCACTCGTATTTTTCTCATAAACACATCTTGTAACTTTGGAACTGAGCAAACACAGGTCGAAAACTCAATGGCAGGGAATGACAGAGGTCAATTTTTCTTTGTTTGTGGTTTAGTTGAGGGGTCTTAACTTTGCTACGATTACAGATCCCCCTTATAGGCTGCCCAGCATGTGGCCATGCCTATAGACTGCCCAGCATGTGGCCATCCCTATAGACTGCCCAGCATGTGCCCATGCCTATAGACTGCCCAGTATGTGCCCATGCCTATAGACTACACAGTATGTGCCAATGCCTATAGACTATCCAGTATGTGCCAATGCCTATAGACTGCCCAGTATGTGCCCATGCCTATAGACTGCCCAGTATGTGCCAATGCCTATAGACTATCCAGTATGTGCCCATGCCTATAGACTGCCCAGTATGTGCCCATGCCCCCTTCGTCGATGTTGCGGTGATGCTGAGGTTAGCGCACTAGCCTACCGATCAGAAGGTTTCTGGTTCATTCTCGCACTCAGGGCGGAATTGTTTCGCACCAAAGGCAACCGAGGTCAGCCAAGCTTTAAACATAATTTTTGTTGTTGTTGTTTTTAAACCGCGTACCTGGCGCTTTCCCAGGAAGACAGAGGCACCCTAGGTCAGGTGCTGGCATCCTTACATGAAACGCTGTGGTGGCCTAGAAATGTGAAGACACACATACACCTCGCACCCCTATGGCATGCCACAAGACATACAAGAGGGGCCTTATCAATCTTTCAGGCTCTGAGAGAGACAGTTCACGCAGTTTGAAGTTCAGCTTTTTCTGCTGGCATCCCTTACGTATTTAACTCTTTCACGCCAAACACAACACTAGTAACGATGAAGTATCTTGCAGACCTACTCACAGAGTGATCTTTACACTAAACTACTTCAGGAATGAAGGAGTTAATATGTGTCACACATAATTTTTTTTTACGCGCCAGCTACCCATATCTGGCTATTGATGTCAAGTCTGGCTAACTTTAGCCGGCTAAGGCACTGCTCTTTGTTGGTGCCCTCAGTAACAGGCTCGGTCTGGCTAAAGGGACAGGGATTACCATAGTCTCCATGACAGTAATTTTTTTCTCCCTTTTTTAAAAAAAGAATATTGCACCTTTCCTTGCATTCTGACTTCACTCTTGACCCGCGTAACTCACTCCCCATCCGACACGATGCTTACATGATAACATCTTCACTGCGTCAGCTGGGAAAAAAAAGCTTCTTGCTTATGGGTCCAGGGAGACAGAACCAAGAAATAGGATAATAAATCTTGTTTGAGGCACACAAAAACAGGGCATGTAGATATTATTTATCGTCTTCATTCTTTGTTTTTCCAGATTTTAGATGTTGGTAGCCGAGTTCTGTGTGTATGTGTATATGTGTTGCACATGTGAATGGATGTGTGTGTGTGTTGAAAGATCTGGTGGGGGGAAGGGAAAAGGAGGGATAAAGGGAGTTAATTCTCTACTGAGTTGAATTGTGGAGTTGTTTGGCTCTATATGGCACAGTTTCTTGTCTCTTCTTCTTCTTCTTCTTCCTCTTCTTCTTGTTCTTGTTCTTGCTCTTCTTCTTCGTCTATAAGCAGCTGCTGAATTCATTCAGCAGCTTTACGAGCCACAGAAGCTCATTGCTGCAGACAATACACGTCTCCAATCATTTCGGTTCTTGATCTTTTCTTGCCAACTGTTAATTCCAGAGTGCGTCTATCGTCTTCTAGGTTGTCTCCCATCATTGCCTAGGTCTGTTTCTTGGTCTGTCTCCTTTCTTCACTTCTGATAGGCCATCTTTGTTTGTCTATCCTCCCTCATAAATTCCCGAGCCACCTCACTCTGTTGTTTTTCATACGGAGAGTTAAACAATGTGTAGATTTCTTTGATATTTCTTATCTTCCATTGTTGTGTTATAGTCTCTTACCGGTCCATAACCTCGTCTCTTCCTGTCTATTCGTACATGCATTCAAAATTTAAACACGTACATGTCCATTTAAGTAACTGCACACATTATATACATTCAGCATTTACGTATATAATAAATATAATCAAACAGGCTCTTGTATGCATAATACATAAAACATTCACACACACTGTACAGCTGCATTTATAAGCGCATTTGTGCACTCACTTGCCAAAAGACATGCAACATATACTTGTAAAACTTCGCTGGTTGCGAAGTCCACATACTGGGGACAACAAAGGGTGGGACAGGACCAAAAACCCAACTGCAACCCCAAAACTCATTACCTATATATTATCTACTGGGTGGCCATTCCTAAAACTAACCTACAACCCATGACTTTCCTCCAAGGATACTATATGCCAATTATGCAGCAAATCACATACATTTATACAAACTACATGGCATACAATTCACATTACAAAGTCAAGCATTAAATAAATCAGTATTTTATTATACACACCAGGCACACTATATTAAGGCCACAACAGACTTACACGCACAGGACAACATATATCATCATGAATGGAACACCATATGACATAATATAAAGTGTATAACTCTCTAATATATAACTGAAAACCTATGTGCCAGGATGGCCTGGGCTCTTCTGTCCCTCATAAACAAAGCATACATACTCATAAAAGTGTGCCAACACACTCATTAACATATGCAGCCACTGCTGCTACGAATCCACTCCTCATAACTATTCATATCTCCATCTTGTGCTAATGCACTGAATATCACGAAATATCTTCAGTCTACCTCCCCATACTAATCACAATCTTCCTTCTTCCTCCTTCCTTTTGTGCCAACGCACTCATCAACATATGCAGCTACTGCTGCTACGAATCCACCTCTCATAATACGCCCATCACCATCTTGTGGTAATGCACTGAATATCATGAAATATCTCCCATTCACCTCCCCACAAGCTCCAGTTGTGCTAATGCACTGAAATAACGAAATATCTCCAATCCACCTCCCCACAAGCTCCATTGGTGCTAATGCACTGAATTATCGCATAACTGTCTTCGTGCCCCTCAGAATATCGAATCACCTGTGCCATGCACCTCATTGATTGTGCAGCCGATGCTGCCGGGTTTTGAGCATCTCCAGATCCCACTTCAATAATAATTACGTGACAAGAATGCACACGATGGACCTTGGGGTGCCCATCAATACGACAAGACTTGACAGAATTATCGACAATCTCCACGAACGATGACAGTTAGATATTCCACAGCACAGATATGATTTCCATAACATCATACTGGAATAATTTCCATGACACGATATTAATCAACAGTGTGAATCGGCTGGACTGAGTATATCACGATACATGGCAAACGACATGACTCAGCCGCCACTGATTCTAAATTCTCTCTGTCCCGTGTCAGTTTTTAAACTATCTCTGCCCCCTGTCAGCAAAGCTTCCCCCTGTATAAAGCATTCACAGTATGCGTGGGTGATGACATCACACCACTCGCTCGCTCTATTCTGAGCCATGCGTTGTCTCCCACATACTTGCCAACAGACACACAATATATACTTGCCAACAGACATACAACATATACTTGCCAACAGACATACAGCATCAACATATACTTGCCAACAGACATACAACATATACTTGCCAACAGACATACAACAAATACTTGCCAACAGACATACAACATATACTTGCCAACAGACATACAACATATACTTGCCAACATACATACAACATATAATTGCCAACAGACATACAACATATACTTGCCAACATACATACAACATATAATTGCCAACAGACATACAACATATACTTGCCAACAGACATACAGCATCAACATATACTTGCCAACAGACATACAGCATATACTTGCCAACAGACATACAACATATAATTGCCAACAGACATACAACATATACTTGCCAACGGACATACAACATATACTTGTCAACAAACATACAACATATACGAGTAAATACATCCTAAAATAATGCCTACAGGTAAGTCTAAACAAGCAAAATTTGGGAAACGCAAATACAACATGTTACTGCGTTTTACCAGAGTCTGCTGACAAGTTACTTTCTTGTAAGACAGATCTAAATATAGATCAGAGTAAGGGACGCTTTAATACGAGTGTATGATAATAACAACTTTCTTGGATATTTTTAGTTCTCCTGGCAAAATCTCCATCTCAGAAACCATTAATATATTAAATTTTATAACGACACACCATAAGGTAGAAGCTGGGAGGCAGAGAATACGCAGAGAGAGAGAGAGAGAGAGAGAGAGAGAGAGAGATTGATTGATTGATCTTTATTTCAAAAGGGTTAAGAATTAGGCACGCAGGCCCGTCTGACATTCTACCCTTTATCATACATCTTTCACTCTATTCCAGACATTCTACAAATATGCTGTTCATATAACAAACATAACTAACACTGTAGCTGAGAGACATAAAATAAAATATAACATTTACGTTTCGCTCTTATCCATTCACTCAGTACAGAAGTAACTACATACATTATAAATGACTATCTACTAAACAAAAATTTCGGGACTATTCAGAAAACAATTAATTGTATTCGGTGTCTGTAAGAGCAGTTTAAGATAACTTTTTAAGTTTTATAATTCATGGAGGCATGTAGTCGACATCCAATAGATATTGGGAAAGCTTGTAGTTGTAGGAAGGAGTATAATTTATATTTTTTTATATAGGATGGGAGGGTATTCCAAAGATGAGCAGCAGAATAACTAAAGCTTTTCTTGTAAAGATCAAGTCTAGGTTTTGGAAGACATATTTTGTTCAAGCATTGGCTGTACTTTGGGCTAAATTTAAACATGTTCCATAGATAAGGCGGGGCATGCCGTGAAAGAATTTGATGTACTAACTTGGCTTTGTTGAAGAGGAACCTGTTCTTAAGAGGTAGTATTTTGATACGTTTGTGATGGTTAGTTGTTTGTGCTTGATCTTTGTCACTAATAAGCTTTACTGCTCGCTAGTGAGAGAGAGAGAGAGAGAGAAAGAGAAAAGAAAGGAGGAAGGACAAATCAGGCACACTTTGAAGCGTACGGTGAGAAAAATGTATTTAAATGGTATGTTTGTTTTAAATTAGACAGATTACATCAAATAAATACTCACATTTAATTAAGTAAGAAAGACAAATTTAGCAAGAAATATTTTTTAAAAAATTCATTAGAGAAAAAAAAGGGCGGCAGCGAAGAAACGAAGAAAAAAAGACAGAATGAAAGAAGAAAGAACGAATGAAAGAAAAATAAACACAGAAAGAAAGACAGACAAAAGAAAGAAAAAAAGGAAGAACGAAAGAGTAACAGAAACAAAAAACAAAGAAAGAAAAACAAACAAACAACACACAGCAAACCAAACAGAGAATAAAAAAGAAAGAAAAGAAGTAGGAAAAAAGAGAAAGAAGAAAAGACAGAAAAGAAAGTTAAGAAGGAAATCAAGTAGAAGAACGGAGAAATAAAATAAGAAATGAGAAGAAATAAGAAATAAAAACAAGGGACAGCTCAATCATTTAGTGATCAGTATATATACGACGGTTATACCGAAAATCGGGAGGAAAATTTTTTTTTAAATCAGAATTTATAAATTGAGAAAATGCAAATATATCACCGTAAAATGCATTCTTTGCACTACATCTACAGGTCACATGACGCCGCCATCATGTGTCGCGTGACAACGCGGAGCAGAAACAAAATGGCGGGTGCTGAAGTTTCGTTTCGTCATCCATTCATTCATTCATTCATTCATTTGCATGTCCCTTGTGGAACTTTGCCTCCCAAACAGCACTCTTGTAGGCCTCTCGGTTGTGAGCAAGATGGCCTGCTGCTGCTGCATCCATTTGCAAATCGTCAACGATGTCTTGCAGCCATCTTCGTTTTGGTCTTCCTCTTTTTCTTTTTCCCATTATGTATCCTTCCAATACGGTCTTCTCTAAATTATCATGACGTTTAATGTGTCCAAAATATTTAAGTTTTCTCTCTTTAATCCTCTTTACTAGCCAGCCTTCTTCAATATTAAGCTATTGTAGTATAGATATATTTGTTCTTTTTTGTGTCCACGATATGTGTAGAACTCTTCTGTAGCATTTACATTCAAAGGCATTTATGTGTTTCTCAGCTGTTTTGTCAACGTTTCGTCAACGTGCTGTTATTGAGTTCCTCGTTAAAGAGGAAACCCTCGCTTCTGAAATTCACCAAAGACTTCAACTTGTTTATGGAAATGTGTATGGGTGCTAGCAGTGTTAGGAGGTGGGTGAAACATTTCAAAGATGGAAACACGAGCATCCAAGATGTGTCTCCCAGCGGTCGCCCTTGAATTGCCTCCACTGGACGCAACGTGGAAAGGGTTGACAACATCATTAAACAGGACAGACGGCCCAAAGTACTTTAACTGGCTGTAAATCTTGGAATAGGACACAATGCAGTACAGGAAATGATTGAAACCCTAGGCTATAGAAAAGTTTGTGCCAGTTTGGATCCCGCGTTTGTTGAATGAAGATCACAAAGCTGTGAGAACTCTGCTCGCGGGACAACTGAAGAAATTCAGAAAATAGGTTGGGAAATTGTTCCACACATTGCCTGTAGCCCCGACCTGGCACCCAGTGATTACCATCTTTTCGGTTTTGTGAAAGAATAGATGCGAGGCCATCACTACGACGCAGGAGAGAACGTCCAAAAAGCAGTGCGTCTCTGCTTTCGGTCAGCTGGAACGGAATTGTACGGGGAGGGTATTTTCAAACTTGCAGAGCGATGGAAAAAATGGCTGCAGAGAAATGGAGATTATGTTGAAAAGTGAAGTAAAAAATGCAGATTAATGTGATACATTTATATTTTCTCTATCTATAAATTCTAATTTTAAAAAATTATATATATATACACGAGGGTCATACCGAAAGTCCTCAGCAAAATTTTATGTATATATATATATATCGCAGAAAAGAACTGTTGAACACGCTAACACATGTGGCAAATTCAGAATATTTTACTAGTTTGTTTGCCTGTTTTTATTTATTTCAAAAATTTCCATCAGAAAACTATTTTACTTTTCCTGTACAGCAAAGAGAAAGAAAACGTGCAATACCGGGTACATTATCTTATACTTGGGAACATGACGTCACATCAGGCATTACTTTTCGTGAAGACTCGCATTTTCTGTCACAAGATTTAATGACTATTTCTCACCTACGTTATGTATGCACGTATAACTGTGTGCACAGTTTCGTTGCTACTGGAATTCCTTCATTTTCAGAAAAACGCATAATTCGCTGGCAGAACAAGAGTTTAGATAATACAGTACACATATTTAGGCTCAAGCGTTGTTTCTAAATCGGATAATTTCGTACATTGATACACATATACAAATACATAACAGATATGCATGCATAAACATATACAAATAAATAAACACACATACATACATACATTCAAATAAGCTATGCCCATATAAGCTTTTTGCACACACATAGATACATAACCTACACGCACAAGAGCTTATGTAAACATTAACTTTATGAACCCGGGTCGCAAACAAGACATGTGAGCAGCAGAAATAATGATTAGATACATTACATATTGGCTCCTTTTGTTTAAGGAGATGGTTTGGAAACGAACAGATATTAGCTGTTGTTGAGGGGGGGGGGTTCTCCATCTTACTGACCAGTTCCTTTCATGGCTGGCTCGAGCGATGCTGGAACTGCATAATCGACCACAGCAACAGCAAGGTCCAGTCGCCTGCCGTAGGCGTTTTCTAACTTCCAAGTTTGGTCCTAATTTCCTTCTCTAATGATGCAGTGGCCTTGGCGCAGAGTTGTACTCTACGTGACTCGGCCTTTAGCAAGTACATTAAATGTCTTTATAACCGGACTTAGATCCAATGCCCGCACGCGTCAGTGCTCATGACGCATTTAGGTTTGCTGATAGCAAGAGATATCCGCTTCTGTTAGTCCTTCGCTAACTTCTTGGTTGTCTCCCATGTCAGTCCTTTGTTCACCAGCATTTTATTTGCCATCTCTCCTTGGGTCTATCCATACCTCCGGAGTCCACATCAAAGCTGTTCTTGGCAAGGACTCGTCTGCCATTCTCATAATGTGACTAATTAATTGCCATCTTCTTCTTTCAATCGCTGCAGACATTGGTGTCATGTTTGTCTTTCATACATCTTACATCCTTCCAGTGCCTTTAAACGCTACACAGGGCTCGCATAGTTGTTTGCCAAGTTTTCCTGTTTTCGGTGAGTTTTTCAACTTCATCAAAGGATGTTATACCCACTAAACTGGCTTCTCTTTACAATGTCCTCTTTAGCGTTTCACGTGGTCGATCTCTTGTTTTCTTTGGCAAGAAATATATACACATACAAACATAATTTATAAGTCTATCCCATATAGATGTCGGGGCTTGAAGGTGACATCAGACGAAGATGATGCATATTACCTGCTTATGTAATCCACGTACACATACATACACACATTTGTACCATAATCCAGTCGAAAATTAACATCTCTTCTTATCCGGACTGTTATGAAGTCAGCGCCCTCTACCTGCGCCTTCAGTCAGCCTAGGTACCGAAACAGGTGTCAAATAAAACTGCTACTGAGCAAGCGGTCTAAAAAAAAACGAAGAATATCTCACCAACAGGGCGATGCGCACCAGATTTCGCTGCACACAGCACACGGCTGCCAGTGTATTAAGGGAAAATGTAATGTCATAAATGATTAGCCCAGGAATACTGAACCTCATCGGAATACGTAACGGGTGAATGTTAAAAATATAAATAAAAAAGCAATTCACGTACAAAGCACTTAAAAAAAACTACGTATACTGACCAGGGTAATATACATTGTATGGTTAAAATAAGAATACAAAGTACTTCGACATAGTCACGGAAAAATAAGTACTACAAATATAACTGAAGCCCACAGTAATAAAGTAATGAGTGAGTCACTGAATTCAAGAACGTGCTAGAGGTAACAGACTGCAGTAGATGAAGGCTGCGGAACTAGGGATACAGCATGCGAGTTTTGTTGAGGGAAAAGGAGACTGGATTACTGAAAGGATGAACACAACATGGTGGAAAAGGCATCAAGCAAACTGTGTGAAAAACAAAGCCGGTAGTTCAAGAACTGGGCACGAAGTTTGCCAGTTTTAAAACCTGGCTTAACTCTTATACTTCCGAAATCAGTACCTGACACACATGCACATTGTTTGCTATCAATCATCACGAGTGTCATGTTTTGCAAGAAAGTGATGTGATATCTAATTGTTTTTAGAGTACGAAATAATACCCTTATAATAATAATAATAATAATAATAATAATAACAATAATAACAACAATAATAAAACTCCTTGCACGTGGCAGTTAAAAATTACTAACTCCCAACAAAATAATAAAAAATATCTGACTACAGTTATTCTTCTTCATTAAAAAAAAGAAACGGTTCATGGTAGTCCAGGAGTTAATTCCAACTGCCACTGGTAAGAGGTAGAAGATATAAACATCTTAGACCTACAGACATCTGAAAATCACAACATCGAGATGACCCATCTTATAAGAACATTAGAAGCTAAGATAAGGTCCAGCCACCCGTTTGGGAGAGGGGGGAAACTTGCACCGATGATGTGGAACGACGGAATTCACTGAGAACTGTGCATCAGCGTCGTTCTCAAGAATGAAAGAGTTAACAGTGTTAGGAGCAACTGTGTTAAGAACACACTTACTTTAACATAGTCTTTGTGAGACAGGGAACATCAGATCTGATTGCTTAAAAACTCTGACCTACTCATGTAACCCAAAAAAAAACTTGTAGCAATGAACACTAATTGTAATTGCTATTTTTATAAAGTGTAATGTCAGGATGGTGGACGGATGGGGACATGGAGATCGCCCAGTGAAACAACCAAAGAAGACAAGCTCTACGGTTCCATACGCGAGCTAAAAGAAAAACAGTGAAATTTATCCAAGAGACAGGACTGTAGGTATGGAAGAAGAAGAAGAAGAAGAAGAAGAAGAGAAGAAGAAGAAGAAGAAGATGAAGGCGTTGTGGGGGGTGGGGGTGAAACTTGGGGTGGTAAAAAATGAACGAGTCATCAAGAGCTTCAGACAGCTGGTTATCCAGCAAAGATCGGGTGTCATCAGCTACTGGACGCTGAAGGAGATACTGAAGAGGAGGCCGGAAAACCTACGGACGTGTCCAGCGTGCATGGACGATGGTCCTTCCCTTTTTAGCTTCTTGAACAGTGCCTCGTCATTTTTCCCTAAGTATTCGAAAGATTTACTTCCCCTTATACTGTGTCAAACCTAAATCTAAAGAAGGGCAAGAAGCAAAAGAAAAGAGGAGCATATACGTAAATGCAAAATAAAAACAAAAATAAGACACATATGACATTTGCTTACCGTCTTTTATATGAGCCAGTTCACCAAGTTTACTCAGGCATGCCTCCTCATTCTTAAAGCCAAAATGTCTCTGCATGGTGCCTCCAGCTGTAACATTGACGGAGTTCTGAAAATACCAGCAGTGGTCTCACAGACTGAACACTAGATACTTATGACAGCTCGAGTATTTTCGAAACCAAACCTGGCGGATTCTGTGTGTTCTTTCTTAAGAGGATCGAATACAATCATATTTTCAGTGCACCAGGTGTTTAGTATCGATCCTTCTTTGTACAGAAAACTTTGAATCACATGCCACCACACCTGGTAGATTTGACATGTTTGAGTACTTGTGACTTTATGATTCAGCTGTATGAAGTGAAGCGTGAGATAAATTCGAAGTGGTCTCAGTTTGTCTTTGTGTGTGTGTGTGTCAATGCATGTCTACCTGTGTGTGTGCCCGTTGACATGTCAATCTATTTCCAATTACATGTGCGTATTTACATTACTATCTGTCTTCTGCATTATTTGAATGTCTGTTTTTCCATCCATCCATCCATCCATCCATCCGTCCGTCCATGCGTCCGTCCGTCCGTCCATGCGTCCGTCCGTGCGTCCGTCCCTCCATCCATCCATCGATCCATCCATCCATCCATCCATCCATCCATCCATCCATCCTTTCTTTAGTCTGTCTATATGCCTGACTATGTCGCTATCACAGTTTTCGACCATGATGAACAACACCTCCCCTGACCACCCCACGCCTCCCCCCACCCCCACACCTGACATAACAGCGTTTAATTAAACACGAAACAAGCACATGAGAGTAAAACACCACACAAAGTACTCACCGCTTGCTCTACAGTTATTGTCCTATTGTCAGCCTGAAACGAAACAAGTAGTAAATCCAGTCTTAATAAGCTGGCACGGCATTTGGAGCCAAGTATTTGTAAACTGCAAGCATACAAACAAAGCTTTTACTGTTGAATATACATTCATCCAACTAAGTAGTCTCCCCTTCCTTAAGTTAAACCCCCATGTCATTTTATTTTAAAAGACCCAGAAGGAGGACATGACAAGTTGTCAGGAAAGCAGATTCTGTCATTTCATCCAATCACTTTTCAATGATACTGCTGCCTCTTGCATTTCTGAGGAGAGGGCATTTCTGATTGGTTGATAATTTTTAAAAATAATTTTCCTTATTATCGCCCTTTTAATCTCTGCCTGGTTTTAAATTTCTGTTTTCTTTCACGTTTCTACGGGTTTTATAATTTTCTAGAAAGTTCGGAAAGATGACATCTGAAATCAATTAATACAATCATATTATTGATTGAACGTATGCGCAATAGTGCATATTGTTCAGAACAGATCTTTGATAAAGGATTTGTTCTCTCTCTCTCTCTCTCTCTCTCTCTCTTTCTCTCTCTCTCTCTCTCCTCTCCTCTCCTCTCAGCTGATGCTGAATGTTTCGCGTCAGAAAGAAGGTTGTTAGATTAAAGGTAAAATGTCAGACGAACCTTGGCGAGCAGTTCTTTAATTTTTGAAAATAATTGTTCTCTCTCTCTCTCTCTCTCTGTTTTTCTCTTTCTATCTCATTCTCTCTCTCTCTTTCCCTTATTCTCTCTCTATATCTCATTCCCTCTCATTCTATTTCTTATTCTCTCTCTCTTATTCTCTCTCATTCTATTTCTATATTCTCTATCTCTTATTCGCTCTTTCATTCTATTTCTTATTTTATCTCTCGCATTCTCTCTCATCCTATTACTTTCTCTCTCTCTTATTCCCTCTCATATTTTCACTCTCTTTTATTCTCTCTCTCTCATTCTCTCTTTTTACTGTTCTCTCTCTCTCTTTCATTTTCTCTCTCTCTCTCTTATTCTCTCTCTCACATTTTCTCTCATTCTATTTTCTATTCTCGCTCTCATTTTCTCTCTCTCTCTCTCTTATTCTCCTTTTCTCATTTTCTCTCTTATTCTCTATCTCATTCTCTCTCATTCTGTTTGTTTCTCTCTCTCTCTCATTTTCTCTCTCTCTTTTATTCTCTCTCTCTCTCTTATTCTCTCTCTCATTCTCTCTCATTCTGTTTCTTTTTCTCTCTCTCATTCTGTTTGTTTCTCTCTCTCTCTCTCTCTCTCATTTTCTCTCCCTCTCTCTCCCCTAACAGTCAGAATCTTGCAGGAAACAACGCGTATGAAAATCAACTGTGAAATTGTTAACGAACTTATTGTTTACGAAAACTACGTTAACTCTTTCACTCTTGAATTTAATTACCATACTCTGCCCCAATAAATTTTGACGAGAAATTTTGATAGAAAGAAATTGGAAGGAAGTCACTATATAACTTGAAAATATGGATTAGGTTAGAAACGTGCTACTGTTCATTTTATTTAACTTAGCCTAAGTATCGCTGTCAGCATTGCTTTGCTTAAGTGTGCAAGATCTACCAACCCTTCCAGTGTTGTTTTGGCGTCAAAGAGTTAAATATATCGACACTGAAAACTGTCTGCAATCATACTCTACTTCACAGAACTTAGAGTTATTATGTAACGGTTTTAAATAATAAAGTATATTTAACACGTGGATTAGAAACGGTGACGTGCTACGTATCAATAATTCAGATAAGGAAAATTGTATTACAGATTATATGTACGTTGCGAAGGGGAAAAAAAGTGATCGCAAGTCAAGGGACGTAACAGTTCAAAAATAAATGTAAAGACTCGAAGACGGGTCAGAAAGTTCTTTCACATGCTTTTCATGTACAACTTTGGGATTCAAGTCCATCGGGGACCTACAGCGGGCGGTGGCGAGTCGCCAGACATGGAAAGATATGATTTCCGCCCTATGAGCCAGTGTTGGCCCTAAAGGAATGTCAATCAATAGTCGACAGTATCTAGAGTTTAGTAGTGCGTAATAGTCGACAGTATCTAGAGTTTAGTAGTGCGTAATAGTCGACAGTATCTTCATTCTTGTATAGTAGATATTTACATCAAAATAAATTAATTAAATTATTAAAATAATTTAAAGTTTATTATTCATAAGGACAAAGAAAACTACCCCCCCCCCTCCTTTCCATCTCTCTCTAATCTGTCTCTCTGATCTGTCTCTCTAATCTGTCTCTTTCTCTAATCTGTCTCTTAGTTAAGCTTTTTCCTTCTATAAGCTTTCTTTCTTTCTCTCTCTTTTCTCTCTTCTTCTAAGCTCTCTCTAAGCTGTCTCCCTCTCTCTAAGCTGTCTGTCTCTAAACATTTTCCCCTCTCTAAACTATCTCTCATCTGAGCTCTTTCTCTCTCTAAGCTCTCTTCTCTCTCTCTCTCTCTCTAAGCTCTCTTCTCTCTCTCTCTCTCTAAACTCTCTTCTTCTAAGCTCTTTCTCTCTCCCTCTAAGATCTCTCTCTCTCTCTCTCTCTCTCTCTCTTTAAGTTGTCTCTAAACTTATCCCCCCGTCTCTAAACTGTCTCTAAGTTCTTTTCCTCTCTAAACTGTCTCTCTCTCTCACTCAGCTGTGTCTCTCTTTTACGATCTCTCTCTTTCAGCTGTCTCTCTCTCTTTCTCTAAGCTGTCTCTCACTTTAAAGATCTCTCTCAGCTGTCTCTCACTCTCTCTTTAACGATCTCTCTCTTACCTATCTCTCTCTCCAAAGATTTCTCTCTCTCTCTTTAAAGATCTCTCTCAGCTGTGTCTCTCTTTAGAGATCTTTCTCTCCTTAAAGATCATTCTCTAAGCTATCTCTCTCTTTAAAGCTCTCTCTATCCCAGCTGTCTAAACTCTCTCTCTCTCTCTCTCTCTCTCTCTCTCCATAAGCTCTCCTGAAATGTAAGACTCTCATTTCAACAGACCCTCGCGTGACGCTAACACTGCATTCATTCATATGCCTATCTTTGACATTCATCTCCACGATTTATTTACACAAGACCTCGGATAGGTTCTGGTTCTAAACTTGAAACTGGTTCCATAAACTCTTTTACAGCATATGGGATTCAGGAGTCTTCGGGTGGAGTTGACCCTTCGTTCCGCTGTCATGGTTTCCAAAGATCTTTGTCTGGTTTGTGTAAGCAGGCAATCATGATTTAATGCGGCTGATTTAAAGCACGGATTCATAAGAGATGGAGAATAGCATTTGTGTAACGGATCGAAATATTATTTGAATTTTTTTTTCTCTTAAATGTTGTTGAAAGGTTTTCAGTATCGATTTTTCTATCTACTTTATGAGAACAGACCTTCGTCCCATATTCGCTGATGTTTCTATCTGAAAATAGTGACGATTATCTCTCGCCATCACCGTAAACATTCACACACTGACAAGCTAATCAGAAGCCAGGCAGATATAGACACAGAAACTGCCTTTGAGACCACAGAGATAAAAAAAAAGCACTAGAGGCATAAACTGAAGTGGGGGGAAGGGGGCTTAACCGTACAGAACAAGATAGAGGATTACTGTTCACTACTGAAATTATGGCTACCCTTTTTGGCCATTTTATGTGATTTATTAAGCGCTGCGTAAGACTGCTAGTCAGAAACCTATAACAAACGAATGACAATGATAACAACGACGACGGCGATGACGATGATGATGATGATGATGATGACAGTACGCAAAGACATCAACGGGAGCTGTCAAAAGGGAAACGCCTACTAACATTATCCGATTCATTACTGAGTCTCGCACTCGAAAGAATTACGAAAACTTTGTGACGTGCGTACACCAAAATATCTCCAAAAGAAGAAAACGAAACCAACTTTCTAACATGAAAACACCCAGATGTAATATGGCAACATCATTGAAAGAATCAGCAATAATCAGGTCGCCAATGTCTGTTATGTCAATATTTTGATAACTGGAAAAAAACGGCAGCAATAATGTCTGTCGTACCCATAAATATCCAAATGGCAGCAAATATGACAAGGCGCTCTGAGAAGCCTGCTTGAAGATGGTATTAAGACTGTTACACTTAACGCAATTATTAAAACCTTGATCTTTAAAATGGGGTTATAAAACCCTGACACGTGGAGCAGTTATTAAAATATTGATCTTTAAATCAGTGTTAAAACCCTGAGATTTAAAGTAAGTACTACAACCCTGAAGCTTAAAACAAAGTATTACAACCTTGCGGCTTAAAAGAAAGTATTACAACCCTGAAGCTTAAAACAAAGTATTACAACCTTGCGGCTTAAAAGAAAGTATTACAACCCTGAAGCTTAAAATAAAGTATTACAACCTTGCGGCTTAAAAGAAAGTATTACAACCCTGAAGCTTAAAACAAAGTATAACAACCTTGCGGCTTAAAAGAAAGTATTACAACCCTGAAGCTTAAAACAAAGTATTACAACCCTCAGGCTTAAAAGAAAGTACTACAACCCTGAAGCTTAAAACAAAGTATTACAACCTTGCGGCTTAAAAGAAAGTATTACAACCCTGAAGCTTAAAACAAAGTATTACAACCCTCAGGCTTAAAAGAAAGTACTACAACCCTGAAGCTTAAAACAAAGTATTACAACCTTGCGGCTTAAAAGAAAGTATACAACCCTGAAGCTTAAAACAAAGTATTACAACCTTGCGGCTTAAAAGAAAGTATTACAACCCTGAAGCTTAAAATAAAGTATTACAACCTTGCGGCTTAAAAGAAAGTATTACAACCCTGAAGCTTAAAACAAAGTATAACAACCTTGCGGCTTAAAAGAAAGTATTACAACCCTGAAGCTTAAAACAAAGTATTACAACCCTCAGGCTTAAAAGAAAGTACTACAACCCTGAAGCTTAAAACAAAGTATTACAACCTTGCGGCTTAAAAGAAAGTATTACAACCCTGAAGCTTAAAACAAAGTATTACAACCCTCAGGCTTAAAAGAAAGTACTACAACCCTGAAGCTTAAAACAAAGTATTACAACCTTGCGGCTTAAAAGAAAGTATTACAACCCTGAAGCTTAAAAGAAAGTATTACAACCTTGCGGCTTAAAAGAAAGTATTACAACCCTGAAGCTTAAAAGAAAGTATTACAACCCTCAGGCTTAAAAGAAAGTATTACAACCCTGAGGCTTGAAACAAGTATTACAACCTTGCGGCTTAAAATAAGTATTACAACCCTGAAGCTTAAAACAAGTATTACAACCCTGAGACTTAAAACATATTACAACCCTGGGGATTAAAACAAGTATTACACCCCTGGGGATTAAAACAAGTATTACAACCCTGATGCTTAAAGCAAGTACTACAACCCTGAAGCTTAAAACAAAGTATTACAACCTTGCAGCTTAAAAGAAAGTATTACAACCCTGAAGCTTAAAACAAAGTATTACAACCCTGCGGCTTAAAAGAAACTATTACAAACCTGAGGCTTGAAACAAGTATTACAACCATGAAGCTTAAAACAAGTATTACAACCCTGAGGCTTAAAACATATTACAACCCTGGGGATTAAAACAAGTATTATAACACTGAGACTTAAAACAAGTGTTACAACCCTGAGGTTTAAAACAAGTAATAAAACCCTGATGCTTAAAACAGGTAGTAAAACCCTGATACTTAAAACAAATATGAACAGCCCTAATGCATAAAGTAGGTAGGACAAAGCTTGATGTTTAAAACAAATTTTAAAACCCTCAAGTTTAAAGCTGGTAGAAAAACCCTGATGTTTACAATAAATATTAGAACTCTGATGCTTAAAGTAGGTAGGAAAACGTTGATGTTTAAACAAATATTAAAATGTATAAACTAGAAAAAAAGTAGGAGCAGCTTTATTACTTAACGATTATAAAGTTGTGACGTTTCGGCGTGAGCCTTAATCATATAAAAACATACAGGACGAAAAAATAGAGAGAGGAGATAAAGTATAAATTCACATGAACGCTATATTTAAAAAAAATAATAATGAATAGAGAAGTTAGCTGTAACTGTAAGAAGATGTGGCTTGTCCGACACTGTGTCAGAAATGGGCATGGTAGGGCGTAGAGACTGTTTAAATAGAGACCTGTGATGTGTGGTCGGTGGTCGTAACTGAAGGTGGTGAGTAGGGAAACCGTGGAGGGGAGAGAGAGTGATGTAATGTTAACCTAGCCAGGAGAAGGTGAAATATATGATTATAATTAGGGTAGAGGGGTTATAATATGATGCTATGAGGAGGTTCTGAACTATGTGTAACAAGTGAGAAGGGAGTAGAGCTTAGTGGAGAGGGATTATAATTGTTGAAGAGGAGAATGTTAGGTGTAGCTGAATAGCGAGTTTAACCCGTGTGGTTCCAGAGTCCCATAATCCTGAATGTAGCGGTTCTCAAGCGCTAGGCGGTTTGTGTCATATGCGCGACATTGTTTGATGGCTGTTACCAGAAAATCAGATTTGCCTCTGTGGTTAGGGCCATTGAAATGATTTGGGACTAGTTTCGAAGCATGCTGGGCGATATCGTACAGATGTTTCTGCATGCGGTCCCCTAATCTGAGGCCAGTCTCATCAATATACGTTATCCTGCATCTTTTGCATACGATGGCATATATCACATTACGGGACTCGCATGTGAATCCCTCATGAAGTATGATGATAGTTTTGGGAAAGGTGATCGTTTTCGTTTCACAGACTACAAAGCAGGTAACGCAGCGGGGGCGGTTACATTTTCTAGTACCAACATATGCAAGGCTCCGCTTCAAGTGGCTGTGGACGAGGATGTCCTTAAGGTTTAGCTCACGTTTGTATGCCAACAGGGGTGGATCAGAGAAAATGTCGTGGGTGTCGGGGCCGAGCTGGATTAGTGGGAGATGATGACAACCATCTGACCACGCGGGTAGTAAGGCAGTACTGGACACTCAAAAGTAGGTATGAATAACCTGATGTTTAAAATAAATAATAGAACTCTGATGTGTAAAGTAGGAAGTAGGTAGGAAAACCCTGATGTTTAAAATAAATAATAGAACTATGATGTGTAAAGCAGGAAGTAGGTAGGAAAACCCTGATGTTTAAAATAAATATTAGAACTCTGATGTGTAAAGTAGGAAATAGGTAGGAAAACCCTGATGTTTAAAATAAATATTAGAACTCTGATGCGTAAAGTAGGAAGGACACTTTGAGGCTTAAAATAAGTATTACAACCCCGGGGGCTTAAAACAAATATTGCAACTTGAGGGTTAAAACAAGTATTACAACCTTGAAACTTAAACCAAGTATTGCAACCTTGAGGCTTAAAACATGTATTACAGCCGTGAAGCTTAAAGGAAGTATTACAACCTTGAAATTTAAAACAAATATTACAATCTTGAGGCTTAAAACAAGTATTACAACCCTGATACTTGAAGCAAGTGTTACAATACTGATGCTTAAAGCAGGTAGGAAAACCCTGTCACTTATACCAAATATTAAAACTCTAATGCTTACAGAAATACAAAACGTCTTCTAGACTTTCTATCTTTTTTTTTTTTTTAGTATATCTTATTCGGACATGTTTTTGTATGAATAAGTCAAACCTTACGATTACATGACCCGTTAATGAACAAAGCTGTTTCATGAATTTTGTTAAACAATCGAGGATCACTTCCTTTCTTCACCTTTTAATAAATAATAATTAAATTAATGATTTAACCAACGCGCTACTTTATGTTTACCTAACATGGAAGCAAATACCAAAAACAAAAATGTGTAAAAATTACGCTTAGAACCTGTTCCAAATCTCAGAATTTAACGTACGGTGATGGAGAAATCGCCAGAATTTCCTACGAATAATCCCAGTTCATTCTAGATTACCTCCTCTTGAGATTTAACTGAATAGTTTAACCAAATATTTGAGAGTTAAAGAAAAGAAAAAAAAAAGCAGAGTTCATACGCGCAGGAAACCAGGAAGGAAAAAAAAAAAGCTGGATTCGAGAGTTTTCCGGTAAGTGTTGCGCTCTGTTTCAGAAGAACAGAACAAGCAAAGCAGAACTTTCAATGGAGAGATATTTTTAAAAAATATTATAAAAGAAAGCGGATGAAGAAATTCGCGTACTTTTGAGTTGAGAAAGTTACAAATGCCTGTTCTTAAGTTTGATCTGGTGCCTGGTTACTAGATAGTCACTGCTGCGTCAGCGGTGAAGAACTTGCCTGGCTGTTTGTTTCCTGGATCTTCGCTGTTGTGGTAGAGGCAGAGAACTTGGCTGGCTGTTTGGTTCCTGGATCTTCGCTGTTGTGGTAGAGGCAGAGAATTTGGCTGGCAGTTTGGCTCACATGAGGCAAAGAATATGGCTGGCAATCTGGCTACTAGATCCTCACTGTTACACATGAGGAAAAGAATATGACTGGCATTTTGGCTACTAGATCCTCACTGTTACACATGAGGGAAAGAATCTGGCTGGCAATTTGGCTACTAGATCCTCACTGTTACACATGAGGCAAAGAATATGACTGGCAATTTGGCTACTAGATCCTCACTGTTACACATGAGGCAAAGAATATGGCTGGTAATTTGGCTCACATGAGGCAAAGAATATGGCTGGCAATTTCGCTACTAGATCCTCACTGTTACACATGAGGCAAAGAATTTGGCTGGCAATTTGGCTACTAGATCCTCACTGTTACACATGAAGCAAAGAATATGACTGGCAATTTGGCTACTAGATCCTCACTGTTACACATGAGGCAAAGAATATGACTGGCAATTTGGCTACTAGATCCTCACTGTTACACATGAGGCAAAGAATATGGCTGGCAATTAGGTTACTAGATCCTCACTGTTACACATGAGGCAAAGAATTTGACTGGAGGTATGGTTTCTGGATCTACTAAATCCTCACTGTTGCACATGAGGCGAAGAATTTGACTGGCAGGTATTGTGATATTTTTTTAACTCTCTAGTTTACTCTAAGAATGATACATGAAAAACTTATTGAAAAGCAGAAACCATTAATCTTGAACTTCATAGACTTTAAACAGGCATTTGATAGCATACACAGAGATTCACAGTGGAGAATTTTAAGACTAAATGGAGTACCACCTAAAATTGTCAACATCAGTAGAGATCTCTACAACGGATATGTTTGTGCAGTCAGGACAGAAGAAGGAATGAGCGAATGGTTTCAGACTGAAACAGGCGTGAAACAAGAATGTATATTATCTCCATTGCTTTTTGGAGTGGCCATAGACTTTATAATGAAAAGATGCTGTACAAGTAAAACCGGCCTTGATTGGGTACAATGGACCCAAATAGAAGATCTTGATTTTGCAGATGACATACGAGTAACTCTTATCAGTGAAAATGTGAAATTGATGCAGGAAAAAACAGATTCCCTGTCTTCCTTGTGTGGTATTTGTATTTTTTATATGGTGTAGTATTTTATATTTACTTTACTGACGTGAATTATTGTTCAATCTTTTATTTCTTCTTGCCGCCGTCGTACTGAGTGGTGGAAGGCTGACTACACCAGACGTTCACACCTTACATATAAATAACAGGAACACGAAACAACAATCCTTTTTTTATAAAATCAAGATCCTTGTATTTACAAAAATTCTGATGCACAAGGCAATGCGAATCAAAACGAATCCTATGCGCATGAAGTCCATATATTTATATATTTCCACACGCGTTATTGATTCATAAAAAAAAGGTTCCTTGAATAATGTGAGTTCAACCCTGATTACAAATGCACACAACTAAACTATACATGTCAGCCTCCATCTATCGAATGACCCTCCTCGTCCACGTCTGAACGATGACGCCGTCGCTGGACTCCAGCGTGCTCAGCTTATGGAATCCTTTAAACTTCTCTCTTTTGTCTTATATACCTGACCTCCGTGACGGACTCGAAGGCCTGGACATTTCCATTCAAAACTGGGTCACTGCTTGCTTATTTTTCCACTCCTTACACTTGGTTAGCAAAATAGGTCTCGAAATTAACAAAGACAAAACAGAAATAATGAAACTTCTCATTAATCAAGAAGAAAAAATATACGTAAAAGGAACAGCTGTTGATGATTTGCATACCTTGGCAGCTACATAAACTAGGATGGTGACACCAGGAAGGAAGTTAGAATTAGAATTGATTGATTGATCTTTATTTCGAAAGAGTTAAGAATTGGGCACGCAAGTCCGTCTGACATTCTGCCCTTTATCACACATCTTTCCCTCTATTCCAGACATTCTACAAATATGCTGTTCATGTAACAAACATAACTAACATTGAAGCCGAGAGACATAAAATATAACATTTACGTTTCGCTCTTATCCATTCACTCAGTACAGAAGTGACTACTTACATATATACATAACTATCTACTAAACAAAAATTTCAGGACTATTCAGAATAAACAATTAACTGTATTCGGTGTCTGTAAGAGCAGTCTAAAATAACTTTTAAGTTTTATGATTCATGAAGGCATGTAGTCGACATCAAATAGATATTAAGAAGGTTTGTAGTTGTAGGAAGGAGTATAATTTATATTTTTTATACAGGATGGGAGGGTATTCCAAAGATGAGCAGCAGAATAACTAAAGATTTTCTTTGAATTGCAAAAGCAGCATTGTTCTTCAAAAATCTTGAGAACATATGGAATTCAAAAGTTATAAGCACAAAAATCAAGTTAAGATTATTCAATTCAAATGTAATATCCACCCTCATTTAGGCATGCGAAAGCTGGAAATCAACTAAAGAAATAGACAAGAAATTAGACTCTTTTGAAAACAAATACCTCAGGGAAATACTTGGTATAAAGTGGAACGAATTTAAGAACAACTCAGAAATAAGACACATGAGCAAAGAGCAACCTGTCTCATGGGTTATCAGAAAAAAGAAGATGGACGTATGTATGCCACGTGATGAGAAGAAACCATCAGAGAATACCAAAACAAGCTATCAAGTGGAGTACAGCAAGCTGAAGAAAAAGTGGTCGACCATGTGAAACTCTAAAGAGGACATTGTTAAGAGAAGCCAGTTTAGTGGGCATAACATCCCTTGATGAAGTTGAAAGACTCACCGAGAGTAGGAAAACTTGGCAAACAACTATGCGAGCCTTATGTGACATTTAACGGCACGGGAAGGATGTAAGATGTAAGTTTACCATTCATGCTGAGCAAGATGTTATTCTTCACCGGATCCGGAAACTAGAGCCGATGTGAAGCATTTTGTTGTAGTGTCTGGAGCAAGAAAAACTATAGACGATTGTAAAAATCTATATTAAATTAACGGTAGAGTTATCTTGGCTAAAGAAATAAGGCTAGCCAAGACTCTCTCCTACATCTCCATGGGTGCTCCTACGAAAAGGCTCAACCTGGTTTACAGGGAATAATGATGAGGTCGACTGCTTTTTGTTTTCTTCATGTCCACTTCGGGTCTTCAAACTAATCACCATAACCCGCTCCCAATCCGATACTGTGCTGCCCCAACACTTTCTGACGTCGGATGCTAAGAGCATCCTGATGGCAGTTCCAACGAGATATAACAACAAAAACAACAGTAAGAACGAGATCTTGAACTACCTGGTACTACTAAAACAGTCTTCTCAATTATCGCATTTAGGTGTCATCCGTCGAAGATATTGGTTTTAGAACTAGTAATCTACACAATACAAATGAAACTTCCAATGTGATTTACACGAATACCATGCTCAAATCACATATAAAATAGGATGTCACAACAGTGGGGACAAATCTAAGAACGCACTGCAAAGATCTACTAGCAACAATGAAAAACGAATGTTCTAAACTACGGCAACGCTGTAGTAATAGTGTATAAGAGACATTTACTTTACAGGGCATCATCATCATCATCATCGGCTTTTACTCCCTTGAGAGCATAGACCGCGGATAAAGGCTCTCCAGTCATCACTGTTCTTGGAATTATTATCTGCTTCCTTCCTAGTGTATCCCTTGTCTTTGAGCACTGTCATAATTTTACAGATCAATGTACATAAAAAAAGAGAAACCATATAGTTCTAAGACAAAGTACTGAATGCAAAACACAAGTCAAGACATGGGGGGGGGGGGGGGGGAGGTCTAAGAAATTTTAACTAGTGCACACAGTTTTCAAACAAGGAACAACAAGCTTTAGAATAGTGAACTGATAGAGCGCAATTCTAGACGATTAGTCTTTGAAAAATAGACGACAAAGCATTTTAGACATGATGGAAACAAAAACTGACAAGAAGAATGACCATGACTCGAACCATGGACTCCTGTAGGACGAGTAACCCCTTAGCCAAGGCAAGACAATGCACTATTCATTGAACCATCTCACATCTCCAATAAAAGATGTTCGATAGCCTAGGCCTTAAAGCGTGTCTGAAATCGTGACACCGGGAAAGGAAATGAAGTCATGACTCAGAAATTCCGTCGCTTAAATTCGGTCTTTGTCAGGTACCCCAATTTTAGACACAGAAATGCGCACAGGGTGTCCTGCTAATGTAAAATGCATTTTGGGCAACAATTTTTATTAAAGAGCGGATACAAGAACGAGAATTAGTTCGTCAGTAAACCCGCCTCTACAATCAGCCTGATCACGAGAACTAATGCTGAAGATAAAAAACATTAGAAATCCTCATACTCAGTTTTTCATTATGTCCACTTCCTCAGCTCACCTCATTTCTCCTTTTATGGGTTATAGTATGGACCAATCGACCCGGAAAAAAAAGCATCACTGTCTGTAGCTCTCAATACCTTTATTGTGGCTGTTTGTTTTATATTTCGAAAAAGTTTTTCATTTGTTTTACATTTCAAAAAGGATTTTTCATGCCCCCAAGTTATAACTTATAACATTCTTGATTCTCTTAATCGTCATAGCGTGTATATCCTGGGTAAATGCGTAACACAGCTTGTTCAATAAATCTTTACACTCATATGTTTGACGTAAGTGGTTTATCAAATATTGCCATTAAACCAGTTTGCATTCATTTGCCCGATGTTTAATGGATCTATATTTCCAGCTATAAGGACAAGATGTGCCGGAAATGAAAGAGCAACTAGAATTAATTACTTGTTATTGTCTTTCATTATGCCGCTTCTCCTTGCACTAATCGATCCAGAGAGATCTGAATGTGGAAAATTTGGACCCTCGAGATACTTTTAGCGGTCCCATCATTCAGTTGGAACAAAATGGGCTTTTCGAGTATTTAAAAAAAAAACCTTAATGATATTTGTCGTTGTATAATTATTACATGTTTTCTTTTTCTTTCATGGTTTTATGATATTATTGTTTTCCAAAGTCCACGGAATGTTCTGTTCTTGTTATTTCAGAAGTCCAGAATGTTCTTGCTCTCACATGAGTACAAAATGTTCTTCTTCTCCCATAAGCACCAAAAGTTCTTGTTTCCTCATGAGCGCAAAATGCTTCTGTTCTCTCATGGGCACAGCATCTTCTTGTTCTCTCATGAATACAACATATTTTTGTTCTCTCAAGAGTACAACATGTTCTTGTTCTCTCATAGGTACAACATGTTCTTGGTCTCTCATGATTACAACATGTTTTTGTTCTCTCATGAGTACATGTTCTTGGTTTCTCATGGGTACAACATGTTCTTGTTCTCTCATGAGTACAACATGTTGCTGGTCTCTCATGGGTACAACAGGTTCTTGGTCCCTCATGGGTACAACATGTTTTTGTTCTCTCATGAGTACATGTTCTTGGTCTCACATAACAATACAATTATCTTGCATCTGTATAAGTTACAAAATGTTCTTGAACTCTTATGAGCACAAAATGTTCTTTTTCTTTCATGAGCATAAAACGTTTTTTTTCCTTTCATGAGCACAAAATGTTCTTATTCTCACACAACAATACAATGATCCTGTAACTGTATGAGTTACAGAATGTTCTTGTCATCTTATGAACACAAGATGTTCTTTTTCTTTCATAAGTACAAAATGTTTTTTTTTAAATTTCATGAGCATAAAAATGTTTTTTTTTCTTTCATGACCACAAAAATGTTCGTTTCTTTTTCTTTCGTGAGCACACAGTGTTCTTTTCCTTTCATGAGCACAAAATGTTCTTTTTCTTTCATGAGCACAAAATTATTTTCGTTCTCACATGAACACACCGTGTTCTTGTTCTCTCATGCACACAAAATGATCATGCTCTCTCATGAGCAAAGAATGTTTTGTTTTCCTGAACACAAAATGCTCTTGTTTTTCTCACGAGCACAGAGTGTTCTTGTGTTTCCTCCTACTTTGAAAGTCTTGTGACTCTAAGTTTCTTCAATAGTCACAGATCACAGAAGGTCCACATGGTACCTCAATCTCTCAGGCGCATGAAAGATCCCATGCTCAAAGGTCAAAACCGTCGCCCACTACACAGTGTTTTGTCTCCCATTTTCTACCTACGGGGGTCATACCGAAAGTCGTGAGCAAATATTTTTTTTTAAATCAGAATTTATAGATAGAGAAAATATAAATGTATCATCTTAACCTGTATCCTTTGAACTTCATGTAGAGGTCGCATGACGTCACCATCATGTGTCACTTGACAACACAGAGTAGAAACAAAATGGCGGGTGCTGAAGTTTCGTTTCGTCAACGTGCTGTTATTGAGTTCCTAGCTAAGGAGGAAATTCCCGCTTCTGAAATTCACCAAAGACTTCAGCTTGCTTATAGAGATGTGTGTATGGATGCTAGCAATCTTAGGAAGTTCTATATAAGTCAGTGTTTCTTCTACAGGATGAACGGAGTGGCATCAGAGTTTCCCCTAAAAACATGACAAATACTACTTCACTATATTTTAACTGTCATAAAGCTTCTCATATTTGCCTGACAAATATAACCGTCAGGTGAACTGCATAGAATGTCAGTGACATTTTTGTTTTCTTTATCCTATACACAGTAGTTTATCTTGTCTCTGAATAAACTGAATAAAGTTTTCATTGCCGAAATATTACATCGGTAGTTGTATTCGTTTTCCACTTTTGTTTATTGTTTTATAATTTCTACTTTTTTTAAGTGCTACATAAATATGTATACCTTTGTTTATTCCTTGGCTACTGAGTCAGAAACACTTGTAATAGTAGGAGGGGTGACTGATAAATTCTAGGCATAAGGTACAACGGATTATGTGTGGACAACTCTTTCGGGTTATTTCTCAACATAGTCCCCTTGAAAGTTTATGAACTTAGTCCAGCGATCCTGGAGCATACGGATCCCCTCTTTGTAAAAGTCAGCATCTTGTGCCAGTAGAAAGTGGTATACAGCATGAATGACGTCATCATCTGAAGCAAATTTGCGACCACTGAGCTCCTTTTTGAGTTTTATAAACAGGTAATAGTCCGAAGGGGCAAAATCTGGGGAATAAGGAGGATGTTCAAGAAGCTGGAATCCGCATTCATGAATGGCAGCCATTGTCACCGCCGACTTGTGAACTGGAGCATTATCTTGCAGAAAGATGACTCCTCTCGTTAATTTCCCTCCACGCTTTTCCTTCAGTTTGACTAGCTGTTGCTTTACAAGATTAGCATAATAGGCCCCGGTGACCGTTCTGCCCTTTTGAAGATAGTATACCAATAGCACGCCTTCTGAATCCCAAAAGATGGAAACCTTCACTTTGCCTGCAGGCAGAACCACCTTGCTTTCTTTGGAGGTGGAGATTCATGATATTTCCACTGCTTTGACTGTTCTTTGGTTTCTAGTTGAAAATGACGAACCCAAGTCTCATCCATAGTCACAAATTGCTGAAGAAACGTTTCAGGATCTGCAGAAAAATGGCCAAGATCGTCTCTTGGCATGTTGAGACGCTGTCGCTTGTTATCAGCTCCAAGAAGATTTGGGGCCCATCGAGCAAAGATCTTTGTCACTTGAAGATCATTGTGAATAATGGCATGAACACGTTCCTGGGAAATGCCTAACTCAGTAGCAATGTATCGCTCAGTTAGTCGTCGATTCTCCATTATCATGTCATAGATTCTGCCAGTGATTTCATCGGTGGTTACCGTTCTTGGTCTTCCTGGACGGGGATCATCTTCCAGACTCTCCCTTCCATGTTTGAATTGGGCTGCCCATTTCTTCACTGTGCTGTAAGAAGGGGAACTCTCCCCTTGTGTCTATACCATATCTTCATGGATCTCCTTCGATGATAAGCCCTTGATGTATAGGTAGCGAATGACTGCTCGATGAGAAATGTTATCCATTTTCTCAATTTCTACCACCCCTTACCACTTCAGTAGCCTCTAAAAAAATTGGTCGCAGTTAAGTACATGAAACTTTGTGTTTAATCTTTCATTAACCTGATCTACAAATGCACCTAATATCAACTGTACGTTTCAAGTATTTGTACCTTATGCCGAGAACTTATCAGTCACCACTAGTATCATACAAAGGTGTATTCAGTTTTTATAATATTATATTATATATAGTATTGTATTATACAGTATATTCAGTTTCCTTTGGTCATAATAAGATGACAAAAGAATCAGCCATCAACAACTGTGAAGAAAATAAGATCGCTACGTAAAACTACGTCTAATGTCACCGCAGCCCGACGAACGAAGAAGCGAGCTAATTCGTCGTTCAAACAACAAAGACTAAGATACATCACATACGGTCCCTCTCAGTCGTCCGCTCTAATGACCGTGGGACTAACTCGGCCAACAACTGAATACTCCCTGCATGCGAAGGCAACAGACTCAACAATTACTGGGCTCCAGTCCAAACCTGAAATGGTGACTCTGGCATATACAGCAAGCGGGGATAAGTGGCAGAGAGCTCCTATCAAACGTCTTACGTATTCCCTACGAAAGCAAGAAAGTCTTGGAAAAATAAGGAAAGTCACAGGAAATCACAACAGCTTTGGAAAATCAGGAAGGTCACAAGAAATCAATAAGATCCCGATGAGTCAGGAAAGTCGCGAGAAATCTGGAAAGCCCTGGGAAATCAAGCAAACCACAGGGAATCTGGTATGCCTTGAGTTAAACAGGAAAGCCACAGGGAATCTTGTAAGCCCTGGGAGATCGAGAAAGCCGCAGGCGAACCATGGAAAGTCAAGAAAGCCTTAAGCGAACCATGAAAAGTCAAGAAAGCCTTAAGCGAACCATGAAAAGTCAAGAAAGCCGCAAGCGAACCATGAAAAGTCAAGAAAGCCGCAAGTGAACCATGAAAAGTCAAGAAAGCCGCAGGCGAACCATGAAAAGTCGAGAAAGCCGCAGGCGAACCATGTCAACAAAGCCGCAAGAAGTTAGTAGTACTCTGGGATATCAGGAAAGCCAGGACATACCCCCATAAATTTCACCATCATCATCATCATCATCATCGTCATCTTTGTCATCATCATCTCTGTATCATAATAGGTTTCACAGCGTCCGAGTAACACAACACATTACGTCAAATGACAAACAAATAGATGCACCTAAAGTTTAAAACATGCATGGCCCATTAATGAGCGGAAAAAAGGATTGCCATCTCATTCTTTCTAACCACTGTGTGCTAATTAAGATAAGAAGAATGCAAACAGAAGAACCGGTTCTGAATCAGATGGGAAGCTTTCGACTCTCTTTTTTATAGGTTTGAAAATGGAAGGTTCTTTTCTGCCTTAGCCTGCTGTGAACTCCTTTCGTGACCTTGAACTCCGCTCCTTAATACTCAAATGTCAGGTCTAATATATTACTTCCGGCGTGCATCCCAGAATCCTAGAGCGCCATCAACGCTCATGAGCATAAATTGCTTTCGAAATTATTTCTTTTCTTCCTTTTCTTGTATTCTTCGTTTATTTGTTTGTGTTTCATTCATTCATTCTTTCTTTCTTTCTGTCTTTATTTCTTTCTTTCACTCTGTAAGTAGCTTCATTGTTCATCGTACATAAAATAGTCAGATACATCATTTATGTAACATTAGGGGCGTCGGAAGAGAATGCTTTAAATATTGCTAATCTAGAAAAGGTCTGTAACATAATCATAACTATTCTGTAACATTCTTATATAAACTTGGATGTGTTATTTATAAACAAACATATGCCGCTTATTCTGGCTATATGCATATGCTCCCACTTTCACTTTTATTTTTTACATTTATTCAAATATTCACTTGAAAGACTTTCGTCGACACAACGTGTTCATATTTATTTCAAGATATTTCAGGTTAATTTAATTAGAAATATAAGAAATGCACCTTCCACAATAAATATAAAACCGAAAGTTGTAAAAAATGCTAATAAAAATATGCAACATTTTAAATATAACATAGTGTACAAAGAATAGAGTGTATCCTAAAGACAGAAAACATAACGAACAAAGAACTTCTAAACTAGATAAAAGTGAAAAAAAATGTGGAAAATTGATTAAAAAAAACAGCTAAGATACTTTGGGCATATCATACTGAAGACCCTTCTTGAGGACAAGACCAAAGGGAAGAGAAGAAGAGGATTATGTAGATGGGTGGAGAACATCAAGAGGTGGACAGGAACCAGCCTGGTCGAGTTCACTACGAAGACAAGAAACAGAGCAGAGCGGAGATTCACTGCAGCCAACCTTCAGTGGGGGAGACGGCAAATGTAAGACAAGAAACAGCAGAACGGAGATTCACTGCAGCCAACCTTCAGTGGAGAGATGGCAGGAGATGTTGATACAAGGAAATTCAATTTGCTACTGAGAATTTATACCCCGAAGAGTGTTTACTACAGTACTAAAAATTGTCGCTAGTCCTGATACGACGACATGTCAAGGCCCAGCTAATCATTGTCTAAGTCCTAATCTCCTCGTCGTTATGTGCCGTTAAAAAAAAGAAGCACCTTAGCATCCATAATTGAAACTGACCAATAGAAATGCGAGTTTTCTTCTGGCATCGTTGGAGACTAAACGAGTTGCTATATATATAAAAGATGCAAAATTAGGAATCTCCAGTCAGGAACCTCAAAATTAGATTAAAGATGTTCGTTTCTCTTCCTAGAGGGTGAAACACGCCATTTATGATGATTTTCTTCATCCCCCGCAGGTAATACAAAACTTGATTATGAGGGCTCTAGAATTTTCTTTCGGGGTTTATTATTGTAACTATACTCTCAAGCCAGCCACAAGACAACGGGTTTGACCGCTTACTTTTATACAGTAGAAAGAAAAAGCTTAGATAAAATTTGATAAAGAAAGTATATAGAAAGCGAAATAAAAGAAAGAAAAAGGTGAATGACTGAAAGAAGCTTGATTTAAATTTAAATAACTTTATAGGAAGAAACAGATAATATGGACTTAGATGTAACAGAAGAAATCAACTGTATGAAAGAAAATTAATAATTTTGTGGATAAAAGTTCTGAAGATTCAATATAGTTTCTCTCGACTCCATGCTAACATGTCTGTGTGCTCGGCATTGGCCAAACGGTTCTGAGACTAGCCTTATAAGGCGACTGTAGAGGATAAATTTCAACTCCTGAGGCGCTCTTGACCATCCTGCTAAAAATATAAGGTCCCTGATGTTTGTGGCCGCATCACCTCGCATGAAACTGGGGGAGGGGGCAAGTATTTAGCCCTGCCCAGAACATAAAATACACTGGTGCCAGTAGAAGATAGTTCAGGTATCATACAAAGCAGAACCAAGGAAGACATGTGATGGTTCGGTATCACACAAAACAAAACTAAGGAAAACATGTGATAGTTCGGGTATCATACAAAGCAGAACCAAGGAAGACATGTGATAGTTCGCGTATCATACAAAGCAGAATCAACGACAGCAAGCGATAGTTCGGATATCACACAAAGCAGAACCAAGGAAGGCATGTGATAGTTCGCGTATCATACAAAGCAGAATCACCTACGGCATATGAATGACTACATGATGGAACAAGCAAGCATCAAGAGTCTTTTGTGACACAGGAAGTGGAAGATGACTAACCGCAGCTCTCTCTCTCTCTCTTTCTCTCTCTCTGTCTGCGTTCAACAACCCAGTAGGAACATTCACAAAAGCGATGCTGAAGTTTTCAGTTCCACAACGAGTATAGATAGAACTAACATTTATCCACAAATTAGATCCTAAGAAACAATGCAAAATTGGCCAGCTCTGTTGTATGTGCAGGTCTTTGGCACACAATAGACACACAAACTGCAGCAACATAGCCAGCATACGAGAACAATTACTAACAATTTCCCCTCCACCTCCGTTCAAAAATAAAAACCTATAGAAACCTATTAAAAACCTATTAGAAATCTAATGCCAGAAATATAAGAATTCTACACCTAATCGCCTAACCATATCCAGAAAAATTAACCATTTAGTGAAAACAATGCTCTTTTCCTTCTTCATACTTTTAATATCGACTTATTAATAAAATGTATGCTTAGCAAACTATACTCGAAAGATGTACTACAATTAGTTCTATTCTACTATTCTACTTAAATTGTGGATTGATATCTGTCATGCATACAATTTTTAAAAAAAACCGCAGCAAAGTGTTTGAGAAAAAATAATATGATCAAATTTAGAGGGATTCCACGTTTAATCTGATTGGTTAAAAGATTTTCGTCCGTGCATAAAGATGTACGCACCACTGCTACACAGTTGCGTTCAAGTTTTCACTTGAACATCCCCATGAGACTTGGGGTAAATAAGAAATTTAATGAAATCGTGCTGTAAGTACTTACATCGTATGGCAAGATATCGGGGCTTTAATCCTCCATTCACTTCAACGTTGACCTACATTACTCTAGTCCTCCGTTCACTTTAACATTAACCTACCTTACTCTAATCCTCGGGTCACCAACTTCGACCTACCTTACTTAATTGCCCCGTTCACTTTAACGTTGACCTACCTTACTCTAATCCGCGGTTCATGTTAACATTGACCTACCTTTCTCTAATCCGCGGTTCACGTTAACGTTAACCTACCTTACTCTAATCCGCAGTTCATGTTAACGTTGACCTACCTTACTCTAATCCTCCATTTACTTCAACGTTGACCTACCTTACTCTGATCCCCTGTTCACTTTAACGTTGACCTACCTTTCTCTAATCCCCTGTTCACTTTAACGTTGACCTACCTTACTCTAATCCCCCGTTCACTTTAACACGCTGACCTACCTTACTCTAATCCCCCGTTCACTTTAACGTTGACCTACCTTACTCTAATCCGCTGTTCACTTTAACGTTGACCTACCTTACTCTAATCCGCTGTTCACTTTAACGTTGACCTACCTTACTCTAATCCCCTGTTCACTTTAACGTTGACCTACCTTACTCTAATCCCCTGTTCACTTTAACGCTGACATACCTTACTCTAATCCCCCGTTCACTTTAACGTTGACCTACCGTACTCTAATCCCCCGTTCACTTTAACACGTTGACCTACCTTACTCTAATCTCCCGTTCACTTTAACGTTGACCTACCATACTGTATGTCTGTTAAATATATTTTGCTCACACTGTAAGCTACTGCATTCCAGTGTCATTCATGGTTACCAGTTATACTTCAGATTTCTTTCTCTGCAAAACTATGGTATTCGGTGAGGATCAGAATCGGATTTTTTTTTCCTTTTTGGAGAGAAGAGGTACTTTTACATAAAAGGAGAGGAATGCCTGCACTCCGTTGCTTTATGATTACGTTCAAAGTACCGAAGCTTGTGAAAAGCATTCAAAGAATCGGGGTTTCGTGACCTGATTGATTAGTGCGGCGGCTTCTAGTGGCTAGGCGGTTGTTTGTCCTGTTGAATCTTTGGTTCTGTTTCCAGTTATCCCCCTTATTATATTTCTTTATTTCATGAATAAAATGGTTGGTGATTTTCGAGGTTAATTCTGCCTACTTCCTAACAAATCTAGATCTCCCAATAAGAAGGCATAAATCTGTATCCAAACAACAAAACACATCTGGCAAAACCTGTGCTCTCACCAGAGACGCTAGAAATAACGTGTGGCTCCAAGAAAAAAAACAAAGCATTGATGGAAAACTGTGGACCAGAACTGGAGAACTCTTGAAGGTGATCTGCCTCTTTAATTAGACGGCTGACTATATGAAACTAAATGAAGAAAGAGAAGGGAAGGAGGAGGAGGAGAAGGAGAAGAAGGAGGAGGAGGAGGAAGAAGGAGGAGGAAGAGGAGAAGAAGAAGAAGGAGGAGGAGGAGGCTGAGAAGGAGGAGGAGGAGAAGAAGAAGAAGAAGAGAGAAGAGGAAGAAGAAGAAGAAGAAAAAGAAGAAGTGGAGGAGGAAGAGGAAGAAGAAGAAGTGTATACTTATTCCATGCCACTGATTTTCTTGACCTTAACATTACCGAAAAAGTTGCAAGCCTGGCTGTGTAAAGCAACGAAAGAAACCCCAACAGATGAAGAAAGTTTCCTTTCCTCAAGGACAAATCATGAAATTAGAATCGTTTTCCATACTGCATTTCTAATGAATTTTTTTTTCACTGAAGCAACCCGTATGATTTTACACTGGCAAATTGAAATTCTTAACTTCACTTAATGGTATAAAGAATCTGTTACAAGCACAAAAATCACCACATACAGAATTTTTGGGCAAATCATTTCATTAATAATGCATACTCAGTTAAAGACTGGCATTATCCTTCTTTTTCTAACTCAAGGTTTCCCAGTTCTTTTAAGCTCCAATTCTCGTCTTTTTTTTTCCTCTGTGAACTGAAAGTGTATTTCCGTCCTCAACCCATGGGAAATCCCGATTATATATATATATATGTATATAACTATTTTAACATTTTAGTTGTGGTATTAAGAAATTCACCCCGCTCTTAAGAGGCCCATAGCCCCATGTTGAGAAACACTACATTACTGCATTTGCGAATATTGCGATTAGAGATCCTTTCATCGAACTCTTTTTGTCCGAATGTAAATGTACGGATAACACAAAGGCATGTTTGCAACATCTGAATATTTTAAATAAGAAATGCAGGCTACTCTAAAATATGTGTGATCCATTACGGTTAAAAGCCCTTGCTTCTTTAAAGCGTTACAAGTTTAACATTTAATAAGTCATTACATGCAGGACGGAGAAGCCGAAATTTACAAGAAAATACCGTATCGTATCTTTCAGTCCTTTTTTTTTTGCGTACATGAGATTTAGTCTATATTCTGTATTAGAATGTAACACACAATACTGAAAGAGTAGATAACACTGCTAGGATATAACATACAACACTGTTAGCGTAGATTATAAATGTTAGAATATAAGACATAACACTAAGAGTGTAGATAATAATGCTAGAATATAACATAACACTGAGAGCGTAGATAATAGATCTCAAAATTAAAGATAGAAAATAGTGATAAACAGGAAGACTTTTTTTTAAACAGGTACAATTGTACCTGTCTTTCGCTGTGCATGAAATACTTTCCGAAACACTGGTTTTCTCAGAGCAACATTCCGTACTTGATACTTTTTTTTTTAATGTAAAGTTAAACACACTTTACAAACATCAGCAGAAAGTGTCAGCATTTTCCCCCTTGTCTTATATACAGCAAGATTTAAACTTAATAGAGTGCTGATATGCTGAGCCAAAGTCAAAACTGGCTGATTCTCCTCTTTGCAGACTGAGCATCATCAGCCTGCTGGCCTGATTATCCTCCAACTGATTTCGATGAATGCTCTTTACTTCTTCAGCGTTCGCGAAAGGTTGGTCGTGCTAAATCTGCAGCCCCCTTACCCTGATGAAGCCCGCCCTCTTCTCTGGGGTTGAGTGTGAGCCCCACAGCTCTTCTTTCAGTTCCTCTCCCTCGGGCCAGATCTGTGCTCGGAAGTTTGAGTGGATTGGACACTGCACTACCGCACTTGTTGCTTTTCATTAGGTTTTTGATAACATAAACCGGTAACCCCCCGTGTGGTACCGGGGATCTGCAAAGAATAGGACCGTTGTACCCTACCAAGCATGATCGTAAAAGGCGACTAAGGAGGGTTCGGCATGGGCCAGCAACCCTATCTGGTAAAAAAACTAACAGACTGCTACAGAAACAGAAGCAAGGGAAATAACAAATGCAGGTGGAAGGAGAAATGCTTATCAGGAAACTGAGCCCATGAAGGTTGTGGATGAAAGCCAGCCACTGGAAGTCCCCAGCCCGACTGCAGACCTCCTGGAACCGAGACATGGAGAAGAACAACAGAAAGGATGTTGAGCAATAAGGGCTCACTTGGGCAAGAGCAGAAAAAAAAGGCAAAGGACAAGCATTTGTGAAAAACCCTTGCGGAAGCCCTATGTGCCCTGGGCAGTTAAGGTTCAGAGAGAGAGAGAGAGAGAGAGAGAGAGAGAGAGAGAGAGAGAGAGAGAGAGAGAGAGAGAGAGAAACCGGTAACAGTAACCGACGACCTGCACAAGTTTCGGTTTTTTCCGTTTTTTAATCGGTAATTTACCGATAATTGCTAGTTAACGCAGTCACTGACGTCAACACTAAACTTGATGATTTGCTGCCAACTGTGTAATGGATGCCTTATAGAGGCACATAGGGATATGGTGTTACTGCCCATATTTTTCTTGATCTGTTAGCATACTAGAGGGTGATATGGTCAGTATCACGCCTGGCCGCCTTTCCTTCCCCAACTCCAGAAGTCGGGTACCGATTTCTACAGCTGGGTAACTGGGGCGCCTTCGGCCGGATTCGAATCCCCGACCTTCGCCATGAGAGACCAGTGCACTAACCACTTCGCCACTATAAATGGATAGCGTACCTTGATTATAGGTTATTAAACAGGCGCTTCAGTCGAGGTTACTTAACTACGATGTGTGAAATATGCAGGGAGATTAGTGGTAAATCTTATAGGGTTGCCACACGCCTGCTCAGATTTATGCCCATCGAGGTGGTTGAAAAGTCTGTTAGAGAGCCCCAAGCCTTAGTTCTGCCTTTAGCCACACTTCTTCTTCTCTTTTCTTTTTTTGTGTGTGTGTATCTTTTCAGTTGCTTTTAACTCGGACGTTCTGTATTCTCGGAAATGAGTAACAACGATAGTTCATTTCAACTTCATTTCAACTTCATCTTGTGGTACGTATATCTCCAATTACAGCGGATATTTTGCATTTCCCTTGATTTCTTGGGACAGGGTTAAAAAGCACGCGGAATCGTGTGCAACTTTTCTTTATATAAATCTCAGATTTGGGTAGAAACTGGAGGAAAAAAAAACGAATATGAGAATGAAGGAGTTCTCAGAACAAAGAAAGTTCGTTAAAATTAGAAGGAAAGGACATTAAAATCTCTCAAAACAATCCAGGAAAATACGTTAAGACAATCCAGGAGATTGCAGAATCTGATAACCATTGCTAGATTGAACAGAAATGTTGATATGCTGTCCACTTCGTACAAGAAAAGAATGACAGTCAGAATGAGCAGACAGCACACAACGGAGAAACGTGTTCGTCTCTGCCCGTTGCGGGGCATAAGGCAGAATCCCTCTGTTGTAGAGACCGAAAGAACAACATAAGAGATCGAAAGAATAACATAAGAGATCGAAAGAACAACATAAGAAATCGAAAGACCATAACCTTCTAGATCAGGAATGTCCAAATCTTGGCCCGCGACCCCACAAGCCCTACGGCCGGTGTGGCGAGCGAGGTTGTTATGAAAATATAACTCATTTGATTAAAATTAACATTTATTTTCTTTAAAACTGGTGGACCAAAAACGGGCTCTTCTATTTCCCAAAAGAATAGTGCTCTTCAAGAATCTTCTCCCCCCCCCCCCCCACTCCACGACGCAAGCCACTGGTGGTGGACGCACTGGCGTGAAATGAAGATAGTCTGCCTACTCGGCAGCGAAAATCAGGACACACTGCTCATATTCTTTCCGCCATATTAGACAGAATAGATATCCTTCCGCAGTCGATAAGACGCCCAAATCAAACAAGAAATGCTTCCGCGGATGTTTGTGTGAAATACTGAGATAACAGGGGCTGAAACCGCGAGCTTTTCTCTCAGAAAATTTATAATGATAAATTCTGAAGAATTTATAAGTGGTATCCAAAGTGAATTATCGTTCATAAAATTGTATATAATATAATTCCCACGAATTTTCATCATTAATGAAATATTTATAATATGATTTAATCTACTGCCATACTTGCTTGATGTAATATTGTTATGTTTCACACTTTCCGTCAAGTCATTCACTTTGTGATATCAAAGACAACTGGTAAGGCCATCATGTTCACCATAAACATTTAACACTTAGATGAACGGGCACAACATACTTGAAAAGAATGGTTGCAAATCACAGCAATAACAGAATGAACTGAACTAAGCGTGACAGTACAGTCAGTTAGTCATTTGTATATCCCTTGAGGAACTTAGCCTCCCTAACAGCTCTCATGTAGGCCTTGTAGTCAAAATAAAGTAGTAGTCTTCCCCCGGCAGAGAGTTAAGTTTGGATATTTATAGGCTTGTGCAGCGGGAAAATCCGTTGTAGAGTCGCACGCATGCGTACTTGTAATGAACGAATTGGTAGGAGACGCAGGAAGAAGCAGACGACATAAAAAAAAACGGTTAGGACCGGAAGAAGTGAGAAGCCTCCAAAATGTAGATTCACAGAAGTTTTCCTTTTTAGTTAGTTGTGCTCTCGTAATGGTAGTAAGTAGATCTGTAGTCTGTCCTTGTAGAAATACTTAATGGTTAAGATTGTCGCTTTCAGGACAGTTCTTCAGATTTTAGTTTTGAGTGTAGAAATATCTGTAAGAAGCAATGTCCTTCACCTTCCCACCGTGTGAGAGGTTGTCCCATGGCGTCGTCATGTCACCCGGGCACTACTTCATATAATTGTTACTCAGTCAGTCTTTTCACATACTCAGTCAATCTTTTCACATACTCAGTCAGTCTTTTCACATACTCAGTCAGTCTTTTCACATACTCAGTCAGTCTTTTCACATACCCAGTCAGTCTTTTCACATACTCAGTCAATCTTTTCACATACTCAGTCAATCTTTTCACATACCCAGTCAGTCTTTTCACATACTAAGTCAATCTTTTCACATACTCAGTCAGTCTTTTCACATACCCAATCAGTCTTTTCACATACTCAGTCAATCTTTTCACATACTCAGTCAGTCTTTTCACATACTCAGTAGGTCTTTTCACATACTCAGTCAGTCTTTTCACATACTCAGTCAGTGAGTCTTTTCACATACTCAGTCAATCTTTTCACATACTCAGTCAGTCTTTTCACATACTCAGTCAATCTTTTCACATACTCAGTCAGTCTTTTCACATACTCAGTCAATCTTTTCACATACTCAGTCAGTCTTTTCACATACTCAGTCAATCTTTTCACATACTCAGTCAGTCTTTTCACATACTCAGTAGGTCTTTTCACATACTCAGTCAGTCTTTTCACATACTCAGTCAATCTTTTCACATACTCAATCAGTCTTTTCACATACTCAGTCAATCTTTTCACATACTCAGTCAGTCTTTTCACATACTCAGTCAATCTTTTCACATACTCAGTCAGTCTTTTCACATACTCAGTCAATCTTTTCACATACTCAGTCAGTCTTTTCACATACTCAGTCAATCTTTTCACATACTCAGTCAGTATTTTCACATACTCACTCAGTCTTTTCACATACTCAGTAGGTCTTTTCACATACTCAGTCAGTCTTTTCACATACTCAGTCAATTTTTTCACATACTCCCATTCCGGCAACATCCATATACAAATGTGCTTTCATTAATAAATCTACTTCTCTTGTAGAGCCCAGAGTTAGGTAGTTGTTGATTTATATGTGTATCGCACTGTGCGGTGACATGTTCAGTTGGTTTTCCTATACAATTCGCAGTCGAGTATGAACTCTATCTTGATTGTTCCTGAGTTATGTAATGTTACACAGAGTATATCAATGTAACAGAACTGAGGCTGCTAGATCAATCACAGAGACCAAATTCTTCAACAAATTTCAGTAGATGCATAGATTGTTCCTGTTCACGAATATGCACACAACGCGCTAAAAGAGATTTATTTTTTAGTCAATGGCGGGCAAAGTTACATATTAAAGTACAATACAGAAGTTCTACAAACATGCAGGTGTGGGATAGGACGTCTGAAGCAAACATCCTGTTTCCACATCGGGAAATGTTGTGTGTATGTCTTGAAAATGCCTTTCATAACACTCAAAAAGGGTGATATTATAATAAAAACTAACCCACAATGAAATATTTAATACCTCTCTATAAAAATATAAAGACAGAAAGGAATTGTGCATACTGCCAAGATAACACGAGTATATCCCATCTGAGGGCGAGCCATAGCGAACGACAGAAACAGAAATTACTGAAGCAAATCTTCAATACGAAGCCTTCATGAGATGGCGAAAGATATCAAAACAGGCCATTTGTCCAAATGTTACGGCTGAGGAAGAAAAAAACAAAACAAAACACAAAAGACAGCTCAAAAGGACAAAGTGGACGCTCAATAACTCTCTAATGAACTTGAAGAAAAACCGAATGTGTTTGTCTGACGCAGATAATCTCCGTATTGACTGTGTTTATTCAGGCCTGTCACTGTGCAGATGTTCAGACTTCACACAATCACTTAACCTTATAACAGAAAACCACTGGCTTCTCCCCCCCCCCTAAACTGAAACAGAAAGAACCGTCTAAACATCTTCCCCGTTCACACAATCCGGCAGGCAGTTCAGTTTTCCGTTTGATTCAAAGAGCCTGGGTTTTCCCTGTCCATTATTTCCACATCTTCTATTTTCTATAAATAAACTCTGTCTGTGTGAGGTAAAATACAGAAAACAGCTTTTTTTCTTATGTGGAAAGAAAACTGACATCATTAGATACAGAACTAAAGAAAAGCTTCAGAATGAAGACATTGAACTGACAAAAAAATTATCTGAGAGTAGAAAGGTCTCCAGACTTTACTCGCTATAAAAGAATTAAAAAAGAATAATATGTCAGTTTTAGAAACAAAAACAGTGCGACTATTTCAGTCAGCCAATCTTCCCGTAGTCTCCAATCTAGCGAAAAGAGCACAAACAACAGTCTCCGATTTAGCGAAAACATAAACAAACTTGTTTTCTTTAATTAAGCGAAAATATCACGATCAGTACATCTCGTAGTCTTCATTTTAGCACGCACACACACAAATTAGCAAAAACTACAAACCTCGTAGTCTCCAATGTGGCGAAAATGTCACAAATAAGAAACCTCTTAATCTCTAGCGAAAATAGCACAAACCGAAAAAGAAATAACTGCAGAAATGTTACTGACCAGGAAGAATTGAAGATTTGATATTTCAAAAATGAAGTGAAAAATAACATAAATAATTCACTTAACAGCAAAAATAATATTACTACTTCCTCATTTTTAGCCTTATCATAGTGACTAGTAGCAAGAAGTAAATCAAATTATAAGCATAAACAAGCAAACAACATTTGTACAACTTCGCAGTCTACAGAATATGAAAACATGTTTCGGCTGTCATTTATAAGAGTAGAAATCATTAAAGACGTTACTCAGCTTATAATATCTGAGTCGCTGATGACTTTGAATAATGAAGACATACGGCAGTAAAAGTAGCCACAGTGTTATAGGTAAAGACAGTACTGAAAAAATTCTTTAAAATAAATAAATAAATTTTTTAAAGTTCTTTTTAGTAGAAAAGCTATCTTCCTTCGAGTAAGTTAAAAAAAACAACAACTATCTATAGTGTTTGTGTTAGGACCAAAGATGGCAGGATGGTAAGATGGCAAGATGACAAGATGGCAAGACGCGCTTGAAGAGAATGTTTCTAAAGAGAAAGGACAAAAGACATAGTTGGAAGCAAATTACAAGTTTTTCATTTCTTGCAATAGTTTTCCATAAAATATCTGAAAGTGCCCAAATGTTAGACTAGAAAAAAAAACAGTAATAAAAGAATAAATGAGACATTAATTGTCCTTGGGCAAAAAATAAGCAGAGGAAAGCTGGTGTATATCATGACAACAAACTAAAATGAATGATAAAAGTGGAGGTAAAATCCATCTCCATTTCCATGCCTTTAAGACTTATTAAGGACACGGTGTTAGGCCCATATTTCCACGACCTTCGGCTCATGAAAGCGTGTTATGGTCAGTATCAAGCCCGGCTACGTTTACCTTCCCAGATTTCTCTGGTAATCATTTTTAGAGGTTGGGTGGACACTCGGGCTCTTTTTGGTGGGGTGGTACACCCCCGCTGCTGGGACCTGAACCCGGTACCACTGGATTGATAGACCGAGCGAAATGGAATGATGGATAAGTTAGATAATATAAACAGATGTTTAAAGTGGTGAAAATGCTAGACATTGTAACATAACAATATTAGGGAAAAGACTAAATATAACTAACAACATGCACATATGGCTGTGAAGCTTTGAATGCCCATTTCAATCAACAGAGTATATGGGAAAACAGTGCCCGCGCTGTGTCTATTGCACATGCGAATATTGTGACTCACGGTCTATTAATTGCTTGCCCCGTGCTGAGATCTAACCCTGGACGTAATGCAGCTCATTAATAACACCATTTGTAGCTTACCGCCCTTTTCCGTAAATTAATAAATGCCAACGGAACGCGACAAATACTAGTTTGAGAAACACACTGGACTTTGCCGTTTGTAACGCTCTCATTCAAGTCGCCGTACTACATGATATGGAACTCTTTATCAGGAGAAAAAAACACAAACAAATCGCGACCAGATATGACACGGGTAATGGAGATGTAGTCTTCTCGCCCTGGTCGTTGTTATTCTTACGAATGAAGATGTTGTTCCGGCTCCACCTGTCTCAAGCAGATAAAGGGAGATTAGTTTCTCTTCGCGGGTCAAAGTATTTTAAGACAATATCAAAGTTTAAATTAGTTCTTTTTTAAAAAACTGGTTTCTTCCCTTAAATTAATTGTCATAACCATGTTCTAGATTCGAATTTCATTCTTCTATATAGGTGCATTAACAGCAATTATTTATGAAAGACGCTGGTGATGGTTGGGACATGTGCTCCGGATGACTGAGGACTCACTAAGATGGACACCACAAGGGAACAGAAGTAAGGGTAGATTAAAGGAGGCATGGAGAAGAACAACAGAGAGTATGTTGAGCAATAGAGGGCTCACTTGGGCAAGAGCGGAAAAAAAGGCAAAGGACAGGCGTTTGTGGAAAACGCTTGCGGAAGTGTCATGTGCCTTGGGCACTTAAGGTTCAGAGAGAGCGAGAGAGAAAGAGAGACAGATAGACAGAGACAGAGAGAGATGTGCAACGTTTAGAATTCATGTTCGTGAAGATTTTTTTGCTAGCTTTGATCTAACGGGAGTGTAGACACTGTCTGATTTGGCAATCAGCGACCCATAGCTGACAGGTTGGCGTCCAGTTTGGCGAACCATAGCTGAGCAAGACCCTGTTCAACTTCTCCGTTGGTACCCCACAGTAATAGACTTAAACTGGCTAACGGAGCGAGAATCGCCGTAGTCCCTGTAGTAGTCTAGTCTGCTAAAGAAGCATTGCACAGCTCCTGCTTTTTAACTCTACTCTGGGGGTTGAAAAAATAAACCGACGCAAACCCGCTCCCAAGCCGACACAATGGTGCGCCTCAATGCCTTCACGGCATCCGGTGCAAATGTAGCGGAATATCTCTAGGACAAGGGTTAACAACCATACTAACTTTTGGAAGTTAACGCCCTTGAATTGTTGTGTTTCACAAATGGGTTTTTTTTCCTTACAATTTCCCCTTGAGTTGTTATGCTCAGAGGAGAGTGTAAGAGGTTTTGCATATGAACTGAGTGAAAATCTGAGTAAGTCTTAAGCAAGAAACCTTGGCAAGTCAGTCTGATTCTTGCGGTCGATATTATCGTTGTCTGTTAAGATGTAGTGTCGTTCTTTGTATGTTGCGTTAGTCTGAAAGCTGGATATTTGATAGTTGTTGGTAGTTGTCTCATACCGGGGCGTGAACTTATGAGCCGCTTTGAACTGTGTGTGGTAAGTTTGATAGGTTCGTCGTCATATATTTTCTCATAATCATCTGGTCGCGGGTATTAAACATTTATTCTTGTTGAGTCTGCCTTGATTCTTATCTTATATCCTTCCCGTGCTGTTAAACCCTGGAGTCTGGGAGACAAAGAACACTATCTGGCATTTCCAGTGAGAACGGACAAGGCAAGGCAAGACAAGGCAAGACAAGGCAAAACAAGGCAAGGCAAGGCAAGGCAAAACAAGGCAAGGCAAAGCAAGGCAAGGCAAGGCACAGCAAGGCAAGGCAAGACAAAGCAAGGCAAGGAAAAACAAATCGAGACAAGGCAAGACGAGGCAATGCATGGCAAGGCAAGGCGAGGCAAAGCAAGGAAGGCAAAGCAAGGCAAGCTATCTCCTTCGTTATTTGTCGTACGCTACTCTCCTTCCCACGCGCCCAAGGGAAGTCACACTATAATCCAGATTATTTTTTTTCTTAAGCTCAAACATAAAAAAACACAAACACGCGGATTTCGTGATACAGAATATTCTCATAATCAATGGTTCTTAAATTGGATCTATGGTTCCCTAGTGCACTGACGAAAATATTATTGGTGGTACAAGGACCAGTAAATCTATTGACTCCATCAGAATAAATCTAAACATAAGCTGGGTTCTATTTATTGCTTTATTTTCACTGAAGGATCCACATATTTTTTCAGGCAGGAAATGGATTCCATGAAAAAAAACTGCTTTACACAATTTGCACTGCGTTCAGCCTTCTATGAAAGCTAGACCTTTCAGAGAAAACTCCAAAAATGGATTCGTGAAAAAAAATATTGGAACAGGAAAAAGATATTTAGTAATTGGAATTCAGGAAAAGAAGTGACAAAAACACTTCTAGAGGGAAAGCAGCAGGGCAGAAGAACATGGAGGTCCATTTGCTGATTTTCGAAATAGATGCTACAGAAAAGGAAAATAGATATCTTGAAAGGGACATAAATAATCTACAGGGAGACGGGGTGGAAGAGGTAGGAAAATATTCGCTGTAACAATAATACGTATATTTCAGAAAAATGACGTTAAAATATTCGTTAAAAATCTTATTCTGCCGCGCTTAGCAATCACGGATGAAGCCCCTTGTTCAAGATAACGTAACTGATGTTATCATCCTGAAACACTGGCCGTAAGACGTACATGAAAGTGAAGTCAGGCAGCTGGCAGACATGAAGATGACACAAGCTAAATGTTTGACTGATGGATTCTGGAAAATATCCCCAGAATGTCAACTGTTGTACTGGACAAATGTCAGTTTCCGCCTACAACATTAAACAGCGCTGTAAACATGCTAAAAATGAAAAGAAAAAACAGTGAAGACGAAAGTATTGATGTCTGACAATGAAAGTTGTTGAGGTCTTGTGAAACAACTAATAAGTAAGTTTTTGTGTGCTCTCGACACACAGTTCTGGAGATTAGAATTTTTTGTTGTTGTTGAAAAGTACCTTCTTGTATTACTTTCCTCTGTCTTATATTTCCTATTTCTAATTACACTCTTGAAAGTGTTGCATCTACTTAGAACTTCGGGCTAAACAATGATACATAGAGCAACCAGCGCGGATCATCTTCCATACAAATAACCTTTAATCCAAGATAACGTCCTATATATCTTTTAATTACAGAAAACGATATATATATATATATATATATATATATATATATATATATATAATCAAGTTACTATCAGTTGACAGGCACATTTTAAAGCATAAAATAAACTAGTGTCCTTATAATTTATACACGAGCTTTAAAATAAGTAGTTTTACATAAACAAAATTCTGTAAACTGTGTATAAAATATTTCTATCTTTACAATAAGAAGTTGTACTATTTCAGAGAATCCAAGGTCGGAAAATGAATCTTCACAAAGAGGACGTCGGAAATTGGAAAAGATGTTTTAAAATATTCACAGTTTAGAAAAAAATTCCCCCCCCCAAAGAAAAAATTATAATCTTCCCCCCCCCTACCCCCGATGGAGCGTACGTCCCATGTGTGCTCTGTTCTAAAAATTGACTGGTCCACTTATACCAGCGGTTCTCAGCCTTTTCACAGCCAGGTACCACTTTCCCAGCTACATGTGCATTGCTGATGACCATTTGATATTCAGCACCGCGATGCCATAAACCCTTTATTTGTTCTTAATTCAATAAATGACTTTTAACACCAAATAGATAACACAGCGGCAGACCACCTGATTTGCTCTGCCAGCCATCTCAGTCCACAACTGGAGAGTCCCTGGTTTACACCATCCATTGCCGTCCAATATATCATCATCATCATCATCGCCTTTCACTCTCATGAGAGCATAGGCCACGGATAAAGGCTCTCTAGTCATCCTTGTTCTTGGAATTATCCTCTGCTTCCTTCCACGTGGATCACTCGTCTCCGAGCACAATACAGTTTTTGCTCCAACACAGTGAGCAAAGGCGGCTGGCTGTAGGTTAAACAAAACCGCACATTCTCTGGGGTTACCATAAACTTAACCATGTAGCGGAGCAGACGACAAGAGGAGATGAAACCGGATTAGACTGCATGAAGAAGAAGGGAAAAAAAATTGAAAAACAAAAGAACTGAAACTTCATTTTTGGGTGGATGGGTTGGGGAGAACTTTTGTAATATATCACATGAGGAAAAAAAAAAGGAGAAACAAAACGTTAAGCAAGAAATCAGAAACATTCATGCCGAGTTCTTGCTCCGTTTGTCTATGTGTTACCGTGAAACGTTCTTTTCTTTGCAAAAGGGATTCATGATCAAGTTCTTGAACTACAGACATCAACACCGTTAAAGAGGGCATGCACCAGAGATTTTTGGAATCCTTGGAGCTGACTAGTGACGCAGGTTTCTTGACCGGCTCCGCTACTTCACACCTCCTGAACATGAAAGCTTTATTCCTTCCAGAAGAAGGTTGAACAGAACATTGAGGTGCACTGGTTTTCATGGGGAAGGGGCTGGAACTGCACGATCTCTTCATTACTGTCTAAAACGAAGAAACGGTGGCAATATTTGGTTCCTAAACAAAGAAAACAGTGAAAATATTTGGTTCCAAAACGAAGAAAACAGTTGATATATTTAGCTTAACGAGACAAAAAGCAGTGGACGTGTTTAGCTTATGAAGCACAGAAAGAATGGATATATTTAACTTAACAAGAGAAATAAAAAAGTGGCAACATTTAACTTTACAAAACAAATAAAAGAATGGCAATATTTAACTTTTAAATAAACGAATGAAAAGCTGTAGTTTCCGTTAAAAAAAAATGAAAGAAAGTAAATCTCGCTTTCAAAACAAGGAAAGACCTGGGAGAAACTAGATCCCTTGTAGATCTCAAGAGAGGTAACAAAAAATAGTGACTTGTATGAAAATAAAAGGTAGGATGAAAAGATTATTTAACGCTTCCGAAGCAGTGATTAAATAACGCAGGAGAATGCCTTGCTCACACAGACCAGAGATGTGCAGTGTGTAACTAGCAGATACAGGTGCATGGGTCAAGTGTTTTATATGGAATGGAAGGGACATGAAGCAGAAGAAGGAAAGCAGGCAGAGAAAGAGAGAGAGAAATAGAAAGATAGAGGGAGAAAGAGAGGGAGAGAGAAAGAAAGAGACAGAGAGTGTGAGAAAGAGAGAAAGAAAGAGAGAGAAAGAGAGAGAGAGAGAGGGAATGAAAGAAAGAGAAAGAGAGAGATAAAGAGAGAGAGATAGAAAGATAGAGGGAGAAAGAGAGGGAGAGAGAAAGAAAGAGACAGAGAGTGTGAGAAAGAGAGAAAGAGAGAGAGAGAAAGAGAGAAAGAGAAAGAGAGAGATAAAGAGAGAGATATAGAAAGATAGAGGGAGAAAGAGAGGGAGAGAGAAAGAAAGAGAGAGAAGAAAGAGAGGGGGGAAAAAGAGTAAAGAGAGAGATAGAAAGATAGAGGGAGAAAGAGAGGGAGAGAGAAAGAGAGAGGGGGAAAGAAAGAGAAAGAGAGAGATAGAGAGAATAGAAAGATAGAGGGAGAACGAGAGAAAGAGAGTGATAAAGAGAGAGATAGAAAGATAGAGTGAGAAAGAGAGGGCGAGAGAAAGAGAGGGAGAGGGAAAGAGAGAGACGGAAAGAAAGAGAAAGAGAGCGTGAGAAAGAGAGAAAGAAAGAGAGAAAAACAGAGAAGGGGGGGGGGCGGGAAGAGGCAGGTCATAAATGAAAACTTTTGGAAGAATTAACTTTAAGAAATCAGCGCCTTATACAGATGCTGTTTTCACCAGGCCCAGCGAAAAGTAAATGACCCTCTTGTCTCAGTCTAAATCAGAGCAATGTTCTATAACTGTTAAGGTTTTTCGATTAAAAAACAGAAAAACGTCAATGCTGCAATGTTTTAGCCGGAAATAACGCGACGGCTAATTTTTAGAGTTTGCGCAATTTAAAGTTATAAACTCCCACCATGGAACAAAACCATATAATTAGTTACTTTATTATTATTACTGTTGTTGTTATTATTGCTTTTGTTATTATTAATTGCAAAGTCCTTTAAACTGCTCATCGTGGTGGAGTCTACTTAGCATGCTTTTTAGGTCTTTTTTTAGGGGGGGGATAAAGAAAGCTATATACTTTAGGCTGACTTTCCGTCTAATCTATATGCAAACAAGAAATCATATTAGAAATTAGAGTAAGACATTTCTCTGTCAGAAATTAGAACAAACATTTATTCCGTAATTTGAAAACCTTTGGTGCCGGCCTGGCATACTGGTTAATGCGCTCGTATGTCGATCAGAAGCTCAGGAACCCCCGTTGGAGTGGAACGTCTCCTTGGATCGGTCCGGAGCTTTTACTACAAGAAACAAGTGCCTGGAGTCTCTCTGGGAGAGTAAAGGCAGCGATGATAGTGTAACAGTATATGTGAGATAACTGTTGTGTTTTCAGAAAGGGCATTTGTTTGTGAGTCTCTGTGTGAAGTGTCCCGTGCTCGGCAGAGCCCCGGCACGTGGACTGTGCAACCCGTGACAGGGGGAAAATTGTGGGATAGAAGGCTGAGCGAGTTAGTCTACAGTTTGGATGTGTAAGGGAGAGGATGCCGTTTGTACTGTCGCTGTTGTGAACATGGGTATTATGGATTCTGAGTCTTTAATAGAAGAAAGGACAGGCCATGTGGCAGAGGCAATCTGCCGCCTGCCAAATTATCATCATCATCATCCGTATATTCACCACATTCACCAATACACGTCACTGTCTACGTGATACCCAGGACTTGGTTGAGATATGTGCCTGTTGTTGCTGATGTGAGGTTGTGCAAGAGCCAGGTGGTGGAATATAGCCGGACTCAGCGGACAGCTAACCCAGCATCATTCAGCAGTTCACGGCCTGAAGTAAAAACCTTATTTACGTGTAAAAGATGAAAGACAGATGAGGGGCCCAATCACCAAGAAGAAATACTATTTCGGCTGGTCTTGTGTCGTGGCACAAATTCTATTTTAATAGATTCTGGTCGTGCCGTCCCACAGTGCTGTGCTATAATATAACGGAGCTAAAACTTCACATTCCTACCGGATGATGAAACTAGAACATATACACTTCAGCTCAGTCATGTGCATGTCCCTTGCGGAACTTTGCCTCCCTCACAGCTCTCTTGTAGGCCTCTCGGTTGTAAGCAAGATGCCCTGCTACTGATGCATCCATTTGCAGATTATCAACGATGTCTTGCAGCCATCTTCGCCTTGGTCTTCCTCTCTTTCTTTTCCCCATTATATACCCTTCCAAGATGGTCTTCTTTCAATTCTCAGGACGTTTAATATGTCCAAAATATTTAAATTTTCTCTGTTTAACCTTCTTTACTAGCCAACCTTCTTCAGTATCAAGTTCTTGTATTATGAATATATTTGTTCTATTTTGTGTCCATGATATTAGAAGAACTCTTCTGTAGCATTTACATTCAAAGGCGTTTATGCGTTTCTCAGCTGTTTTGTTAAGTGTCCAGGTCTCACAGGCATATGTTGCAGTGGGAAAGATTCATGCCCTCAAAAATATTATTTTTTTAGTTCTATCTGTTCCTCTCCACATCTTCTTTAGTTGTTTTACTCTGTGAAGAGCGATAGATGTCGTGTATATATATATATATATATATATATATATATATATGCTTACTTACAAGACGGATTACGTACACACAGGGACAGGAAATTTTCTAATTTTTGTCATACTAGCGTCAAGTATTAAAGAATAGCTTGCGCTATAGGAGTGTTCAATGTATACCAGTGTTAACATTCTAAATATCAGCGTGTATTAACGTTAACATTCTGAAAGTCACCATGTCAAGTGCCGAGAACGCTAATTAAAGAAAATAACCATAATTCCATTTTGCCGTAAAAATATCCTGTATTGTGTTTCAGGATGCAAATAGCAATATACTAAAAATAATGTTCTCTTTTGTGATATAATCATGCAACAGTCAGGAAGAAAAGCGTTAACATACGAAGAGATATACAGCAGTCCCCCATGTATGTATGTATGTATGTATGTATGTATGTATGTATGTGTGTATGCATGTATGCGTGTAATACATGTACGTATGTATGTATGTGTATATGTATGTATGCATGTATGTATGTGTATGTAGGTATGTATATGTGTATTTATGTATGCGTGTATGTATGTATGTCTGTGTATGTATGTGCATGTATGTATGTTTATGTATGTGTGTATGTATGGATGTATGTATGCATGTATGTATTATGTATGTATGCATGCATGTATGTATGTATGTATGTATGTATGTATGTATGTATGTATATATGTATGCATGTATGTGTGTGTATGTGTATGTTTGTATTATGTCCCAGAGACGATGAAATGATTGACCGAGTATTAAGAGAACTTATACAGGCGGAGGAACTAAATTTCTACATTTTTTGTTTCATTAATTTTTTTTTCTTTCCTCAAACGGCAGGTTTCTGAAACAGCGGATAGTGTTACTACGGATAGTGTTAACATGGATAGTGTTACTACGGATAATGTTACCACGGATAATGTTAACACGGATAGTGTTACTACGGATTGTGTTACTACACACTGTGTTACCACGGATAATGTTACCATGGATAGTGTTACTATGAATAGTGTTACTACGGATAGTGTTACCACGGATAGTGTTACCATGGATAGTGTTACTATGAATAGTGTTACTACGGATAGTGTTACCACGGATAGTGTTACTACGGATAGTGTTACTACGGATTGTGTTATTACAGATTGTGTTACCATGGATTGTGTTATTACAGATTGTGTTACCACGGATTGTGTTATTACAGATTGTGTTACCACAGATTGTGTTATTACAGATTGTGTTACCACGGATTGTGTTATTACAGATTGCGTTACCACGGATTGTGTTACCATGGATAGTGTTACTGCGGATTGTGTTACCATGGATAGTGTTACCGCAGATTGTGTTACCATGGATAGTGTTTCCGCGGATAAGCTGAAATGATGATTGTCTAAAATTCGTGTATTAAAAAAAAGAAAAATAAGAAGTATATAAGCTAAAACAATTTTTTTCTGTTACTTTTCTATAGCGAAAAAAGCAGCACGTTCTAAACTCTAAGAGTTCCCCTCTTCAAAAGATTTTAAAAAACATAAAGGGCCGAAATATTTTAACTTTTGTACTCCAAAACAACACTGGCAGGATTTCTAGGTCTTGCACATGAATGGGAATCAATGCATAGAGCAATATTTAGGGGGAAAAGTTTAAATAAAATAAAAAAAAGTAACATATTTCTAACCGAATCCGCATCTTTTGAATTACATAGTAACTTCCTTCCAGTTTCTTTCTACCAAAATGTCTCATCAACATTTATCCTGGCAGAGTATGGAAATTAGTGTAGGGGTGAAAGAATTTATCACCGAGTTCCATGTGGTCGAGCTGTGAGGAGTTTAAAGTGACGAAACATATCTTCAGATACAGGCTGGAATATTTTACGTGCATGAGGTCTGACGTCCCCGATAAAATGGAAGATATAATATAACGTGAAGGGAAGAATTAATTAGAATGTAAGGAAACTTGCTAAGTTAGGCAACGAGGAAGATAAGTAAACCCACAGCTTGGTAAATGCATCCAACATCTCACCTCCTCCTCCACCACCCTCCCCCCACCCCCCTCCACACATACACATACCAAGATTCCAACTCTATTCCACACACACAAACACTCCCAGCATCTCAGCTGCTCCTTTTTGCCCCTTTCTCCCTATAAACATACTGGCATACGCCCGCAACATCCGTGCCGCCCCTGCCTCATTCCCCGGACACACATTTTCATACACAGTCAACGTTCCCCCTCCCCCCTCACCCCCAAAATACACATGCAAACACACACAATTTTTACCCACAAGGCCTCTCAGAGAAGCTTTATTAAGTCAGTGCAGCATAACAGGTGTCCAGAATAGTGTCACTGTTAACTATAACATACCCCGAGCAACACACAGGTCCTGGGCTGATACACTCACTGCAGGCAACCCAGGAAAACAATGTTAACTGCCTACGAACAATCACTGAGATCGCGGGGTCCTATACTGTAGTTTAACAATCATGAAGTTTAATGTGCAACAGGATGTTGACAATGGAGGGGTGGGGGTAAACGACCTTGCGAAGAGAGGGTTGAGTAACATCTGGCCAGGCACAGTTCTTGGTGAGTAAACAAGTAAGAACAAATACGGACATAAACACAGATATAAAATACAGCTTTTGTGTCTTACAATCAGACTAAACTTTAACACAGCAGTAACTAATCAAACAATTACGCTGTCTCCACTCTGCAAGACATTGTTCACTCGCCCAGGTTTTCTCGCCCATCAGTCACTCTTGAGTCATTTTGTGCACGTGAAAAGCCAGATACACTCACAAGTTAAGCACTATTTAAGGGCGACTGTAATGAAAAAAAAGTTATAACTGTCAACAATTATGGGTGGTTCCCCATAGCGTTGCGTCACTTTTTTTGAACACCCTTGTATTAACGTTAAGCTGGGCATTTTCCAAAACTTCAGTTACTGTTGATACTTACAGAAGTTTCAGATAGTTTGGTTGATGATGAAGTGGACGAGGCACATGGACGTTCATCTCTACCGAAATACTGCACAAAGTTTGTGCGATAATTTCCTGTGAATTCTAGCCAATTTTGTTATTTTTTGTAATTTTTAACACTGTTTTTTGTGCCAGCGTAGCTAAAAACTGTAATTAATAGTCAGCTAAAAGAAAACTAAACACAGTATACTACTTTAATACAGAAGCCAGATGAAGTTCATAAAGGTCCAAATCGCTGCTCCAGAGTTAAGAACGTTCATCCAGGACTATTAGTATTTGTGCGCTGTGAGGCTGTAGTTCGTGAACATTGATGTATCGGAACTAAAAATACCTCCAGCAGTGCCCCACGCTCGCCTTGCATACATCTAGAGGGATACCTGTATACGTTACACCAACGGCCTTTGAATATCTACGTATATATTTTTTTTACAGTGATGTGCGCTATTTTTAAGGGGGAACGGTTAGCTTAGTGGTTAGAGCACTCGTCTAGCAACCGAATGGTCGAGGGTTCGAATCCCCAGCTGAATGGAGGGATACGGCTCCGAGGTCGACCCAGCATCGTAAAATGGGAACCAGAGAAAGTCTGGAAAGGAAAGGCAGCGAGGAAAGGAACTGGCCACCTACCTCATACGCTGATGGCCCAGCATAATGAGGTCTCTAACGCTTCATTCCCTACGGCATTTGCTATGGGCCTATATTACGCTTCATCCCCTATGGCATTCCCTATGGGATTACCTTATGCTTCATCTCCTACGGCATTTCCTATGGGACTATCTTACGCTTCATTCCCTACGGGATTTGCTATGGGACTATCTTACTATTTGAGGATTCTTTTGGCAACTGTATTTCAGAAAAAGAAAAAAAAAAACTGTCATATCACTGTTCCGATGACTCCCTCGGAAATAGAACCGACACGCAAGGCTTCTAAGTAGTGCAAAACTTTTTTTTTCGGACCCTCTACTACTGATTAGCCACTCTGTGTTTGTCAACTACGGCCCATCTTAAAAACGAGGGGCCCACTGGATCATCATCATCATCAGGTGCCGTGCTGTGCCGACTGGCGTTGGCTATTATGCTTATCCAGAGTACTTGATCCTTCATGCAGGCCATCAGCTCAGTTGGTGATCTCCTCTCACACCATCCCGTCAGAATGTCCAGTATCATTTCTCTTGGTCTCCCTCTTGATCTTCTTCCTTCTATATTTCCTGTTGTTATAATATTTTCAATGCCCCCTCTTCTCATTGCATGTCCTATAAAAGTACATTGTCTCTCTCTTATATTTTTGACAAGGTTTTTTTTTTTGGTCTCTCCAGCTCTTCTCATACATTCTTCATTAGTTATTTTTGCTGTCCAGGGGATTCGCAACATTCTTCTAATAAACCACATTTCTGCTGCTTCCAATGATTTTTGTGCAGACTTGCCTATTGTCCATGATTCACTTCCATATAAAAAGATAGGTTCAATATAGCATTTTAGGAGTCGTTTTCTAACATTCATTGATAAGGATGTGTTAGCTAATATGTTTCTCATTCTGTGAAATGCAGTCTTTGCTTGGCCTATTCTGTTCCTAATTTCTGTTTTGCATTTCCCATCTGAAGTTATTACCACTGGACCAGGGAGCAATATGCCCCACTGCCATCCCTTCTCACTGTGTCTGCCTGGATGTAACAGGTCTTTGAATAGAAGACTAGAGAAGGGATACTGCAGCTTAATACAAGAAGAGGGGTGGAAGGGGAAACGAAATGGCGAACGAGAATGGACAGGGTACAGCTTGGCTGAGTACGCCATGATGGCAACGAAGGGAGGAGGAAAAGTAGGAGCCATTACCGCTAATCTTCCTACTAAAAACGGCACATAATGATGATGAACACATGAAGACGTAAACAGGATTAAACTATATTCTAGTGTTAAATTTATAAGGAACATGTTACAGAAATATAACAGAACAAAGAGCTCACTTAGTTATTACAATATAAGAAAACCTAGATTTTACGCAATTTAATAAAGAGAAGAAAGCGTATCATTCTGCGGTTTGAATTATCACTGAAACAAACGTAGGAAAAGAAGTACCGAATATTCAACTGAAAAAAAGATTAATAGAATATAATGAAGAACTGACACAGAAACTGATATTGATTAAATAAGTAGAATTTTGATTGTAAAAAGTTTGACGCCTCTTTTTTTTTCCTTTTTACTGCTACAAGTAGAAACTTGGCTTTTCATACCAAACTTTATGCCAGTTTTTGATTATGCAGTTCAGGAAGTCTTATGGCAACAGAGATGTTCAGGGAGTCTTGTGACGACAGAGATGTTCAGGGAGTCTTATGGCAACAGAGATGTTCAGGGAGTCTTATGGCAAAAGAGATGTTCAGGGAGTCTTGTGACAACAGAGATGTTCAGAGAGTCTCATGGCAACAGAGATGTTCAGGGAGTCTTGTGACAACAGAGATGTTCAGGGAGTCTTATGGCAATAGAGATGTTCAGAGCAAAACTGCAGCTGATAGTTCAGTACAATGACAGCCTGTATATTTTAGTACTGCATTCACCACCACCACCACCACCACCACCATCACCATCATCATCATCATCATCATTTTGATGTCTGAGCGTTGATGGCAGAGACATGGGGACTCACATACTGTTACAGATTTAGAAACGCTAGATCAGTGTTTCCCAGGCTTCTTCAGGCTGCCGCCCCCTTTTCTCCCGTGGCCACATCCTCCGTGCCCCTTTCCTCCCCCACTCCCCCCCGCCCCCATTATGTACTATTCGTACAATGGTCTATTAAACTAGGATATACGTTACTCAACTAAAAACTTACCAAAGCAAACCAGTTTAACAATATGAATGAGCAGATTTATAACTCACCTACTACATTATATTCTCAACCCTTATTGTGATGGATGCGTTTCATGTAGGGACACAAGTTTTTCTATATCAGGTTGAAAAGTGCTAACAAGGAAGGGGTTACTGCCCCAGTCTGCTGCTTCGTTTTTCATCCACCCCCCCCCCCCCCGATCCCCTGCTGCCCCACCCCTATAACCCTTTTTTCCGTCCCCCCCCCCCCCCCCCCGGTCCTTTCAAACGCCAACAGAGAGCGTTAACACGAACTTTGAGAAACACTGCGCTAGATAATGATAAGAGCCCTTTTCTTCTTAAAGACTTTTTTTCCTTAACCAGACACTTGTCAGATGTTTCCTTTAGTGGAGGTTGGAACGGATAACTTTTTTTCTGAACAGCTTTTGTCTTGGTCGATTCTGCCAATATTTCTTGGGCATAGGGTGGCCAGCAATCACAAGAAATTATTCTCGCGCTTGCTAGGTCTAATCTTAATGCGCTTAGGCCTCTGGTCCTCATGTATGGCCCTCATTTAGGACTTTCATTTCTTCGCTGTATTTGTCCCCCTTAAGCAGGGACGTCTCAGTACCAAGGGGAATCGGGTGGAATATTCGCGTGATTTGGCCGCTTCATCTTCAACTTTTAAGGCGTCTGATGTGAGACTGGGATCCGCGTCACGTTCGGTGAAATAAGGATTCGCGTCACGTTCTTAGAGTGTGCACTGAACCGTGACATTCGTCTAGCCTACTTATTTCCATTCCGCATTTTCCGCCTCTCTTGTCACCAGCCGAATTTCGAAGTACGTAACTTTACCTTGTTCTTGTTATTTTACCATTACTTTAGTATAACTAGAATCTGATATTATTTCCATCCTCTCATAATTTCTTCTGGGTTTCCCCCCCTTCCTTTTCATTCTTTGTTCTAATTTAGTAATCTCCTTTCATGTGAAGTACTAGGTTTTCTCTGTGTACTAAGAAGCATTGTAGAGTACAGAGTGTTTATTAGCCACTAAAAATAGCAGAAAAAAGCACTTTAGACGTAAAAGAAAGGACAAATAGTATGAGAATGGTTGTGACTCGAACCACGGATTCCTGCAGAACGAGCAACCGGGCTGTCAACTTGGTCACCTTATCCTCTCTCGGCAGGGATGTTCTCGCCCTGCAGGAGCTCCTAGTTCGAGTCAAGGCCTTTTTTTGTTTACTATTGTTCTTTCTCTCATGCCTAAAGTGCTTTATATTTTTCAAGGTTTACCATACACTGTCGTACTCGTTACTTTATTGCATGCAAACTTTGTTTTCAATTTTATCTTTGTGCTTAATACTGAGTATGTGGTACTACGAAGAAGTGGGGATTTTTTTTTCCTGGTGCCATAAGACAAAAAAAAAAAGGTCCCGGTGTCAAGCAGGCTTCTGAAAATATGCACCAGAGAAATCTGAGAAGGTAAATAAATGGTGCCAGGCGTGATACCGGCCACTTCAAGCTTTCATGTGCCGCAGGTTCTTGGAAGTACAGGCCCCAGCATGCGTTAATGGCATGGAGACGGGAATTTGAACTTTAACCTCTTTTGTTTTCTTTTAATACTGAGTAAAACCGTATGCTTTCAAAACTGTACAATCTTATCATGCTGGGATTTAGGGGTAGGCCGTGCGCCAAAATCGGTTTAATCTTACTTCCTGAAAATTTCAGCCATAGATTTCAGCTAAAGTAGTTCGTTATAAGGCTTTCTGATTAAAACACAAATATTTAAGATAAGTTTGTTTTGGTAAAATAAGATTTATCCTTTCAGTTTCATCAAGTTTTTAAGAAGTTTGTTCGTGAAACTGGACTTGATAGAGCTCTTTCTTATCTTTACCAGAGTACGAGCTGTAGTGGCACTTATGTATCAATAGGTTTCACGATTCTCTCTCTCTCTCTCTCTCTCTCTCTCTCTCTCTCTCTCTCTCTCTCTCTCTCTCTCGTTTGACGCTGATTCTCCGGAAATGATGGAGACAAATCGATTAATCGAACAGTATAGGAGCTTGTTAAACGTTGGAGATCAAACTGATTACGTACTTTGACTAGTAGACGAGGAAAAAAAACTGAAAGGGTGAATCTACACGTAAAAAAGAAGATATATCAAAAACTGCATCATAAACGGAAATAATATTTTTTCCCATTCTACTATAGATACTCTTCTTCTTCTTCTCCTTCTTCTTCTTTCCGAGCCTTTAAGGCTCATTGCTGCAGATATAGTTCGCCTCCATTCCTTTCTATTCCTAACATTATCTCTCCAGTTGGTGACCCCAATTTCTTTTATATCCTCTTCTATATTCTCTTTCCATCCCTGTCTTGGTCTACCTCTTGGTCTTATTTCCCCCATCTCTTGCGCATGCATCATTTTCGTTTGTCTGTTCTCTTCCATCAATAAAGATTATTCATTCATTCATTCATTTCTACATGGCCCAGCCAGCGTTGTCTGTTCAGTTTCAAGTCATTTATAATTCGTCGAGATTTAAGTAAGCATCTCAGTTCAGTGTTCTTTCTAGCTCTCCATTCTCCACTGTTGATATCCTTTGTGGGGTCAAAGATTCTTCTTATGATCTTGTTCTCCAAGACCTGTATTTGTTGTTCATCTTTCTTTGTTGTACTCCACGTTTCTGAACTATAGATAAATAGTGGTTTTATAAGATAAACTATGTGTAAAAGTTGGAGTGGATTTTAGTATTATTTCACCAAAAGCGAGCGACCATTGAGAACTGAGAATCCATGAATTATTATTATCATTATGTGCCGTGCCGGGCTTCTTTGACGATATGCTTCTCCATCTTGCGCAGTCCTCGGTGTTTCCTATTAATTCAGATGCTTTTTTCTTTCCATGCCGCTTAATTAGTCCACAGAGATATTTTGTCTCTTGCCTTTCTTCTCTTCCTTCTTCTCCTCAATTTTTACAGTCATTACTAAGTTCTCCAGCTTCTGTCGTCTCACGATATGTTCAAGAAAATTTTGTGTCTTTTGATCTTATCTTTTTAATTAATTTTCGTTGTTCTGAAACTTCTTTGAGGACCTCTTCGTTTGTTTCCCCCGCCTCTCTAGGGTATTTGTTGCATCTTTCGTCAAAACCACATCTCTGTTGCTTCCAGTTTGTCATCTTTTTTTATGACTCTTTCCACAACCATATAGCAATACTGGCTGTATATAGAGCAGTGTGGTACCAGGTAAAATAGTTCTGATAACTTTCCAAGTATGCAGAAAGAAGGAGCTTTCGCTGCAGCCGTGATAAAATGTTCAAGTTTTGCATTACTTTCTTGAAATGTTCATATTTATGTAGCAACGTTTTTTCTATGATTGTTATAGTCTTGATTGAGCAGAAGCGAATGATGAAGAGATGATGTCAGTCAGAGATCGGAGCATTTACGTAGGAAGAGCTGGGGGTCAGTCAGAGATCGGAGCATTTATGCAGGAAGAGTTGGGGTCAGTCAGAGATCGGAGCATTTATGCAGGAAGAGTTGGGGTAGTCAGAGATCGGAGCATTTACGCAGGAAGAGCTGGGGGTCAGTCAAAGATCGGAGCATTTAAGCAGGAAGAGCTGGGGGGGGGGGAGTCAGTCGGAGATCGGAACATTTATGCAGGAAGAGTTGGGGTCAGTCAGAGATCGGAGCATTTACGCAGGAAGAGTTGGGGTCAGTCAGAGATCGGAGCATTTATGCAGGAAGAGTTGGGGTCAGTCAGAGATCGGAGCATTTACGCAGGAAGAGTTGGGGTCAGTCAGAGATCGGAGCATTTATGCAGGAAGAGTTGGGGTCAGTCAGAGATCGGAGCATTTACGCAGGAAGAGTTGGGGTAAGTCAGAGATCGGAGAATTTATGCAGGAAGAGTTGGGGTCAGTCAGAGATCGAAGCATTTACGCAGGAAGAGCTGGGGGTCAGTCAGAGATCGGAGCATTTACGCAGGAAGAGCTGGGGGGGGGGTCAGTCAGAGATCGGAGCATTTACGCAGGAAGAGTTGGGGTCAGTCAGAGATCGGAGCATTTACGCAGATTCAGAACCTGATAGATTAGTTCAGACGACATTTACAAAGCGATTATTCTGTCTGCAGAAGAGATGTTTCGCCAAATGATAAAATATTTTAGAATGATCATCACCGCTCTCTAGGAAAGTCCATAAGTGAGCCCGATTTTCTTCTTGATAGCAGAATTACAGCTTATGTACTCGTAAAGTCTTACCCCTACTTATAAGCAGTCCATTTACTAGAATATCTGGTTATAAGCATCATCTCATTAATAAAAAAAAACAATCTAAGCATACCATTATACAAAACATCACTCGTAACTATCTCCGAGCGACAGCATATTGCCGCCCAACAACTTTCGCTGTGTGTAAGATGATATCGTATAAAACCGGCCGTAGGGTCCCATTTATTGTAACTGTATTGTTTCCCAAAGCTTGCGCCGATCATAAATAAGGTTTATGAGTTTTGTTCGGCGTTATGTTTTGTCATTTTAAGCAAGGAAACAATAATTAAATTACAGCATCCAAGCAATTTTTACGTTGCAGGAAAGTTCAGCATCGGCGATTTATTAATTACATTACTGTACGGTACATGCCCATCTCACTGCCTGCAAAAGTTGCGTTAGGTTCGTTATGTATGTGTTACTCTTTATTGCAAATGACGATAAAACATAATTGTGCATTTTGTACTATTTATAAAACCATCTTATGATTTCTTCACTTACTTTGAAAATATTTAAAATTGATGAAGGATTATCATATAACGAAAAGAATTCGTAACCAGTGTTAATTTTCTATTCAGTGTTTCAGTAAGGGAGCATATGCTGTAATTCAACAGTTACCATTTCGATTTTATCATCATCATCATCATCAGGTGCCGTGCCGACTGGCGTTGGCTATTATGCTTCTCCAGAGTACGCGATCCTTCATGCAGGCCATCAGTTCAGTTGGTGATCTCCTCTCACACCATCCCATCAGACTGTCCAGTATCATTTCTCTTGGTCTTCCTCTTGATCTTCTTCCTTCTATTTTTCCTGTTGTTATAATATTTTCAATGCCCCCTCTTCTCATTGCATGTCCTATGAAAGTACATTGTCTCTCTCTTCGATTTATGAGCCATTTATTTGTCTGCGCCTTCTCGTAAATCGAGGACTAGAGGTACCCGGCAGTACCAGCTATAAAAGTATACACCCACACCTGTCTAGGGCCATAGTGTCACATTCGTGAGACTGTGTCATACCTGACATTTTGACGGCATTGAAAAACAGCGAAACCCAGTGATCCTCGCCGTGCCGGCAGATATTCTATATTCATGCTTACAACTTTTACAGGCTGGAGGATCTGTATTTTTGCTGATTTCCTGCTTTGATAGCATCACTGAATATCCTATAACATAAGATGCTGCTATGGTAAATAAGAAGCAGCATGTTGCATTCTGTTCGATTTTTTTCATACATCGCAACATTTTCTCAGTATCTTCTTTATAAACGTCATCATCCTCATCATCACCATCATCAACAAAGTATTCATTTTAAATATTATTGCTACTATTATAAGCTGTCACAGCACAATATGTACATATTTTTTTTCTTTTATTCTAGGGACCGCTTACGTTTGTTTCAACAGCTATGATTTATTTCTAATGCAAACTCGCAGTCAATGTTCAAAATCAACAGTGATGATAATGGTCCTTCACTCTGTCCAGTTTATCTTAATCAACAGTGATGACAATGATACTTTACTCTGTCCAGTTTATCTTAATCAACAGTGATGATAATGATACTTCACTATGTCCAGTTTATCTTAATCAACAGTGATGATAATGATCCTTCACTCTGCTCAGTTTATCTTAATCAACAGTGATGATAATGGTCCTTCACTCTGCCCAGTTTATCTTAATCAACAGTGCTGATAATGATCCTTCACTCTGCCCAGTTTATCTTACTCAACAGTGATGATAATGGTCCTTCACTCTGCCCAGTTTATCTTAATCAACAGTGATGATAATGATACTTCACTCTGCCCAGTTTATCTTAATCAGCAGTGATGATAATGATATTTCACTCTGTCTAGTTTATCTTAATCAATAGTGATGATAATGATCCTTCACTCTGTCCAGTTTATCTTAATCAACAGTGATGATAATGATCATTCACTCTGTCCAGTTAATCTTGACCAGTTTTTATTTGCCCGCATTGAAAACATTTTTTTTTTCTAAATCTCGAGTTCCACAAAGACAACGGAGAAAAAAATCTAAGAAGAACACATCGATCAAGAACACACATGGAACTAGAAAATAGATGTGAAGAAAGAGAGCAATGTAAACCATACATGAAGAAAAAGAGCAATAGAAAACAGACATGAAGAAGAGAACAACAGAAAACAGACATGAAGAAAGAGAGCAACAGAAAACAGACAAAGGGCAACAGAAACCATTTTTGAAGACGGAAAGCAAAAGAAAACAGATAAGAAGAGAGTGAATACTAAAAACAGATATTAAGAAAAATAGCAATAGTAAACATATGTGAAAACAGAAGGCAATAGAACATACATTTGAAGATTAAAGCAACAGACAAAAGATATGAAGAGAGAAAGCCAATAGAACAAATACACTATAATACAGAAATATCAAAACCAGTTAGCACGCGAATGAAAAGCTACAAAAAGACACCAAAAATTAGCTTTGTTTTGTTTTGTTTTGTTTTGTTTTTTTATAAAGAAGAAATTTTAAATAAAAGCCGAAACGGTCAAAAAGGTGAGCAGTAGACAAAGAAATAATGATTATAAAAATGAAAATACAGAACATATTAATATAATACATGAACTTCCAGAAGCTCGAAATGGTAATACGCAATAGGAAGCCAGGTCTACACGGTGGCGTTAATATACGAGGGGCGTTCAGAAAGTAATGGACAACATCGTTTTTTTTTTTCAGCTAATAATGAAGATAGAAGCATGAAATTTTGCACCCTTTAAATATGGCAAATGGCGATTGTGTGAACCAAATTGCACTGCAACCGGCAAAAGAATATGGCTGCCCTAACCGTTGAAATGGAGCGTGTTAGCAACTTGCGGTATAAGCAGCGAATTGTGATAGAATTTCTCGTTGCAGAGAAGGAAACTGTTGTGAATATTCACAAGCGTCTATGTAATGTGTATGGAAGTTTTGCAGTCGACAAAGGTACAGTCAGTCGCTGACTTCAGTGAATCAAAGAATCAATAATTGGAGATAAGGAGTTGTACGATAGGCCGCGCTGTTGACGTCCTGCCACAGTCACCAAAGCAGAAATGTTGAAGTGCTGAGGGCATTATTCTTTCTGATAGGCGTATCACTACTCAACAATTGGCCTTAAAGCTGTCAGTCAGCAATGGTAGTGCAAACGCAGCTATAAAAGCTCTCAGATTTTCTAAGGTTTGCGCAAGATGGGTTTATCGAAGTCTTCACAAATGACCATCGATTGCACAGGAAAGCAATTTCTTCTGAATTGTTGGAGTGTTTCAATGCCGAGGGAGAAAACCTTTTGGCTAAGATCGTAACAGGTGACGAAAACTGGGCACATCATTTTGAACCTGAGACAAAAAGACAGTCAGTGGAGTGGCATCATCCGCAATCACCACGAAGAAATAAATTCAAGACAACTCCTTCAGCTGGAAAGGTCATGATCACTGTCTTTTGGGACACTGAAGGTGTGATTCTTGTGGATGTTATGACAAGAAGAGAAACAATCAGTTCGCAAGCTTACATTAAGACATTGAAAAACTCAGTCAATGTTTTCGCAGAGTTTGCCACATAAGAATCCAGCGGACCTGCTTCTCCTTCACGACAAGGCGCGCCCTCAAACAAGTCTGGCAACACAGGAAGCAATCACCAAATTGGGTTGGACTGTACTACCCCATCCACCCTATAGTCCCGATTTGGCACTCTCTGATTTCCATCTGTTTGGTCCACTTAAAGATGCACTCCGAGGGGTAAGATTTGAAGATGCCAAAGGAGTGATTCATGCAACAAAAATATGGCTACATAATCAAGAGAAAATCTTGTACGGGCTAGGAATACGTGCACTTGTTTCGCGCTGGTGTAAAGCCGTACAAGTTGATGGGGATTATGTTGAATAATACCGATGTTTACGTGACATATCCATGTATATTATGTATAAATTTCATGCTTTTTTAATAAACAGCTCCTGAGAAAAACGATGTGGTGCATTACTTTCTGAACGCTCCTCGAACAAATTACACTATCCTGCGTGACTTCTGATATTTGTAAAGATTTACGTATTTCGCTTTCTTCCGATTTTTCTTGCTTTTTCGAGCTAGAAACTGTGCACATTGTGGTGCACGAATACAACTGGTTATTGCAGATTCCAGGTATAAAAAAAATTAAAAGAAACTGAAACTGACGTTTCAACTGAGGTTTAAATGACTGATAACTAAGGAGTTACGTTTTGAGGGCAAATAATGCTAATAATTATGGATAATGACAGAAATAAGTAAGATATGATATTTAACTCTTTCTTTCTTTGAATTAATTTCCATGCTCGGCCAGAATAAATTTTGATGAGAAATAAATTTTTATATTGATGAGCAATTTTGATATAAACAAACTGAAAGGAAGTTACTCTATAATTTTAAAATTTGGGTTGGATTAGAATTGTGCTACTTTTATTTACACTTTGCCTAAATATCGCTCTGAGCTTAATTATGCATAGGCGTGCACGGTCTGTCAACATTGCCAGTGCCGCTTGGAGTTAAAGAGTTGCGAAAATGGGTAGATTTAAGTTGGACGTTTCTTTTAGTGTTTTAAATATATTTTAGATTGTCAGACTTTTTTTCAAGGCCTTGTGAGTTGGTCTAAACGATAATTGTTATCAAGAAGAAAAGACGCTTCTTCTTCTTTTTCTTCTTCTTCAACACTCGCCCTAAACAAGGATTAGGATGCTCTGTTTCACCTTCCTGCCCTGCAAACCCCGGACTCTTCTTCTTACTGGGTCAGTATTCTCAATTCGTTTGGCAGCGTACTCTCCTTTCTCAAGGGCGCCGTCTAAAAGAGTTAGAACAGGGTCTTGATCGGCTGACGCAAGCAGTCAATTATGAGTCGATGAAAGCTGCCTCATTCAGCTTCAAAGCGCCAAGCCAACAGCGGGCAGGGAGTGTTCAGTATCACTGGTAGAAACGTTTTAAAACCTGTTACATCCTGTACGATATCACTGCCTGCAGCTATATATCGCACAGCTACACACGTGCTGCCTTCGTAATGAGCATAAATTGTAACAGCTACCCAGGATATTGAGGTAAACATAAATTTTCTTGCCTAGGAATTTTAAATGCATTAGTAAGTGGTTCACGATCGCCATTATCTCCTACGTGTTTCTTCTATACTGAGGAAAGAAAGATTTCGTGGAACTGTCAAAGTCTGAATGTCTTTTTATGACATTCAGTTATTGGTAAGCGTTCTAGGGAGACAACGGTGATGACATCTGCTACAAAACTGGTAATAGTATGGTAGAGTTAGACGGAGATGTAATTTCTGTTGTCCTTGATTAAGGCAATTTGCCGAAATATTAGGTTGTTTTTTTTTTTAATTAACCATTTCATTTTCCCTGCTCCTTATTGATCATTTTTTCTTTCTTCCTTCCTTCCTCTCTCTATGTGTTTTCGTAGAACTGCACCAAACACTCACCTCCGTTCAACTCTGTAAAACTCTTCTTGGCTGAAATAATACACGTATATTGCGAAGTTCGCCATCGCGTCATTGAGCTGTCACTTTACTATGCATAAGCCTCGCTGTTTCCTGTTTGAAGAGTCTATGGAATAAAATAACTGTCTTGTCATGTCTTGTTTCGGCTTCTTCATCATGTGTGTCCAGTGCTGAGAGAGGAAAGCAAACTTCCTGATTTGCTCGGCGATATTCTTGTACACTGGAATATTTAAGGAACGTTGTGTCTTCTTCATCCATTCTCTGTGCAGACAGATTCTTCCTGTTTCCTACCATATAACTATCATTTCTGTTTATTAAACCTTGTCTTGTCTTGCCTCCTTCCTCATACACCTTACTGTGCTGAGTGGACGTCTTGAAAGATCTCGACGATTAGCTTCATATAACGGGATATTTAAGGTTTCTGTAATTTTCTCTCTCCATATCCTGTGCGGGCGGTCTCTTCCTGTTTCCTACAATTCTTAGTGTGAATGCTTGATGTGGTGTCCTGTTTGGCAGTAGTCCTGTAACTATTTGTTTGACTTGCTTCTGGTTGTTATGTAATATAGGTGTAACTCAAGCCCTTTGTTCCGATGGTGTTATTTGGTCCCTTCTCCTCGAGCTCATCTTTTTTTTTTGTTTTTGGCTGCCACTGTCTAATGTCTGGCATTGATAGTATGGAATGAAGAAGATTGATTTGATCAGTGTTCTTTTTGTTTCAGCTGTGACGTACAGTATTTGTTTTCAGTAAAGGTATCATTTGTCCTATGACCTGATTTGCTTTAGTGCATCTTTTCTCAATTTCTGCATCGATTTTCACAGAGGATTATATTGTACTTTCTATGCATTGAAATGCTTCACTTTTTCAATGGCTGATCGTCCAGGGAGATCTTTGCTGTTGTTTCTTCTTTTGCTATGCTTAAGACCTCCGTTTTCTTTTCAGCACAGATTTTAATGTTCTGGTTTTTATATGTCCTTGCTATGTTATCCACGTTCTGCTTTAGGTCTTTCTCCGATGTGGCTATTAAGTGCTTGGCAGTCAGTAAAAAGGAGAGAGAATGATACAGTGGTAATCTAGCCGGGAGAAAGTGGAATAAGCGACTATAGCTGGGGTAGTGTATAGGGAATATGATTGAAGAAGAAGGGAAATGTTAGGTGTAGCTAAATTGCGAGTTCAAACTATGTGGTTCCATAGTCCCATATTCCTGAATGTAGCTAATAATATAATTATATATATATATATATATATATATATATATATATATATATATAATAGAAGAAGTAGTCCATTGCTACTGTCAAGACTCTCAACCCAAGTGAGGATTTGCTTAGCAGCCTGACATGTGCCAAACAGGCGAACAATGTGATGAGAAACGCATTAATATACTTTCTTTGCAACGCCATAGAAAGTTTTGATTGCCTACCTCACTGACATATATTCAAAAAGCAAGCTAGCCCGAAACTGCATCATAACTGAAATCAAATGTGCCCGCATAATTTACATTATTTACCTTAGCCCATAAAAGTGATTTTAACCTGCGCCGCCCGTATTTTGTACACGTGGTTGGGATTTATTTTACGTGCCTTAACACTGAACCAAGACCTGAAAGGTCAGGAACAAAATATCACGCCAACAAGAGGGAAAAAAAAGTGGTAGTCCTAAAAGCTAACATTATAAGCAGGTATCTTTACGTATCTAATCAGCATTATCTCCCCCTGAGACGGGCCAGAACAGCCTGAAAACTGCTTTCTTTGTCACGTTTTAGGCGCAGTTAAGTATCAAACAGTTCCAGCAAGGCTACCTTGTACAAGGTTTAGACTCTGATAACTCAGTGCAATAAATGCCAGCTCTGACGTGATCAGAGTGTCTTCATTTACTGGTCACATCTTACCTTGCCTACCAGCCACTGCCGGTTATAGAAAAGGAGAATAGGGGAAATAGTTTGTAGAGGCTAATAGCGCTTAGTGAAGTAGTTTAGTTTATAAAGGCTAGTAGTGATTAAAATGAAGCAGGTTGTTTTGTGTTGGCTAATGGTGATCATTATTAACTAATAATGGAAATACAGTGAGGGAATTTAAAAGGAGGACGTCTAGCACTCTTCCAAAAAAAAAAAAAAATAATAAAACAACTAAAGAAGCTGTGGAGAGGAACAGACAGAACTACAAAAATAAGATTTTTAAAAGTTAGCATCTTTCCAATCTGAGCATACGCCTGTGAGACCTGGACACTTAACAAAGCAGCTGAGAAACACATAAATGCCTTTGAATGTAAACAGAGAAAACTTAAATATTTTGGACACATTAAACGTCATGAGAATTTAGAGAAGACTGTCTTAGAAGGATACATACTAGGAAAAAGAAAGAGAGGAAGACCAAGGCGAAGATGGCTGCAAGGCATCGTTGATAATCTGCAAATGGATGCATCACCAGCAGGGCATCTTGCTTACAATCCAGAGGCCTACAGGAGAGCTGTTAGGGAGGTAATGTTCCGCAAGAGACATGCAAATGACTGAGTTTAGTTTGCAGAGGCTAATAGTGATTAGAGTGAAGTAGTTTAATTTCTGAAGGCTAATAGTGATTAGAGGGAAGTAGTTTAATTTCTGAAGGCTAATAGTGATTAGAGTTAAGTAGTTTAATTTCTGAAGGCTAATAGTGATTAGAGTGAAGTAGTTTAATTTCTGAAGGCTAATAGTGATTAGAGTGAAGTAGTTTAATTTGTGAAGGCTAATAGTGATTAGAGTGAAGTAGTTTAATTTCTGAAGGCTAATAGTGATTAGAGGGAAGTAGTTTAATTTGTGGAGGCTAATAGTGATTAGAGTGAAGTAGTTTAATTTTTAGAAGCTAATAGTGATTAGAGTGAAGTAGTTTAATTTGTAGAAGCTAATAGTGATTAGAGTGAAGTAGTTTAATTTGTAGAAGCTAATAGTGATTAGAGTGAAGTAGTTTAACTTGTAGAAGGTAATAGTGATTAGAGTGAAGCAGTTTAATTTGTAGAAGGTAACAGTGATTAGAGTGAAGTAGTTTAATTTGTAGAAGGTAACAGTGATTAGAGTGAAGTAGTTTAATTTGTAGAAGCTAATAGTGATTAGAATGAAGTAGTTCATCAGATAAAAATGTGAACGGATAGAAATGTGTAAAAGATAAGAAAAAAATTAACAGAGGAAAAACAGGGAAGACATAAAAAATGAGTGGTAACAGGAAATTCATGAACACAGATAGTTGCGTAGTGTTATAGAGCTGGGTGGTGGAGCCACGTGTTTATGGAAATGGAAGTAACTTAACATTGTACTTTGACCCCTGTCAGTACCTGTCTGAAGGTCATAGAGCCTGGGTTAATTGTTTTTTTCAGTAGGAATAATGTGTCTAATTGTGTGTGCTTTTGTGTATGTTTGTGTATATGTGTGAGTGTGAGAGTGTGTGTGTGAGTGAGATTGATTGATCTTTATTTCAAAAGGGTTAAGAATTGGGCACGCAGGCCCGTCTGACATTCTGCCCTTTATCATACATCTTTCACTCTATTCCAGACATTCTACAAAAATGTTGCTCATGTAACAAACATAATGAACAGAGAGAAAGAGAGAGAGAGAGAGAGAGAGAGAGAGAGCATGCAATTAGGAGAGGTTAAATTCTTGACCAGACCCCGGGGGGGTTGAAGGTGAGATTATGTAAATTAGTAGCTGTGAGATGTGATTGGACGGCATGATGAGCTGATTATGGAAAGTGAGACCGGGGGTAGAGTGATAAAGACATTTAGAGGACAGATAATGTAAGATCTCTTCTCCTTACCACCTTGTAGAGATAAACCTGGAATGATCTTTTTTTTTTCTTTGTCTAAAAACTGTTTCTTCTTTTCACAGACCAGGGAAATCTTGGCGCAACCATATATTTTCTGTAACTGATATGGGAGATCTTCTCAGACAAGAACTTGCAGCTAGAAAACTTAATAACTAACGCTAAAATGTTCTGAAGGTTAATTAAATAGTTGGGTTGTGGAGCAATCAAAGCAACAACTGTCACGCTAACACAGAAAATCCTGATAGTCTAGGAAATGGAGTATAAGTAATGTGGAATAATATAAATATCCACGTGAGATTTCAGTGGCGCAGTTTGGATCAAATTTGTAGGAAGTACTTCATGTGTATAATCGCATAATTAATCCTATGTTTGTGTGTTGCAAAAGCTGATTTTTAAAAAAATCTCTAACAAATGTATCAGTTACCATCTCCGCATCTGTAACGCGATATTATTTTGTCATGAATTGAGAGCAGTCATTTTTGTTGTTGTTGTTGTTGTTGTTGAATTTTGGATAGTTGGCTATGTATTACATGTTTTGTTGTGTTCGCTGCAATTTTAGTTGTGTATTAGAAGTTATGAACCAGAGACTAGGCTTATTAGGTCAACCTGACTGTCGAGTGGAGGTCATTCTCTAGGTCAACCTGACTGTCAAGTGACGTCCTCTTCTCTAGGTCATCCTGGCTGTCAAGTGACGTACTCTTCTTTAGGTCAACCTGACTGTCAAGTAACGTCCTCTTCTATAGGTCATCCTGGGTGTCAAGTGACTTACTCTTCTCTAGGTCAACCTGACTGTCAAGTGACTTACTCTTCTAAGTTCTGCGATAATGCTGTAAGATCTACCGTTGTAGAAGAAACAAGAGTGTCTAAAATATATAGTGCCGAAGCATATGTGTGCCGAAGCATATTTGTGCTGTAGCATATGTGTGCCGTAGCATATGTGTGCCGTAGCATATGTGTGCCATAGCATATGTATCCCGTATCATATGTATGCCGTAGGAGTGTTAAGTGTTAGTGCCTCACATTTCAGGGTCACTACAGCATTTGCCAGCACCTTGCCTTGCTGCCTTTGTTTTTACAGACAAACCCCAGGTACCAGGTACCCTTTTTTTAAAGGCTGGGTTGACCCCGGTGCCTATCAAAACCTCCGCCCAAGTGAGAAATTGAATCAGGGACCTTCTGATCGAAGGCGAGTACACTAACCACTACATCACCGCGGCATCTTATGGTGGGAAACATAGGGAAGAGAGAGAGAGAAAATTAGCTGAAAAGGAGAAACACTTAACACAAAAAAAATAGTAAAGAGACACAGACTGGAACATATGAAATAGAATATTTTTTCTGAAATCTTCATCATCATCATCATCATCATCATCATCCTACACGAGCTCTTTAGTGAAGTTTATCAGAATGTCGTTCCGTGGTTGACATCACGACAGATTTCCCACTGATATTCCGATGTATTTATATGGCTACGCTCTCCTTTGTTTTATTCTCTTGGGGTTTTCTTATTTCCTCTAGCATCACCTTGAAACTGTGAAAGATAATTAAAATGATAAAGCTAGCCCTATCTTGCCACAAATCCACCTAGGAGATATAGTATCAGAATTTAGACTTCACTTGCGCATGTCCGCACACAAGAGCAGCGATTTTCAAGCTGTGTATCCCTGCATACTGGTGTGCCGCAAAACGATCAGGGATATGCCACCATACTATCGCTGTAAAAAAAATCTTAATGTAACGACAATAGATCTTGACTGATAAATTTAGCTATAAAAGTATCCAGAAGTTGGGTAAAATCTTTCACTCATTACGGTATATAAAAAAAAGAACAAAAAACTATACAGTAACATGATGGATCTGTGCATGTGATAAGGTTTAGTTTAATGACAAAACATAACAAATTTAGAGTTGTATAGAAAAATATAAATGCGCAAATGCGCGAACTGACTAAGCAATATAATATTGTTCATTATATATATATATATATATATATATATATATATAAAAGACATATGGGAAGGTTTAAGGTATATATATATAGACATATATGCATATGTATATTATTAATAACTGACCAACTGGATCGACTATCGATACTAAGATCCACTACAATGGCTCTATAATTCCTGTCACATTGCCTGATACAATATACTTCGCTTTCAGAGTTCATTAAGAAACAGGAAGAAAATAGGAAGAACAGAAGTAAAAATGACCCAATAATTTTCGCTACTAATTTCTTAAAGAGTTCTGTCAAGGCGATATTCCATGAGGCATTGAAAGGAATCATGGATGGACGCTTGCCAATGGAGATGTGTCCAATTCAATGAATGAGATTGTGAGCGAACTTGAGACGTGGCCGAAAAAGAGATTGCAGCAGCTAACTGGTCGTGGAAGGGAAGATATTGAACACGAGAGAGTACTGAGGAGTGAAAATTAGTTTAAATCGTAAAAAGAAGTCAAATCTCATTGCCATGTGTGGAGAAGGAAAAACTGTTTTAACAGGCAGGCTTAGTAATAATATGTTCATGAAACATTTTTTAAAATTCGCAACAAATAAACTATGTGACGGATCATGACTATTCTTACGCCGAGAGAGAAAGAGAGATAGAGAGAGAGAGAGAGAGAGACAGATAGAGACAGACAGACAGATAGATAGACAGACAGACAATCAGACAGACAGACAGACAGAGATAGACACAGAGAGATAGAGAGAAACCCTTAAGTTTTTTTTATCAATAAAGCCTGCGTGCAGAGCTCCCGTGGTTCGCCGCTAGGAGGCAGCAGTAGCAAATATGGCGTTCAGTAAACGTGAGCAGTCATTTTGTGTTTTGGAATACGCAAGAACCTTGTCCGTTGTGACTGTGCAGCGACGATTTCGAACGGAATTCCAGAAGGCAGCACCTGTTTTCAACAGTGTCAAGAAGTTGTATGCGGAATTCCGGGATGAAGGCTGTCTGAGCACAGCTCCTCGCAGGTACTTTCAGGAACAAGATAAGAAACTGTGAGTCGTGTTAGAGAAACTTACCAGCGAAGCCCCCGCCTTCATCCCGGAATTTCGCAGACCATTTCTTGATACTGCTGAAAACAGGCGCTGCCTTCTGTAATCCCGTTCGAAATCGTTTCTGCACAGTCACAACGGACGAGGTTCTTGCGTATTCCAAAATACAAAATGACTGCTCACGTTTACTGACCGCCATATTTGCTACTGCTGCATCCTAGCAGCAAACGGAGGGAGCTCTGCGTGCTGGCTTTATTTCTAAAAAAAAATTCAAGAGTTTCTTTCTCCTCTCTCTCTTTCTCTCTCTCTCTTTCTCTGTCTATCTCTCTCTCTGTCTCTTTTTCTCTCTTTCTCTCTCTCTTTCTCTCTCTTTCTCTTTCTTTCTCTTTCTCTCTCTCTTTCTCTCTCTCGTTCTCTCTTCTCTCTCTGTCTCTCTCTCTCTCTCTCTCTCTGTAAGAATAATCATGATCCGTTACGTAGTTTATTTTTTTGTGAATTATTGAAATATTTCACATATTAATAAATAACCATGTACAATATATCTGTACGGTCTAAGCCAATCGTTCGAAACCTCAGGTCGCGACTAAAATTAGGGTAGCGACGATCCAGAGTAGGGTAAAAAAATATTCAAACGGAAATAATAATAATAATAATAGTTTACAGGGATATCGCTTGGTCTCGCGGTTAGAAGTTCGCCTCAGATGTTGATGATTACAGGTTCGAATCCCACCAGAAGTGGAAAATGTCACGGGCGCCTGAAATGCTATGTTGCCTTCCACGCTTGTTCTGAGACAGTAAGTGAAACATGGCAGCCCAGCAGATGGGGGAACATCCTAACTCCGACGAAAACCACTTAAATGAACGAAAACGACATTTAAAGGCTTTTAGAGAAATCCAGCTACTTTGTGTTTTCAAAGCTAAATATTACAGCAACAGTGGCCCACAATTGCTAGTTTCCGAATTTCAAATGTTTCTTTATCCATGCGTCGCCTGTCATGTCCCTTTGCTAGTTCAGTGTCGTGATAAAAACGATTGGGGAATGGCTGGTCTAAGCAAAGAAAATGGGCAAAAAATACTTGAGACAAGCGTAAGGTCGGATATATGAAGATTTAAAACTTCGGGGAAAATAATATTGTGTATCTTACGTAAAAACTCAGTTGTAAAAATGCAAAGACAGAAAGGAATAAGAGAATGTAGGTTCTGTTTGTAACAGAGGAGGACGGTCTAGCATGTGCTCCAGAACACGTCCATCTCCTCAGGCGCAAAACACAGAAGACCACAGAGGCATGGAGACGAGAATGAAAGGTAAAGGCACATTTCTCATCTTCATGCAATTAAGGCATATTGGGGATAAGGTGTCAGACCTGTATTTCCGAGACCTTCGGCACATGAAAGTCTGATGTAGTCAGTATCACGTGCGGTCGCATCTACCTCCCCATATTTTTCTGATACTCATTTTTAGAGGCCGGGTGGACTCCGGGGTCCTTTTTGATGTGGTGGTACCAGAAGAAAAATCCCCAATGATGAGGCTTGAACCCGGTACCATCGGATTAGTAGACCGAGCTCCTAACCACTCAGCCAGCCAGGACGAGAATATAATGCAAAATATTGTTGAACAATTACAAAACAAAACAAAACAAAATAATGAAATAAAAAGCAAAGCTGAACATAAAGAAGAAACACATGTCCGTACGATGTTGTTCTGATACTGAAACAGGACTTAGTTTGTGCGATGATGGTCTAACGGCATCTCATAAGATTGTGAAAGTCTACGTTCTGAAAGCTGCATGACGTTCCTGTCACGTAGCCATCAGGAATTTGTATACCTCATTTATCATTCTCTCCTCTCCATTTTCCTCCACAAAGCATCTATTTACACGTACTTTAGATTCAGAGATGCTGCTCTTCATTTATCCCGCGCTCTCTCGCGTCTCCGGTCTTTAGATTCTATCCCGTTCTGGCTACACCTTACAAATGGGCCACGAGATGATGAGAATTACAATGCCACAAACAAGCCCTTCCTAAAAAAAAAAAGATGAGGAAAAAGATTGTTGGTCCCATTAGCCACGTTGCATATCTGTCAGATTAATGTTATTCTCACGGCTTCCCTAGCAACGCCTTGAAAGATAATGTCCCTTTGCTGTATTATTAGCTAAAGAAATAACTTCAGCTTTTCCGGAAAATGTAAGCTAATGTACAGAGTGTATGGGTAGATCTTGGAATATCATTCGTGAACAAAAATAACGCCTTTTCTTCAGCTTCTAGTTCCATCATCTCCTGCTGAATTGTTAACTGATTTTGGAGGAGAGCGGCAGATTTGATTTTGTAACTGAACAGATTTTTTCTTTCTCCGGATTTTGTTGTTGCTTTTCCTGTATAAAAGACAGATCCCTTGCAGATTTAATGATATCATCAACTGTCAGATATAGTAACAGTGATAAAGTCTCGTACTGTAATAGTTGTCCAGTATAGTAAGAGTCATCCAGTATAGTAACAGCTGTATAGTATACTAACAGTAGCCCAATATACTAATAGTAGTACAGTATCCTTAACAGAAAGGATGTTGAGCAATAGAGGGCTTACCTGGGCAAGAGCAGAAAAAAAGGCGAAGGACAGGCATTTGTGGAAAACCGTTACGGAAGCCCCATGTGCCCTGGGCACTTAAGGTTCAGAGAGGGAGAGAGAGAGAGTACAGTATAGTCGTGCATATAGTAGTATAGTATAATTGTACAGTACAATAGTTGTCCAGTATACTACTAGTAGCACAATATAGTAATTGTCGTAAAGTATAGTAACAGTCATCCAATATATAACAGACGTTGAGCATAGTAACAACTCGCCAGTGAAGTAACAGCCCTCTAGTATACCAGTCGTCCAGTATGGAAATAGTCGCACAGTATAGTAACAACTCAAGGGAGTGAAAGGCGATGATGATGATGATGACGATGATGATGATGATGAGATGATAGTAACAGTCGTCTAGTACAACAATCTTCTAGTACAGTAGCAATCGTCTAGTACAGTAACAATCGTATGGCATAGTAAATAACCAATATGGCAATAGTTGTCCAGTACAGCAGCGACCAGCAGGTACAGTAATAGTCATCCATCATAGTAACAACCACACAACCACAAATAGTCATCCATTATAGTAACAACCACACAACACTATTAAGTAACTATTTATATTGTAAGGGAGTGGATAAGGACATATTTATATCGTTCAGTATAGTAACAACCACACAACACTATTAAGTAGCTGTTTATATCATTCAGTATAGTAACAACCATACAACACTATAAAATAACCATTTATATCATTCAGTATAATAAAAACCAACAGCTGAGAAGCACATAAATGCCTTTGAATGTAAATGCTATAGAAGAGTTCTCCAAATATCGTGGACACAAAAAAGAACAAATATATCTATACTACAAGAGCTTAATATTGAAGAAGGCTGGCTAGTAAAGAGGATTAAAGAGAGAAAACTTAAATATTTTGGCCACATTAAACGTCATGATAATTTAGAGAAGACCGTATTGGAAGGATACATAATGGGAAAAAGAAAAAGAGGAAGACCGAAACGAAGATGGCTGCAAGACATCGTTGATGATCTGGAAATGGATGCAGCAGCAGCAGGCCATCTTGCTCACAACCGAGAGGCCTACAGGAGTGCTGTTTGGGAGGCAAAGTTCCGCAAGGGACATGCAAAGGAATGAATGAATGAATAATAAAAACCATACAACACTATAAAGTAACCATTTATATCATTCAGTATAGTAACAACCATACACCATTATTAAGTAACTATTTAGGCAACTATGTAGTACAGTCGTTCCAGAACAATAATAGCCATCCAGTATAATAACAGCCGTCGAGTGTAGTAACAGCCGTCGAGTATATTAACAGTTGGTCCAGTATATTAACAGCCATCCAGTATATTAACAGTCGGTCCAGTATAGTAACAGCCATCTAGTATATTAACAGTCGGTCCAGTATAGTAACAGCCATCCAGTATATTAACAGTCGGTCCAGTATAGTAACAACTGTCTAGTATGGTAGGATAATCAATACTAATTGTTCCTCGTAAAAAACAAAAGAAGCTAGTGACGGAGAACCCACATAATGATTGTGTATTATCACTGCTTTCCCTGCTACTGCTCGTAATCGTGGCTTTTGCTTACCTCCCTTTGTCACAGCACAAAGTATATTGTGCTCATTTCTGATCGGCGGTAGATATTCCTTTATTCTATACCTTTGTCTTTTTATGGGTAAATTTGTGAGTCAAACCTAAACAGAGCCCCAGCGTCTCTGCATCAACAGATAGTTGACATCTGCTTCAAAGACATAATGCGTAAGACCAAGTGATCAGTTACACACACATACACGTATATCTTATACATGTATATCTTGTAACAATAGTTTCACAAAACTACTGTGCATACGCATACAGAGAACAATGAAGTCTGCTCCTTACGTTCTTTCTTTACCTGGTTCCCCCTCCCCCTTCCGCTATAACGTTTTAGTAATTTTTTACTGTACAGGTAAGCATGTAAGCCTTGTAGCCACGTCTTTTAAACTGCAGAGTTTGCCTCAAACACGGGTGGAGATTATGACAATGCCGGCGTAAAAATACATAGCTACTGGAAATAAGCAGCTTTTGATGTACACCACAAAGCGGTGCAAATGCGCTTTTGTCCTGATATGAAAAACGTGGGGGGGGGGGGCAATAACAAATATGTCCGATGGATGATTGATGTAACACATACGGCAATTTTATGACTTCAAACAGATGTTCCTATAATATGTGGATGAAAATCTGTACGGGAAACATGCGGACTAATATCCCGTGGAAAAAGTAAAGTGGAAAAGATGGATGTGTTTCTTTCTACTAACATTTCTCGTTACGGGAAACTGTATGAAACTACTTGGGGTTGATTGATCATTAGAGAATATGGGTCATAAATCTCGTATTAGCAGAGTATTTTAGTTAGCTCAGAACAGAAAAAAAAGAACTTACAGACTGAAAGAGCACTTAAAAACAGTTACTGCAAATGTGGAAAAGAAATAGGAAAGTAAATTGTGGTAGTATTCTCCAAATATATGGGACATAAGTAGAATTGGTACACGGGCAAATTGATTAACAGAGTGGGTACTCTTGTTGAGGAGGTTAAAGGGTAACTTAGCTTTGAAGGACTTGGCCAAAAGTCCTGAAGTAAGCGTGCAACATGGAAAGTGAATGGGAAAAGTTGTGGTATAAATGCCACTCAAGATTAGAACGGATAGAAGAGACTTTCTTGTTTAGAGAGAGATTTTTCTTGTTTGAGGATTTTTCCAGTATGGATTTCAGGCGGGTTTTCTTGAGTAGTTTTCGACAGTTTCTGGAAGAATTTTGGGGACAGTCGTACACTTGAGTCCAGTTTGTTGATAGAAGATGGGTTTTTTTGATAGATCAACATTTGACGATTTAGGCCAGAAATCTAGATCAGAGTCTTTTGTGCGATCTTTGGGCTTAGACCCTTATGTAGTGGTTCACGATGGTACATTTTTGTTAAGGTTTTCGTCACGTTGTAGAGGTTGGTTTTGTGAGTAGGTACTTTTTGTTGTACTTTTAATGTAACAGTTTTCTTGCCACATGGCGTCGAATAACTCACGCCGGGAATCTTTGTTATTTTTGTTCTCCAGCCTGATGGGCTGCGTACTCATCCTCATCTGATCACCTTTCATTTTGGCCCATTAATAAATGTTGTATTGAACGCTTATCCTAACAGTAGACTTGGTTCAGCCTTTCTCTGGAATGTTAATTGTTACTGATGTTGATCGACTGCAGGTCCCACTTGCAGTATAATGTATTACACAGTGTTCAGCTGCATAGTTGTTATAAACGTGTGTCTCTTGTTGAGTTGCTGTGCGTATAATGTAACAGCAGCTTTTTGCAAATTGGCTCAACATTCAAGCAGGTACGCAATAGCAGCAAGACGAGAAACTAAGACACAAGCTGCAGAGATAAACGCTTTAACTTCCACATCTCTCTTATGAGTTTCGCTTGCTTGTCAGCGGAATTTATATCTGCCATTCTGTTTTACGGAAAGATTGTTTCAGTTCTGATGTTATGAAGAAAAAGATATAAATGAAATGCATGCGTAGTCAGCTAACGTCTATGAAGACAGACAGGCAAGCAGGCAGGCAAGCAGACAGATAGGATAGACTTACATACAAACAGACAGACGGACAGACAGACAGACAGACATGAAAACAAAACATTTCTTCTAACATTATTAGCGCTAACCAAAGCTTTTAGAATATCTACAGATCCATTACTGAATTGTTGTAGTAAAAATGTATATACAAACATAGAATAGGGCATGGCGACATATGTGAACTACATGTTACTATAAATAAGCCTGTCGACAATGAAATTATTCAACTTTAAGTTGTATGTAATATACCTTATATGTCGTGTGTTATTAGCCTATATATTGTGGTTGTCATGTAGCCTATATGGTGTTTATCATATAACCTATGCTTTGCGTCATGTAACTTGTGTGTTGTATGTCACACGACCTGAATGCTGTATTTCAAGCGGCCAGGCGTGACACTGACTACATCACACTTTCATGTGCCAAAGATCATGGAAAATACGGACCTAACACCGTATTTCCAATATGCCCTAATGGTATGGAAACAGGAATTTTACATTTTTTATTCAACATATATGCATTTTGTACATCTTGGTAGCTACATAGACCAGAATGGTGACACCAGAAAGGAAGTTAGAATTAGAATTGTAAAGGCAGCACTGACCTTCAAGAATGGCATTCAAAAGTTATAAGCTCAAAAACCAAGTTAATATTATTCAATTCAAATGTAATATCCACCCTCATTTATGCATGTGGAAGCTGGAAAATAACTAAAGACACAGACAAGAAGTTAGGCTCTTTAGAAAATAAATGCTTAAGGAAAATTCTCGGTATAAAGTAGAACGAATTCAAGAACAACGCAGAGATAAGACAAATGAGCAAACAACAACAACCTGTCTTATGGGTGATCAGAAAAAGAAGATGGACATGTGTCGGTGTGTGATGAGAAGAAACAATCAGAGGATCTCCAAACAAGCTGTCAAGTGGAACACAACAGGCCGAAGAAAAAGAGGTCGACCACGTGAAACTCTAAAGAGGACATTGTTACCAGAGGCCAGTTCAGTGGGCATAACATCTCTTGATGAGACTGGAAAACGCCGAAAACAGGAAATCTTGGCAAACTACCATGCCCTATGTGACGTTTAGCGGTACGAGAAGGATGTGAGATGTAAGATATGCGTGTCATGTAACCTGTATGGTATGTGTCATGTAACCCAAGTAACATGGGAAAACTGCCACATGCCTATCTCATGTTTCTATACGCGTGTGAATCCATCATTCGGGCAGTTAACCTTCATACAGACAACATGTCCTACATTGCTTACTATGACAGTAAGAGCTGCCTGCTACAATCGCCCTGATCACAGTTTAATATTACCCAAACAAACAAATAAAACATGTAATCATCGGTAATCAAAACCACAACATTTCTAACAAACTGTAACATATCCAGCATGCTCATATACATACATTAAGGCCGGAAGCTACTCGCTTTGACAGTCTGTCATTTTATGCGTCATTCATTGCCTAGCGGGTCTTAAATAAGAATGAAAAGCATCATTACAACATACATACAGTTTACATGTGCGAGATATCCTGGTCTTGAATATCGCTTGCTAATCCAGAATGTATGTCCGTGTACATAATTGAATCTTTCTTTTCTTTCTGGTTTGTTTTTGCTTTGATAGACTGTCAGTCATCATTGCACGTCGGACGGGCCCAGAAGTGCCCTTCCTCCTTTCTCATCATGCGAAGAAGAACGTCACCAGGAGGTGCACGTGGTCTGCAGCAGCGACGGAGAAACCTGAGGGAACTGTAGGTGATGAACGGGATTCGAACCTTCACCATTAGTAAGAAACTGGCCGAAAGGCTGCGTTGCCTGTCGATTCGGTATCGCGCTTAAAGCCTTAACAGTTTACACATTCGTAATATTCGATATGCTCCATGGTCTAGTGTCAGTTGGTCACTCATTTGGTTACACATTTGGTCACGAAACTGGTCACATTGTTGGTCACACAATTGGTCACGTAGTTGGTCACACAAATGGTCACACACCTGGTCACACAGTTGATCACACAACTGGTCACACAGCTGGTCACTCACCTGGTCACAAATTGGTCACGTAGCTGGTCACATAATTGGTCACACAGCTAGTCACACAGTTTGTCACACAGCTGGTCACAATACTAACTTCATCATTTCTGTTGCACGATTGCTAACAACATACTACTACCTACATTGATTGTTGTATTATCTCTCCTAATCTAACAAGGCAAGTTTATCAGACTTCTTTAGATAAACTATACCTCATCAGAATATTGCTTCAGCAGACTGATTTTCTAAATCAGAGGTTCTCAGTCTTTTTTAGAATGCGACCCTAAATCAGTGTCAGCAGTGATACACGATATGTTGAAATTTAATAGACATTGTTTCATTGCAAAGTGAAAAGTGTTATTGTTCTTGTTTGAATATATTTAGGCTTCAAAATTGAAAGTGGCAAGATTTCCCTACTATCCTGTAATTTTCTAAAATGTTAATTTATTACTTCCCTTATAATTTTATAATATCTTCTCGCGCCCCTATCTCGGAACCCCAGCGCCCTAATGCGGACCACTAGTTGAAAATATGGGCTACTAGTTGAGGCTTGGAACCACCGCTCCAAGGACAATTTCGCAAACCCACACCCACCACCCCACCCCCCTTTCCTCTTTCGGCGCACCCTACCTCCCGCCCCGGGTTTGGATCACGACATGAAAGTAGAAACTACCGCCCTATAGAAATACGCTTCTACATAGTTACAAATCATAGATTTATCATGAACGACGTTAACGGATGTTCCTCTGGAACAACCTCGTCCGGTAGGGCAGCTCACGAGCCACAGGTGAGGCCAGATCGTCATCAAGCTACTGGTGGCAAAACTAACAAGTTCAAAATAGCAACATGGAATGTTAGAACTTTATTCCAGGCTGGAAAATTAGAAAATGTAAAGATGGAAATGGAAAGGATGAAGATCAACATATTAGGAGTGAGTGAAGTTAGATGGACAGGTGCAGGAAAGATAAACTCAGATAAATATACAATAATATATTCAGGAAGTGAGAAACATGAACGAGGAGTAGGAATTATATTTGATGAAAAAAAGGCAAGGACAATTGTAGGATATTTGAACATCTCGGACAGAGTCCTGCTAGCCCAACTGAAAGGACAACCAATAAACATAAATATTATACAAGTGTATGCTCCAACATCTGAAAGTTCTGAGGAAGATATACAGATATTTTATAATGACATAGAGACAGCACTAAAACACACAAAGTCACATGAAGTTACCATAGTCATGGGAGATTTTAATGCCAAAGTTGGTAAAGGAAGAACTTCGGACATCGTTGGTGACTATGGACTAGGGGAGAGGAATGACAGAGGTTATAAATTAATTGAATGGGCAAGACTACATAGCATGGTTGTAGGAAACACCTGGTTTAAACAACATCCTCGAAGACTGGCAACGTGGTGCAGCCCAGACAAAAAGACATTTAACCAGATAGACTACATATTAATCAACAAACGATTCCGCAATGCATTACTGACAACAAAAACCATGCCAGGAGCTGACTGCAATAGTGACCATGATCCACTCTGTGGAAAAGTTAGAATAAAACTAAAGAAAGCAGGCAGAAAAATGAGAAACATCAAACTGAATACAGAACTTCTTAAAAATGACCAAGAACTGCGAGAACAATACAAAGTTATTATAACAAATAGATACAATGCAATAGCAAGATAAATAGTATAGATGAACAATGGGAAATGTTAAGAGATTCTATCCACCAAACTGTAAAGGAGATAATACCACCGAAAAAAGAAGCCCCTAAAAATAAATGGATGACAGACGACATCTTAGGACTGATGGACAAGAGGAGGAGGAGTAAAAATAACGAGGAAAAATATAGCAAGATAAATAAAGAAATAAGACGCAAATGCAGAGAAGCAAAAGAAGTGTGGTTAAATGAACAGTGCAGACAGATAGAGGACGCTCATAATAAAGGCAGCAAAAACATGCATAAACGAATTAATGAACTCACAGGCAGGAAAACAAAATATACCACAGGGTGCCTGAAATCGAAAGAAGGTAAAATGTTAATGGGAAAAGAAGACATTGTGGACAGGTGGACAGAGTATATCGGTGAGCTATATGGAGGAGAAAGACCAGAATTAACACCAGATACTGAAAACTGTGATGGACCGCCAATACTTGAAGATGAAATCATAGATGCCATCAAACACATGAAGAAAGGAAAAGCGACTGGGCCTGATAATATAACAATAGAAGAAACAGATGCGCTAGAGGAGATAGGAATAAAAATAATAACCAAGTTACTGAATGACATTTACAACAGTGGTTATTTTCCCAGTGACCTGATTAAATCCACGTTTATAGCACTACCAAAGAAACCAGGTGCAAAGGAATGTGACGACCACCGGACTATCAGCCTCGCATGTCACATAACGAAGCTACTTCTGAGAATCATTATGAGAAGAATAAGGAAAAAGATAAAAATGGAAATAGCAGATGAACAGTTTGGATTTGTTGAAGGAAAGGGAACATACAATGCCATTTATGCTTTATGAACACTAACAGAAAGAGCTTTAGAAGTACAGAAAGATCTCTACTTATGCTTCATTGATTACACCAAGGCATTTGACAAGGTGAAACATAGTGAAATTATTAAAATGCTTGAAGACATCAATATAGACGGCAAAGACTTGAGGATTGTAAAACATCTATACCGGCAGCAAGAAGCAGCAGTTCGAGTTGAAAATAGAATTGGAAAATACCAACCTATAAAACAAGACCTTTTTTCTCTGTACAGCGAGAATATTCTAAGAACAATCATCACAGAACCAGGCATAAAAATTGGAGGATACAATATTAACAACCTTCGGTATGCTGACGACACAGTACTGATAGCTGAGAACCAACAAGACCTGCAAAATCTCTTGGATAAAGTCGCCAAAGAAAGTGAACAGAAAGGCCTTACTTTGAACATCAAAAAGACAGAGACTATGGTTATATCTAAGAAACAGAATCCACCAACATGCAGTATTAAATTAAACGGAACCATTCTAAAGCAGGTGCAGAAATTCAAATACCTTGGAGCAGTAATAACTTCAGATGGGAAATGCAAAACAGAAATTAGGAACAGAATAGGTCAAGCAAAGACTGCATTTCAGAGAATGAGAAACATATTAGCTAACACATCTTTATCAATGAATGTTAGAAAACGAGTCCTAAAATGCTATATTGAACCTATCTTGTTATATGGAAGTGAATCATGGACAATAGGCAAGTCTGCACAAAAATCATTGGAAGCAGCAGAAATGTGGTTTATTAGAAGAATGTTGCGAATCCCCTGGACAGCAAAAATAACTAATGAAGAATGTATGAGAAGAGCTGGAGAGACAAAAAACCTTGTCAGAAAGATAGCAGAGAGACAATGTACTTTCATAGGACATGCAATGAGAAGAGGGGGCATTGAAAATATTATAACAACAGGAAAAATAGAAGGAAGAAGATCAAGAGGAAGACCAAGAGAAATGATACTGGACAGTCTGACGGGATGGTGTGAGAGGAGATCACCAACTGAACTGATGGCCTGCATGAAGGATCGGGTACTCTGGAGAAGCATAATAGCCAACGCCAGTCGGCACGACACCTGATGATGATGATGATAGTTACAAATATACCATGCCTGTATTTTGTATTTAGTTTGTGGTCACTGAATAAACGCGCGTCAAAATAGTCATGACGTGATCATTTTCTTCTTAAATGAATGTACGTATTTTGGGTACACGTGGACCAAGAAGTCTATCATCTGGTCGATCAGATTTAGACTTGACCACCTCCCCCCCTCCCTCTTCCCCGCCCTTCATTGATTTCCGAGTGCACAACTAATGCACTTCACCCCGGGTTTATATCTACCCCGTCAGTCGCATCCGATTAAGCTCTCCCATTAACCAGTCCGGTCATTTAATTCTCCATCATTATCCTTACACTCTCTCCTTGAACCTTAAGTGCCCAGGGCACATGGGGCTTCCGCAAGGGTTTTCCACAAATGCCTGTCCTTCGCCTTTTTTTCTGCTCTTGCCCTTACACTAGAACCATCATTATCCTTATACTAGAACCATCATTATCCTTACACTAGAACCATCATTATCCTTACATTAGAACCACCATTATCCTTACACTAGAACCATCATTATCCTTACACTAGAACCATCATTATCCTTAAAAAGCTATACGAATTTACTGTAAATGACAGTCCCAGAAAAACGAATAAAACAGAAATTTCGGGCAGACATCTTTGATAAATCGAAGAAAAGTGCTGCAACTAAAGTAGAGAAAGCTGAAGACGATGTAAACATCGTTATCTACGCTCGCTGTGCGGGACAATCTATCTAGTGATGGCTTGCTGAATTCGAAATTATCGGAGTGCCAGACTGGGGGGACATAACAAAACGGGACGAATAAATCATAAATGGACAAGAGCAGCATTAAATATATAATAACATGAAAACTAGGGTAGAAGATGCAATACTCAGAATGAAGTCTGTGACCCAAACCTGAATAATTGCCTCAGGCGAACCTTAGCTGATCAACTCCCTATGCTACCTTCCTCTAGAAACTGACATTAATATAGCCGAGGGAACAGGGATCGAAATGGGAAGGCAAACCAGATCCTTAAAAAAAAAGCCATGCCAAGTCGGAAGTGCTGGGACGAAAGAAGCAGATATCACAGCCTGGCAGCAAATCGTGATACAGCCAAACCAAAGTTCTTTTGAAAGCAATTGGTGGCGAAGAATAAGAAGTTCTAGAACTTCTATCTTTAACTGATGAGAACTAAGAAAGTTCGTTTGGAAGGAGATGTAACACAACGACATAGTTCTGGGCCAATTCATAATCCTCACCAGCGCCATCTTCATTGAACATCAACGAGACTAAAATCTTGTATCTAAAGTTTGTGACTTTTTTCCCCAAATGACCCACAAGATAACTGAAATAACTGCAAGATAACTGGGTAACAAGATAGCTGGATCTGAAAGCTTCTAAACAAGGCTCTTGTTTCACTATTTTATTCATTTGACTTTGGCTGGCGTTGAGACTTCTGTATGTACATTACAAGCGCCGAGAAAGACGTGGAAAGATCGCTCCTCCCCCCCCCCCCAAAAAAAAAAAAGAAAAACAGCTACACTGCTTTGGCCTTCAGAAAGTTCTATACATGAAGACGTAATAAATGAGCTAGTGTTTGTGCTCTCTCGCGACTAGGCGGTTGCCCATCTTGCTGGAATGCAGGTTCTACGCCCAGTCATTCACGTCGTGATTTTCTCCACATTACGTCTAAAGAGCTTCTTTCATAAATTTTCCAGGCTAATTCTGCACCCTCACTTTACTGTTACCAAGCTTATTCTATTCTTACTCTTTTCCTCCCTCACCCCCTCCCCTCTCTTCTCTCCCCCCCCCCCCCCCGAAACTTTTTCTCCGGTCCTTCTCTTTCCTATCACCAACACCCGAAAGAAAAAAATACTGAAAAAATTTCACAACTCTAAGGTAAAGATAAAATCTCAGCTTTTATGCCATTAAGGCACATTCGGTACACGGTGCATTTCCAAGACCATCGGCACATGAAAGTCTGATGTTGGCCAGTATCACGCCTGGGTGTATTTACCTTCCCAGATTTCTCTGGTACCCATTTTTTAGAGGATGGGTGGACACCCCCCTCCCGGGGCCTTTTCAGTGTGGTGGTACCAGAACAAAACTCTGAATGTTGGGATTTGAACCTGATACCAACGGATTCGTTGACCCAGCGACTAACCACTCAGCCAACCAGGCAAAAGGTCTTCGTTCTGTAGAGAGCGCGATTATTTCATTGATCGGGGTGTGGTAACATAGTCTGTACACATACAAGCAGTTATTTACTCCCGCCTCTGTTAATAAACCTAAACAAAGTATAAATTACATTTTTCACCTTACTCCGGAAAGTTAAATGGCATCAGTAAACTTCTCTAGCGTGAACACTGGCTTCTGTTACTTCATTTTTTGTTATTAATTGCGCTAGACTTAACTAAGTCTTAAGTACAGTAGTGAAAATGTTAAAATATGACTAGATAAAAGCAATAAATCACATTAAACTAGGACAAAAAGCAATAACGTAGTTTCGTGATAATAATGCACCCGCCTTCTGGCAGACAAAGGAAAGGTTTCGCGTTGTTTAAAAAAACAATCTATCTTCATTAGAAAATGAAACTTATGTTGCAGAAGCCATTACTTGTCTGTTAGGACAGACTTGAAAACATTAGCAATGTATGTATGAAGTGTTACTGGAGCCTTGAAGAAGTACAGGGTTATTCATAAGTCTATAAAACATTTCAGAAATTCGCAACAAATAAACTACGTAACTGATCATGAGTATTCTTACCCCAAGAGAAAGAGAGAGAGAGAGAGAGAGAGAAACTTTTCAAATTTATTTTTAAAAGATAACCACGCGCGCAGATCTCCTGCGGTTTGCTGCTAGTTGCCAGCAGTAGCAAATATGGCTGTCAGCAAAAGTGAGCAGTTATTTTGTGTTTTGGAATACGCAAGAAGTGCAGCGACGATTTCTAGCGGAATTCCAGAAGGCAGCACCTATTTTCAACAGTGTCAAGAAGTGGTATGAGAAATTCCGGGATGAAGTGGGGGCTTCGCTGGTAAGCTTCTCTGGCACGATTCACGGTTTCTTAGCTTGGTCCTGAACGTCCCTGCCGAGGAGCTGTGCACAGACAGGTGTTGCCGCCAGGAATTCCGCTGGAAATCGCCTCTGCACAGTCACAGCTGGTTAGGTCCTTGCTTATTCCAAAACACAAAATGACTGCTCACGTTTCTGAACGCCACATTTGCTACTGCTGCCTCCTAGCGGCAAATCACGGGCATTATTTTTAAAAATAACTTGAAGAGTTTCTCTCTCTCTCTCTCTCTCTCTCCTTGCGTAAGAGTAATAATGATTCGTTACGTAGTTTATTAGTTGCGATTTTAAAAAATATTTTACACACTTATGAACAACCCTTTATAACAGCGCTAGAACTATTTTAATGGGTTAGAATAGAGCAAGACACCGGATTAAAGAGTCTCGGAGATACGAGAAACACAGGAGATGATCCGTCTGTCTGCTCAGACAAAAGTGAAGACAACGAGAAAGAGAAAAAAAAGTCGGTTTTGCGAATGTTTACGAGTGTCTGAGGAATAGCAAAGCAGTAAGAGTGGGTGCCTTAGATGTTTAACTCAAGTGTATTTTCTTTGTGTTCTCAGAGCTGCAGTTCCGTACAATCCAAGTAAGTCAATGATTACTGAATACATTTCAGGATAAATTTCTTGGAGATATTTTTCTGATTATTGTATGTGAGATGTCTGACTGGGACCTCACGTACTATTCTATAAAAGAGTTTTCTGTGGCAGAAACAGAAGTGATTGATAAGTAGACCAATCAGATTAAAAAAACTTCTGTTCGAATAATGCATCCATTCTAAACGTCTGCTGGTTACAGCAAAATCTCATGTTTTGTGGTACTGAAATGAAGAGGAATATCATGAAAACACGAGCGAAGGTTAAGAGTTTATTGTTATCAGCGTACAGATAAACCCAAACCACTTACAGATAATCACGCAGATCAGATTACGGCAAACAAGAGAGTGGCACTCCAGAAATGCATTGTCTTGGAGTGCGTTACAGAGGGAATTGAAGTTGACAGGCGCATTGAGATTCTGCGAAATCCTGTTCATAAAGTGAAGGCACGACAAGATCATGTGTCTTTCGTCTTAGCTGTCATCTCCGTTGTTCAGTCGAGAAAACCCGCTTTGTTCACATATTCACATACAGCACAAGTATCAGTTATTAACTTCAAGCTTGGCTCGCTAGATTTCCTGAAGGTCACCCCATTCACTCTGAGAATCTGTCCCATTCTCTCTGAGAATTTAAGTCTCATTTCTCTCTGAGAATATGTCTCATTCTCTCTGCGAATATAAGTCTCATTCTCTCTGAAAATATAAGTCCCTTAGTAGCATTTACATGCCGCAGGGTTGTGAAGTGTTAGTGCCTTTACATTTCCAGGCCAATGCAGCGTTTGATACAGGGATGCCGCGCCTGTCCCCGCTGCCTTTGTTTTCCTAGGAACACCCCGGGTACTCATTTTAACCCATCTCTGAGAAAACAGGCTTCTAATGTGCGGCTCTATAGCTTTTAACGACATCTTCAAATGAGATATAATAATTAGATAATTAGACTTACTTTTAAAAAGTTTAATGGAGCACATAGTTGTAAAGCTCAGAATAATAATAATAATAATAATAACCATCATCATATTCATCATTATCATGATGTGCCTTCTTCAGAACGAAAGCTGGCGGTAATGAATCTCTAAATTCCTCGTTCTCCTGCCTTGATGGTGCAACTCAAACAGGCTGTATCCTGTCCATTCTCGTATGTCATCTTCCCATCCTCATCTCTGTCTTCCTCCTGTTCTTTTTTTTCATTTCACTTAATATAGTCCTCAGTATGTAGCTATGTCTTTTGTTATGGCCAAAGTATTTTGTTTTCTTCATCCTTATTTCTCTGAGAAGTTCATACTGCACTTGGAGCTGTTCTAAAACGTGTGCATTTGTTCTTTTCACTCTCCATGTGATACTACCAAGCCTTCTGGAGAACCAAGTTTCTGCTGTATTAATCTATCTTTCCAGCTAGCGTATTATTTTACATTTTATATCCGCAAAAATATACAGGACGAAGAAATAGAAACATAAGAGATAGGACAAATTTACGTATGAAATGTATTAACAGGGTTGTCCAACTGGCGGCTCGCAAAATCTTTTTTTTTCTTCGCTCCGCGAGATTATTTTGAAAATGTAATTTATGTGATTAAAATTCGCAAAAACATGTTTAAAAACACTTTTTAAAAGTGTAAAAGGACTAGGAAAAGCTATAATCAGTTTACGCTTTGCTTTTTACCTGTCACATTTTCTCACGTTTGTGTCATCTAACTAAAAAAAAAATGCAGCTTTCCACTCAATTTCCCCATAAAGTTAGACCATTGAGACTACTTAACTGTGACAGTCCAGATACATGACAAGTATGAATGAATGGAAGTCCAAAAAATGGGGAGTTAATTATCTTGTGACTTGTATAAAGCTGTATTTGACATTGTGCGTGAGATGTAAATATACTTGTCTGTTAATCACAGCTTTACTGCAGTGGCCTTGTGTGTAGTCACAAGTTCCATGTTATATATCTGTGTACAAAAACTGCTTGTGTTACTTAAAATGAATGGATATTTCGTTCATTTAAGAAATGGGGCGGACAAAACATTTATTTCATAACGGATGTGCTGTGGTATAGTCAAAAGTAGGCTGCCTTTTCATGCGAAGATTTTGCACTGATGAGGCGCTTCTAATCTGCTTCATCACATCCAGCTGCAAAACTGAGTACCGGACACTTTTTTGAGCGAAAACTGCATTTCAAAACACACGTAATATGTGTTTGTATGGCGGGCCATGAGAAGAGATTATGTATGATAGCCGGCGCATGGTAAACACTATATATCAGTATAATGTTGTTCCATGAATACAGGGCTATTCACGAGTATACATTCTAAGACAGAACAAAGATCCAATAAGCAAAAAAAAAGCATCCATGTTTTAAAAACTCTAACATAAATTATAAGGATTAGGTTTATATACCCAGGTCTAGTGTTATAGATGTAAGCACAAATAGACACATAAACCAGTGTCATTGCGCCCCATGTGTAGAAAATTACAAGTCTTGAAAACATAATCTTGAGAAGAATTTTTTAGACCGATTGGAGATCCTATATCACAAGAACGGAAAACTATAAATAACAAAGAAATCCACACTCTCTTCCAGTCTCCACTTATAATTACAATTTTGAAAAACAACAGATTGAGATGGATCGGACATTTGGAGAGGATAGAAGAGAAGAGACAGACAAAAATGGGTTATACAGAAGCGATAAAAGAAGACATACCATGTCCAAGACAGCGATGGTGTGACAACTTGGAAGAAGACCTACAAGTCATACATGACCAAGACAGCGATGGTGTGACAACCTGGAAGAAGACCTACAAGTCATACATGACCAAGACAGCGATGGTGTGACAGCCTGGAAGAAGACCTACAAATCATAGATAACTAAGACAGCGATGGTGTGACAGTCTGGAAGAAGACCTACAAATCATAGATAACTAAGACAGCGATGGTGTGACAGTCTGGAAGAAGACCTACAAATCATAGATAACTAAGACAGCGATGGTGTGACAGTCTGGAAGAAGACCTACAAATCATAGATAACTAAGACAGCGATGGTGTGACAGCCTGGAAGAAGACCTACAAATCATAGATAACTAAGACAGCGATGGTGTGACAGTCTGGAAGAAGACCTACAAATCATAGATAACTAAGACAGCGATGGTGTGACAGCCTGGAAGAAGACCTACAAGTCATAGATAACCAAGACAGCGGTGGGGTGACAACCTGGAAGAAGACCTACAAGCCATAGATGACCAAGACCCTATCCTATGTCTCTGTCGGTACGCCCAGTAACAGACCTAGCCTGGTTAACGAGACAAGGATCGCCATAGTCCCCATGGTGGTGGAGTCTGCTAAAGCAAACTAGTGCACACGTCCTGCTTCTTTATCTCTATTCAGGGACTAGATAAGTAGCCAGTAGAGCTATTTTCCAAGCCGACCCGAAAGTATACCTCACTATCTTCACTGCATCACCTGCATAGAACATCAGCTCGCTGTTCTAAGAGACCGAATTAGAAGACGTCCGGTCCTAGTTTGGAAATTATTAGTGGATATTTGATACCAAACAGAAAGTGCTCTTTTTACAACGATTGTTTCCATTTTTTGGTAGAGGGGAATCTGTGGCCGTTGTTTTTTTTCTGAATGACTTGACCTAGTTCAAATACATACTTCTTGGTTGTTTTTTTTTATGTCAGTGACGCTGTGGGGATAAAGTTGATTTTATAGTCATTTTTTTTTCTTTCAAGTGTTCTCGGAATTTGTGAAAGGTTTTCAGATCGAAAGATTTTTGTTAATACGAAATACACTTCTTCTTCTTCTTCTTTTAATAAATCTATTATGTTTTTTTAAAAATTATGTTCTGCTTGTCTCTTACTAGTTTTATATGTGCTCATTCTCATCATTAACTCTAATATCATTAAGTATCAGTAACATCAGATTTTTCCCTCATAGTTTTGTTTCTTTGTTTCTTTCTTTTTACTTCTTCTCGTTCTCCTCCCCCTCTTCCTTTTCCTCCTCCAATTCCTTCTTCTTATTCTTCCTCCTCTTCTTCTGCCTCCTCCTCCTCTTCTTCTTCTTCTTCATATTTATTCTCTCAAAACATTACATTTTTGTTTTCTCAACTACAAGCCCTGAAGGAAAGAAGATTCCGTCGACCTCGAGAGTCAACCTGGAAGATCTGAAAACCTCAAAAAAAGCGACCTTCACTGCTCGTAGAAAAGAGTTGTCAAACAAGGCCCTTATAAGCATGAATCTTCGTACAGGGAAGCACGTCAACAGTTCTTGCACCAGGGAACTGAAAAGGAATATTAAGTGTGACATTCTCTGGAGCCGCATGGAATCTCTTATGGACGCAGAGAATAGAGAAACGACATATTAAGAAGAAAAAAAAAACTGGAAGTTTGATGAGTTCGTATGTGATTGGAGAGAAACAGAAGGCAACGAATGCAGCGATTTCATATAGGAGGAGGTAATAACGTTGGCATACAGTTTGCTATCTTGTATATGATTATATAGCGCTGTTCACAATGCAAATATGTTTCAGGATTTTACGACTGTCAATATTATTTGAATAGCGATGTTAATGATTAGATGAATTATTCCAAATGATCGTTATTTTCATACATCAGCGTTTTATAACGGCACGACGATAATGAATGATCGCAGAACATTTAAGTACGAGAAGTTTTTTTTGTAATCTTATATCACAGCTTGTAAGTGTGAGAATTTTTTTTTTCTAATATGATACCAAGGCTTGTTAGTGTGAGAATCTTTTGTTTTCTAATATGATACCAAGGCTTGTGAGTGTGATAATTTTTTTTTTCTAATATGATACCAAGGCTTGTGAGTGTGAGAATCTTTTGTTTTCTAATATGATACCAAGGCTTGTGAGTGTGAGAATCTTTTGTTTTCTAATATGATACCAAGGCTTGTGAGTGTGAGAATCTTTTGTTTTCTAATATGATACCAAGGCTTGTGAGTGTGAGAATCTTTTTTTCTAATATGATACCAAGGCTTGTGAGTGTGAGAATCTTTTGTTTTCTAATATGATACCAAGGCTTGTGAGTGTGAGAATCTTTTTTTTCTAATATGATACCAAGGCTTGTGAGTGTGAGCATCTTTTTTTTCTAATATGATACCAAGGCTTGTGAGTGTGAGAATCTTTTGTTTTCTAATATGATACCAAGGCTTGTGAGTGTGAGAATCTTTTTTTTCTAATATGATACCAAGGCTTGTGAGTGTGAGAATCTTTTGGTTAACGTGACACATCTTGTAAACTATATGAGACTTTTGGACTGTGATAACAAACTTTGTAACTGTGAATGGTTTTTGGCATGTGATAGCAAAACTTGTAACTATGAGAGGTTTTTGGCATGTGATAACAAACTTTGTAACTGTGAATGATTTTTGGCATGTGATAGCAAAACTTGTAACTATGAGAGGTTTTTGGCATGTGATAGCGAAAGTTGTAACTATAAAAGTTTTTTTTGGGATGTGAAAGAAAAGCCTGTAACTATGAGAAAGTTTTGCACTGTGAAAACAATGGACGGAGCAGAATAAGTAAGACAAATTACTATGGAAATAAGGAATGACAAAATGCACATTCTCGAAACAGGTGCAGACGGGCTGGAGAAGAATAAAGACGAAACATCTGAGACAAGTTTTACATTCAGGAAGAGAAGACCATCCACATCACGTATGTGTATCCATTATCCCCAAGAAATGAATCAGAAGCGAGCTTCTGGAAAATATATCTGTTATCATCAGACTGACAAGAATAAACCTGATATATTTCTTCTTCTTCTTCCTCAGCTTTCCGAGCCATTAAATCTCATTGCTGCAGATAAAATTCGTCTCAATTCCTCTCTATTCCTAAATCTTCTTTTTTTTCCAATTGGTGATATCAGTTTCCTGTTTATTCTCTTCTGTTTTCTCTCCATCTCTGTCTTGGTCTTGTTTCCTTTATATCTTGTACATGCGTAGATCATTTTCGTTTGTCTGTTCTCTACCATTCTTTCTACATGGCCCAACCAGCTTAGTCTGTTCAGTTTCAAAGACGTTTATAATCGGCTGTGAATTAAAAAAAGCTGGTCTGTTCAGTGTTCTTTCTAGCTCTGCTTTCAGCACTTTATGGGCCCAAAGATTCTTCTTAGGATGTTGTTCTCAAAGATTTGTAAGACAGATTTATAGAAAAGAAAAAAAATCATTTTGCTACAACAGTGAAAGGTGCCGGTATTTCGGTGCTCGTGTACGGGGGAAAACCCTCAATAGTCTTGCTGGTCCAACCGTGTGAAAGATACCTGAAAGAAAACAAAGAGTTGTCGTCCAAAGACAGACCGTTCAGAGGAGAGCTGAAATCTGAGATGGACAGCATGCAAAACACGGCTATGACATCATGTAACAAAATTTAGCTTTTTGCTGAGAAATGGAGAGAATGTGGTCGCTGCTGTGTACCACTTTGTAGGCGAACATCCAAAGATGCCGATGAGTGTAATGCCAGAGTGGAATACTTGTATTAATCAAGCAACACGAAATCTCAGTCAGGCAAACAATAATTTTTTCAATATGCAAAGGGAAAATGAGAAAGATGATCTACTTCTTGAAAAGAACAGTCATCATTATCATCATCCTGGACAGTCTTCAGAACGAAGGGTTTTTACGGTAATGAATCTCCAGCGTCTTCTCTCCCTCGCCCTCATAGTGCTCTCAGACAGGCTGTATCCTGTCCACTCTCGTATGTTGTCTCCCAGCCTACATCTCGTATGTTGTCTCCCAGCCTACATCTCGTATGTTGTCTCCCAGCCTATATCTCGTATGTTGTCTCCCAGCCTACATCTCGTATGTTGTCTCCCAGCCTACATCTCGTATGTTGTCTCCCAGCCTACATCTCGTATGTTGTCTCCCAGCCTACATCTCGTATGTTGTCTCCCAGCCTACATCTCGTATGTTGTCTCCCAGCCTACATCTCTGTCTAGCTCTCGCTACTTTTTCCTTTCACCTTTCCGTCCAGTATGATCTTCAGTATATTATCCTATCTTTTGATATTATCAAAGTATTTTTGTTTTCTTGGTCCTTACTTCTTTGAGACGTTCACATGGCACTTGTAGCTGTTCTAATACTTGTACATGTTCGTTTCGTTCTCCGTGATATATGACTTACTTTCCTGTAAATTAACATTTCTGCTGCATTTATCGTTCTCTCTCACTTTTAGCTTTGTACATTGGTATAGAATAGACATAGCCTTTTACATATCGCATTTTCTTTTTTTGGCTTTTATGGGCATATTCCCTCGATAACAGCATTGTCTTCACGGTGTAGAATGTGTGGCTTACCACCCTTGTTATTCTTGTATCTCCATCTCGCATCTCCCATTCTCAGATGGCAGGCAATAGAAAGGAGAATAATACCTCGCCCGCAATTTGGCAGTGAATAAGTGACCATTTATCCTACGACGCTGCAGAAGTAGAAAATCCGACACTTGGAGATTAACATCAGAACTGGGGCATTTTGAGAAACACTGACGTCCCAGAATAGATTATAATGAAAGATAGCGTAGGGAGAAGTGAGAGGTTAACAACGGCTTTACATATAACGACATCTATAAACAGGAAAGTGTGATTCTATAATTTGAACGAGGAAGAACTATACAGTTTTTCACGAAAACAGTAAGATAGAACTAGAATTATACAGCATTAGAGGAAGAAGTACTGGTCACGAATAAACCAAAGTGAGAACCTCTGGAAAGTAACACAGAAACAAAAGAACGGAATCAAGACTCATTAAAAGGAAACTGGGTGTAGAAAATCACAGAAATACAAGTACAGCGATGAATTTTATACAAAAAAAAGTAGATTATAATACATGTTCTTGTTATCATTCTTCTTATTTGCATTATTTTTTTCTTCATTTTTTCACGTATCCTTCTCAAGTAAGAGTTTCGTTCTATAGATTTAGAAAGGGAAAAAGATAGCATCGCATGAGGCAGGTAAGTGCTTTACTCTTATGTTTCAGCCACACAAACTGATCGTATATATCCTTGATATATCAGAGGCGTCGACCGCATAAGCCCGCTTTCCTATTCATATCTGGGTGCACATCAGCAGTAGTGGTCGGTTCTGACATTTTGACACCCCTCACCCCCCCCCCCCTCTCCCTCTATCTCTCTCTGCATTATCATTCACTGCACGAACCATGGCCTACTGGCTCTTTCTCCCGGAATCTCCAGCTCCTCATCCCTTACTCCTTACAAGAGCCGACACAGGTATCGCTTACACGGCAACCAGGATGTTCTTTTCGTCTGCTTGCTCTTACGTGTTTCCTTGAGAAATATCTTACTCTTCACATATTACACACGTAAAGTAAGATTTGCCCATTTATCTTTCATACCAAAGCTATCGCATACAAAATGAATAAATAAAATAACGAGATAAACCACGGTTACAACAAAAGACACAGATAATTCATCTACGTTTCCGGCTCCAATTTATATAAAAAAAAAGATGAGAAGTATTTTTACTGTTTGTCTATTTATTTAAAAGGTAAAGGTAAAGGTAATCCTCTCATGCCTTAGAGGCACATAGGAATATGGTGTTAGTGTCCATATTTTCCTTAGCTATTGTTATTTTTATTTCCTGAAACTTAGTCTCTTGATTTATAAACTAATAAACTCCATATAAAAATCTTCCTTATTTTATTTATATGTATGCGAGTTTTAACCTTTCTTAACTCTAACAAGGCCGACCAAGCTAGAACTATACATTATCTTATGAAAGGAAAACCGAAAGAAATCTTATGAAAGGAGTAGACAACTCTTGCGAAAAGAACTTGACTGAATTCTGTGTTTTGTCTGAAGACTGAATGATTGACGCTCTCTTCGTAACTGCAAACTAGAATAATTCACGGATGACGTGGCGGTTAAGATCTTTATGTACCAGGCATCAAGTAAAGTCAAGGTTGGGGCTGCTGAGATTTATTTCAGATTTCAAGCCCAAAGAAGAAGGCTTTTTCCTTCAGGCTCCACTACCTGTTGGTCAAGCATCGATTTTTCTTTTCCTTGTCGGCCCCGGGGCCGGTGTAACCTACTTCAGAAGTTGGCTTGCTTCTGAGCTAGAAGGAGTGAGGAAAGGCTGGCTTGGGAGGGGGGGCTTGGATTGCACTGTGAATAACTGCCCCGTCCATACATGCCTAAAGCTAACATTCTCTGAAATAGTGCCTTGTGCTGTATATATATATATTCCAGCTTCGGGGTAGCGAACCACAGCTGACCAAGACCCTGTCTCACCTCTCTATTTGGTACCCTCGCCCCTCTTTCCCCAAGTAACAGGTATAGCCTGGCTAACGCGGTAGGGATTGCCATAGTTCTCCCCCCCTCTACAGTGGTGGAGTCTGCTAAGAAACTATTGTACTCTGTCTGCTGTTTTTGCTCCATTTAGGGACTGAAAAAAAATTGCCGCCTCAACCTGCTCCCAGTCTAATACGATGATGTGCCTCAACTTGCTCCCAGTCTAATACGAAGATGTACCTCAACCTGCTCCCAGTCTAATACGATGATGTACCTCAACCTGCTCCCAATCTAATACGATGATATGCCTCAACCTGCTCCCAGTCTAATACGATGATATGCCTCAACCTGCTCCCAATCTAATACGATGATATGCCCCAACCTGCTCCCAGTCTAATACGATGATATGCCTCAACCTGCTCCCAGTCTAATACGATGATATGCCTCAACCCCTTCACCGCATTGCCTGCTAAGCCCATTGCGCTCGCAGTTACAGAGACATCGAAGAAGAAGAAGGAAGAAAAAGACTTTAAAATCTAAAGGCTAATGCCTCATTTCCTTTCCGTGCTTTTTCTCATAAAGGAAGAGCACTTAAGCGTACAAACTATCAAGCGTTTGATTGTCTTCCCCCATTATCGATACCAGTTTCAGATTGTATTTCCAATAAAAAGAAAACAAAAGCTCCGAACTACCCGCAGATAACACGGGTACGTTGTGTGCAGTAATAGAGTTTTGGTTGTAGAGAAGAAGGCGTCTCTAAGTGAAAGCTATCGACAAAAGAGTTTTGTTAATGTATGAGATTGGTTAAAACATTAGCAGTGCTACTAAAGATGCTGGGGACATTCTGATGTGCCACAAGCCGTTGAGTGGAAGGACTCTGTTTGATGAATATCTCTGAGTAAAACTTCGCACAGAAATTTGTGACACTTCACTTTGAAGGTGTAAAAGGTAAAAATCCTCGTTTCCATACCATTAAGTGTTAAACCCGTATTTCCAAGACCTTAGGCACATGAAAGTATGATGTGGTCATTATCACGCCTGGCTGCGTTTACAATCCCAGATTTCTATAGTATCCATTTTTAGAGGCTGGGTGGACCCCCGAACCTTTTCTGTGTGCGTACTAGAAAAAAAAACCTACTACTGGGACCACCGGTATCACCGGATTAGTAAACGTAACGCCCAACCAGTACAGCTAACCAGGCCAAACAGACAGAGTACTGGTGATAATTTCGGACCGTGAGTACTGTCTGTGATGAGCCACGAAGTGTCTGATGAACATCTCTGAGGAAAAACAAATTTCACAAGAAGTTGTAACATTTCGCTCTGGAAAAAATGCAAATGATAATTACAGATCTTGTGTATCACGGAGTGCAGTGACTTGAGTTATATGACTGCAGTCAGTATGATAACGTAGAAGGCAGCTGGCATTAATCAATAGTTGCTCTTGCATTCTCAACACACAAACAATCATGAATTCTTGATCAATACCGTGTCAGGAGATGAGATGGAGGTTTGGGTGCATCATTTTGGAGCCTCCAAGAAGGAGAATGTAAACAGGATTACTTACAGAGGAAGATGACTAAAAAAAAACAAAACAAAAAGACTCCAGAGACAGTAGATCAGGGGTCGGCAACCTTTCTGCAGTGTTGTACCGAAGTAATTTGACAAAGTTACTCAGCGTGCTTACCTAAGACTGGTATATTTTTGTATACAACAAACGTTGTAACACAATAAATGTGGTGTCCCTTGCTGATTATTTGATGTTTTAATATAAATAGGAACAGTTACAAAACCTATGTTTTGCAAAACTTAAGTTCTGAATATATTATTTTGAACATGAATCCACATTCGTTTGCCTAAAAAGCCTTGAAACGACCGGGTATGAAGTTTTTGCCTTTTTGTGTCACGTTAAAGGCACCATAGCCTTATTACTTACTAACAAAAGCAAATTTTGTATTTACAGTCCACGGACTGACGTTACTCGCATGCTTAAATAGTAGCTGAGAGAACTCTACAGGTGGTGGAGGTGGGAGAGAGAGAGAGAGAGAGAGAGAGAGAGAGAGGAAGGACACATGGAAACAGAACTCGGTCAAGGTCAGGCAATGTCGCGCTCACTCAGTGACTTGGCATTAAATTGTACAGTCTTACCTCCCCTGCCTAACAACCTTCCTTCTGAAGGTATGTAGAGAAAAACGAAACAGAAAAAAAGTTTTAAAGAATTACATGCTTCTATTTATTTGAAAATTCAAATGTTTCGGGAGATCTTAATTCAATTTCAGTTCAAACAGCGTGGTACTATAAATCGTTCCGCGTGCCAATCCCTGCTGTAGACCAATGGTTCCAAACCTTAGATCGCGACCTAAATTAGGGTCGTGAGGGGTCTGTGGTAGGAGTCACGTAAAGATATTATGAAAATGTGGGCTCGCATAGACATGCAAATACAGGATTTTCTGGAACTTCTACTATTTTATGTTTTAAAACACAAATAACGGAATAACAACAACAACCACGTTAGCAACTGTTCATTGAGATGTTATTGTGGTTAGCACAGACTGAGCAGCCTGCAGGCAGTTGAAAAGAATTATCCCCTCTATATAACCCTGACAAATAAACATACCAGTACCTCCACTGTGTACATCATGTCCCCTCAGACATTTGAAGTTTCTTCTGTAAAACTGCTACAGAGAAATGCTGTGATTCTGTCTGAATCGTTTGAAACAACTGTCTGTCATGTTAAAATCTTTGAAACAATGCTAGTTAATTTTTGTTAAATTTCAGTTTAAAAAAAAGGACAACAAAACCATTCTTTTCATAGGTGGGGAAGTCAGTGCTATCACTGCTACTGCTGGGTAGCTTTCGATGAAAGTTGAAAACCACTGTTGCAGACGAAAGTTATGTTTACACCTTCCTGAAACTGTAAAGAAATGGAGCATCCAGAGTTTAATCGCTAAAGGCAGAATACATTATAAAGGCACAATCTTTAGCCAGAGTAAGACTTGAAGAAATAATACAAATATCTGAGAAATCCCGCAGGGATGGCCGAGACAGCAGCAGTACCATTAAGAATGTGTCCTAGAATCAAGGGGCAGCAATGAGAATGAACGCCGTGACATAGATAAAAAGATAAACTGTGACCAGAAGATAAAACAAGGTGTAAGATAAGAGGCGTGTCTTATTCACTTGAACTTTTCTCTCTTTGCAATGAAAAAAAAACATTGTGAGAAGTATTAAATATCTGAAACGAATAAAAATTAGGTAGCCATATTATCAGTAACTTGTCGTTAACACCTTTCTAAATGCGAAATGTGAAAATAGTCTGCGGGGAAAACACCGAACATCAAATAAAACACTTAAAGAGTATCAGAACTAATTAGTAACGGGAAAAAACTGAAGTAACAGAAGAGTACTTAAAAATGCAGCATCTGTAAATACACGGAGAAATACTTATAGATAAATTCAGTTACCTTAGAACATCAATAGCAACAACTGTTAAATCTCATTTGTCCCTAGCATTTGCACGCCACAGAGGTGTGTGAATGCCTTCATATTTCAAGGCCTTTGCAGCGTTTGAAGTAGGCACGCCAACACATGCCCTCTCATGCCTTGTTTTCCTAGAAAAGCCCCCAGATACCCATTTTTTTAAGGCTGGGTTGACCCCCCCCCCCCCCACCCTTGTGTCGGTCGGTCCTAAAATATTCCGCCCGAGTGCGAAATCCAACCAGGGACCTTTTGATCGGCAAGAGAGTGGCTTATCACAACTGCTAGATGCTAATCAGATATCACATCAAGAATAGGGAAGGCAACGCGCAGCTTTTTTTATGACGTGAAGATGATCCTAACAATTAAGTTAATATCCTTAAAGGTAAGAAACAGAGTGCTACAGTGCCTTGTTAAGTCTATATAGCTTTATAAACCAGAGATCAACAGGAAAATAAACAAAGAGATAAAACACAAATTGAAAGCATCAAAAATGTTGTTTGAAACATGCAACTGTGGACACCCATGATGAAAAAAAAACACAGAAACTCTAATAAGAGAAGCTGCACAACATCGAGAAACTAAGTGAAACTGAAAGGAAAAGGACAGTCTGAATTCTTTCTTTGAACATGCCGAGAGAATCCATAAGTTAGAAAAAAAAAAGCATCAGCCATTGGTAAACTTAAGGGGGACAAGAGAGAAATATCTGAATGGCTGATCAGACGGAACATGATAGAGAAGGCAGCTGAACTGAAAAGAAGTATCCAGGCATGCGCAGAACTGGGAAGCATGATGACAAAGACATCCAGCACAACAAATTATTGAAAATAAATCTCTTAAGCAATCCAACATATCGAAGTTTGAGGCTAACATGGCAGTTTAATTTGTTGTCAGTTTAGCCGCTTAACTTGTTGCCAAGTTAACGACTATGTAAGATGGACAGAACAGAATTAGTTACCTAGGTGGGTTGGCAACCCTAGCTTAGGAAATAAAGGCTTAGTTATTAGTCAGTTTTTCAGAAGTTCGCAACTCTGAGGGTAAATCAGTTTACTGGCCCAGTATATAAAGAAAACATGACAGAATTTTAATCGGTCAGGATTATGGGATGTGATAGCGGACCTTCCAGGAAGAAGAGAATACCCGACTGCCATCAAGAATACAGGATTGCGACCGGACATTGTAGTGTACTCCACAGAAAAACAGGAATTAATAATGGTCGAGCTTACGGTCCCATACGAAACTAGAATAGAGGAACAGCATTTATTCAAATTGGAGAAGTACAATGATCTGGTCAAGCAACTGAGGCAGGGGGCAGGAATCAGGGCAAAAGTGATAGCTGTAGAAGTGGGAGCAAGAGAATTCGTAGCAACATCAGCATATGACCTATGTAAGCAACTGGGCATAAAGGGACAAGCAAGACCAAGGGTATTGAGAAGCCTTTCAGAAACAGCAGAAAAGGCCTCATGCTGGCTGTGGAGTACGCGAAACAAGCATTGGGAACATAAGTAATTTCATTTGCCACAACCACTACCAGTCCTCCGTAGCTAAATCGCTAAAGACGCACTGTAAAAGTGCAGTGGCAACTGGAAGATCATGGATTCAATCCCGGGACCGGGAAAAAAAAGCAACAACTCACAATACCTCTGTGAGTCATGACCCAGAGGGGCCCACCTCCTTAGAGTGTCAGGAGTTTAATAGGGCCGAAACACTTGTCTGAGGGGGGGGGGTACTTCCTCTGATGATCTGAAGGAGTTGTGTTGTTGTTCCGCTCTCTACGATAGAGAGTTTCCTGCATATACATATAAACTGAACACGTAGGAGACCAGCAGATCGGGGGAGTCACGTTATTGTTCAAGCGCGAATGAGAATGTTTATTCGCCGAACGAGAACCAATGTGTATTTAGGTTCAAATCCCAATCCACTTAGGTAAATATTTTGTTAGTGAGTGTATTATGAATGGTAATGAATAATCATAACTCGGTTAAGATATAATTATTCTATGTAGAATTTTGATGTCTAACATTCTGCTTTTCATCATACAGCTTTTACTCAGTCACAGTCATTTAGCATAATAATCATGAAAAAGCAATTACATGATTACGTAAATTAATAATAACCGTATCTCTTGTTCATACACTCTAAGCGAAGCTGCAAAACATCGAAAAACTAATTGAAACTGAGTATTCAACTAATTTTCGATTAACAAAGTGATGCTTAATATCTGCACTTCATTTTATATTACTGATTTTATGCATATGCATGTGAATACAATTTTGCCAATTAGTTAACGTTTGTTACAATCTGAATCGAACCTAAATATTTAAGGAAATTGTTTTAGTGATTTCTGTTGATAAAAATATAAGCTGATAATTAACAACATATATATGATGATCCTTTGTTGATTTTGCTAATTGTGTATACTGATGATTTAACAACAATATAAGTTTCTGATTATTTGAAGAAAGATTGATTGTGTTTTTTTCATTCACTAGCGTTATGTGCGAATGTGTTTGTCTGTGCAATCTTCATTCCTCACCTATCTAATAAAGACAATGCATCAACAATAAAAATGTAATATAATAACATATAAAACACAGGCAAATATCATTAGCCCATTTTAAAATCGTATAATTCATACAACTTAACTTGTTGCCAGTTTTTTCGATTTAACTTGTTGCCAGTTTAGCGTCTTAACTTGTTGTCAGTTTATTGGCTGACTTATTCGACAGTTTAGCGTCTTAACTTGTTGTCAGTTTATTGGCTGACTTATTCGACAGTTTAGCGTCTTAACTTGTTGTCAGTTTATTGGGTGACTTATTCGACAGTTTAGAGGCTTAACTTGTTGTCAGTTTATTGGCTGACTTATTCGACAGTTTAGAGGCTTAACTTGTCAGTTTATTGGCTGACTTATTCGACAGTTTAGCGGCTTAACTTCTTACAGGTTAGCAGCATAACTTGTTGCCAACTTACGACTTAACTTGTCGCCATAAAACGGCTTAACTTGTCGCCAGTTTATCGGCCTAACTTGTGCCCAGTTTATCGACTTAACTTGTCGCCATATAACGGCTTAACTTTTCACCACCTTATCAGGTGCAAAAACTAACCTGTCTGAACTGTGACAGGGCAATGGATAAAACAGAGCATTGTGTTAAACAGAAAGTGACCTGAGATAACGTTCTTTCACCTGCACGAGCGTGACCTGCAAGCTTTCAACACGTTCCTCTACCAGTCTTTGTATCAGAAAAAGCATATTTGTTACGAGGGCTGATTCTAGTTAAGGTCATGTCTTGGCTATCCTTTCCTTGCAATGATGACAGCGTCTTCTTTCATTACTCATCTGAGTGGCGTAGTGATAAGTTTGTTGGTCGCTCACACCGACGTCAGTGGTTCAGATCTGGGCAGAAACGACCCCAGTAGACTGGCTATCCAGTTTCCTTTGGAGTGGAAGAAGTAAAGGTGGCCGTTGACGGTGCTGATCACATCACCCTTTGGTGTGCCGGCAGGGCAAGAAAAATATAAACACTAATACAAATACTAACACAAATATAAACGCTAACACTGTATCCCCTAGATGCATATGTGGTATGGCAATTTTTATATTTTATTCTTCTTCCTAGTTAGCGCAGATGAAGAGTATGTGGCGAGGCACGGAAAGAAAACAAAAGCTCTGCTTCCTGGGAGCTGACATACTCCCGGAGGCGACTTCCGGGTGCGAAACATGGACAGTTAACAAATCACTAGAAAAGAGAGTAACTGCATTTGAAATAAAGTGCTATGGAATTGCAATTATAATATCATGGATAAAAAAGAGAAACAAATAAAGAGATACTGACGAGACCAGGATGTCGTAGAAACTGGCATGTAAACACAATCAAAGTTAGATGAGACGTGATGGTTTGGAGAGTTTGATAGCTGAAAGCAAAATGTCCGGTAGAAAAGGAAAAGGGACGAACTCGCCTATGATGGACTCAGGACATCATGGAATGTCCGAATATGTCACTGGGAGATGCTCGTCAACTTGCCCAAGACCGCATTGCGTTCAGTGAGACAATGAGACGGACACCGTTCTAGAAAGGACACGTTATATGACATATATCTTCCTAAAGTTTCCCTGTCTACTGTTAAACGTTACTGTATTCTGTAGGCTGTTTAGCAGGAATAGTCTAAACCCGCACATGCGCACTTTTCGTGTAAGACATTGCCAGACTGGATCACCTGAAATGTTTTTAACCTTTAGCGTCACGACTTTCCTGGTAGCCTGAGATTTACAGTAAGTAATGCTTTGCGTTGGTAGCACGGGGCAACTGTAGTTATTTATGGCACAAAACTGCTGTAGAATATCAGATTCCTCCCTGTCTTCTTATACTTTCATGCCCTTTGTTTCTGTTGTTTGTTGTGTCATCTTCTGTTCTTTAATTTTGCTTTCGCGTACGCTTTTCTGTTTCAGAACATAATTTTTCCTATTCGAGTTTCCTTTCTTCTCTACCCGTTTCTATTTGAACGTTTAAATTTCCTTTGTTCTCTACGAGTTTATATTTGAAGTTCCTTAAGAAAGACGTATGTTCAAAGGCTTGTTTAAGTATTAAGTTCTATCACATGCTGATCATGTTATCTTCTCTTTCTTTGATTCCTCTTTGCTCAAGTGGAAGCCTTGCACGTAAATAACGTTAAAAACAACCTTGTCGTAGTTGTCACAAGGTTGTATGAGCATCTGCGTCTTTCTCAGGGGTTCTCAATCTGAAGGCCTTCAGACTCGACGGAGAAGAGTAAGACACTTCTAAGACAGAGCCATTTAACAGTTAAGTCATGTACTCGTAATTCTTCGCAGATTTGAATCTCTAGCACAAATTCATGAACCCATGGAGAAATGAAGTAAATTCTCCGACAGAACCAAAATCTGGATGTATATATCAATGTATGTGTGCATAAATCTGTCCAAATGTGAGGTTAAGGAAATAAAGCTGTTTGAAAACTAATTTATTGAAACTATTGCGTCACTTTTAGAATGAAAAAAAAACATCTTCAGCAGAATAAGGAAGATCATTACATCAAAACAAATATCACAGCAACTGAGATTCAGTCAGTCAGTCGTTTGCATGTCCTTTGCGGAACTTTGCCTCCCTAACAGCACTCCTGTACACCTCTCTGTTGTAAGCAAGATGGCCTGCTGCTGATGCATCCATTTGCAGATTATCAACGATGTCTTGCAGCCATCTTCACCTTGATTTTCCTCACTTTCTTTTTCCTATTATGTATCCTTCCAAGATTGTCTTCTCTAAATTTTCATGACGTTTAATGTGTCCAAAATGTTTACGTTTTCTGTGTTTAATCCTCTTTACTAGCCAGCCTTCTTCAATATTAAGTTCTTATAGTATGGATATACTTGTTCCTTTTTATATCTATGATATAATTGAAGGACTCATCTGTAGCATTCACATTCAAAGGCATTTATGTGTTTCTCAGCTGTTTTATTAAGTGTCCAGGTCTCACAGGCATATGTTGCGATAGGAAAGATGCATGTCCTTAAAAATCTTATTTTTGTAGTTCTGTCTGTTCCTCTTCATAGCTTCTTTCGTTGTTTTATTTTATGAAGAGCGATAGATGTCCTCCTTCTAATTCCCTCATTGTATCTCCATTATTAGTTAATAATGATCCAAATATTCAAAACTCTCCACCTCTTCCAATTTTTCCTCATTGATATATATTGAAGCTGCCTGATTTGTTTTGACAGTTGTCATCAATTTAGTTTTCTTCGCATTAAGACGTGATATAAAAAGAGACATTTTGAAAATCATAGAACAAGACAACAAAGATACGTCATGCATGTCCAGATACGTAATGCTACATTGACTACCCCTTCTAGAGGGAAAGATCGATGGAAAGGGAACAAGCGGACAGCAGCGACATAGATGGATGGACAAGCGTCAAGAGATGGACAGGAACCAGCTTGGCAGAATGCACTACCAAGATGAGAAGCAGAACAGAGGGTAAATTCATCGCAGCCAACCTTCCTTGGAGAGGCTACACAAGATGATGATGATGATGATGATGATGATGATCCTTATTTAGCAAAGGAAACAGACAAACGCGACGTTCCAGCTTTACCTACTTACGAATGGAAACATTAACAAGAATAAATTCTATGTAAAGTCACTAAACTTTCCCCATCTCGGAAAGAAGACAACCAAGAACTTCTACTGTGCCCTGCCAGTGTGCCTTGCTATTTAACAACAAATAAATAAATACTTCTGCCATGTATGTGTGACTGACAGAGTCAACGATAAAGACAAAAAAAACGCTAGTAAGTTAGTTCAAGCTAGTTAGACAAGGGTCACAATTTTTGGTCGGTGACAAACGTCCCATGATGCTCCTTTCTCCGCTCCAGTACCCTTCTTGTGTTGACTGATTTGCTCCAGTACCCTTCTTGTGTTGATTGATTTGCTCCAGTACCCTTCTTGTGTTGACTGATTTGCTCCAGTACCCTTCTTGTGTTGATTGATTTGCTCCAGTACCCTTCTTGTGTTGACTGATTTGCTCCAGTACCATTCTTGTGTTGACTAATTTGCTCCAGTACCCTTCTTGTGTTGATTGATTTGCTCCAGTACCATTCTTGTGTTGATTGATTTGCTCCAGTACCCTTCTTGTGTTGACTAATTTGCTCCAGTACCCTTCTTGTGTTGATTGATTTGCTCCAGTACCCTTCTTGTGTTGACTGATTTGCTCCAGTACCCTTCTTGTGTTGACTGATTACTATACCTTAGAAAGCATTCATGTTTCACTTCCACCCTACCTACCTACTTACATACCTACCCACCCACACGCACACATACCGCACACACACACACGCACACACACGCACGCACACACACACACGCACACACACACACACACAAACTGAAGTGTAGAAAAAAGACGACCACGCGATGTGAGGAGATCTCAAGAAAAAAAAAACAGGATCTATCAGAAACTTCAAAGTCCACAGAAAAGGGAAAAATAAGAACACCAACTCCTGTGGCATTGCGTCTAATGATTATATAAAGCCTTTTTTTACTTGTATCATTAGATCCTGCAGGGCATTAAGTTTTCGCTACATTCAAAATCTGGCCTGATTTCCGAGTTTACATTTAGATAGTTGATAAATATGACCTTTAAGAGGGGGAGAAAAAAAAGAACTTTACCCCAAGAGCTTGGAGTTATATTTGTTCTTGTTCTGTGACACCATTAGTTGCCATCTCCATATCTACTTCGTAAGTGATCGATTGACGTACTTATGTTGGATTCATTTTATGGCTTTAAAAACAAATGCTTGACTCTGCTTTCTAAATTTTTGACAAAGAGTATTTGGTTTCTCTCTCTAGATTTTTATACAGAATATCTGATTTCACTTTCTTTTACTTGTGTGGATATTGTTTTGCTTGCTCAGAGAATTCTTACATTTCTCATTACGTAGGCTGATGTTCTCGACTTATACATTTTCCTGATGGCCTTCTCTAACATAAGATAACGAAGTACTGCAATGTTTAATTTCACCGAAGAGTATATGTATAGATCTATTTGCTAGCTCTCTGGTTGCATGTCCTTGGCACGTATCGATGGGCCATAAAGACATATCAGATTCACAGTGCGATATATTTTTTTTCCATAACAGTGAAAGAGCTTGCTCAAAAGAAAGCCAGATATTTATTTACTGATTATAGAATATACAGCTGGAAAATTTTCATGAAACTGAAATCAGGGAAAACAAAAACCTCGGCTTACGGTTATTCGACTTACGATATTTCGACTTTACGATGGTGCGAAACAAAAACGCATTCGAGTTTTGAATTACTTGAAATGAAGAAATATATTTATGAAAAGAAGAAACAGAAATATATTTATGAAAAGAAGAAACAAACTGCACAGTCGAAATTTGATATACTCATGAAGAACACTATGCCTACTAAACTATTATGAACTATTCTGTGCCCCAATGTCTTCTACCAGCTATTCCCAAAGCTCATCAGGAGAGAGGAAAAACTCATTACCCAGTCGCTGCTATATCCCATTATCCAGTAATTAATCAAAGCTTCAGACTTTCTTCAGGTCAAATGCGCTTTCATCTCTGTACGTTAATGGTGAGTACCCCATACAACCGTTCTGTTCTTCACTTTCAGCACAGCGTTCAATAAATTACATGAGATGTTCGACACTTTATAATAAAGTAGGCTTTGGGTTCGACGATTTTTTAAAACTATCTATTGACTAATGCAAGTGTTCTGAACACGTTTAACGTCATCTAGGCTAATGCAAGTGTTCTGAGCACGTTTAACGTCGTCTAGGCTAATACAAGTGTTCTGAGCACATTTAACGTCGTCTAGGCTAATGCAATAGTTCTGAGCACATTTAACGTCGTCTAGGCTAATGCAACTGTTCTGAGCACGTTTAATAACGTCTAGGCTAATGCAAATGTTCTGAGCACGTTTAACGTCGTTTACACTAAGGCAAGTGTTCTGAGCACGTTTAATGACGTCTAGGCAATTGCAAGTGTTCTGAGCACGAGTAACATCGGCTAGGCTAATCTTCAATGCTCAGTAGCTCAAATGTATTAAACGTATTTTTGACTTGATATTTTCGACTTACGATGGGTTCATCGGAACGCAACCTTATCGTAAATCGAGAAGCACCGGTACAGAATACAAAACATAGACTTATATGAGATTATACAGAAATTTTACTTTCCTGCTGACACGGATTTACAGCAAAAGCACGGAAACAAGGATGTTTTGTGTAAGAACAGAAAGTAAGAGAACAGAACAAGGCTAGGATTTGTCGCCAAAAGCACTGACAGTCACTTTTATACGCTAAAGAATGTAGACGTAGTAATATAGTAAAATAACTGGGAATGCTGGCTGAGACTGCAAGGGACCAGCAACCACATAGTGCGGTTAACGCAAGGCAATGACCCTCGGCCACAAAGTATCCCTAACAAGGACTCTCGAGTGCTGCTTGAGTCCTGGGGATTGGGTTCGCTTTTACTCTGTTACTTATTTTTACTTTCTGCCACGCCTGAAGTGCTTGTCATTTTTTCCCAGGCTAATCCTATGTATCCTGTTCCCTTACTTTGCTTTCCTGATGTCACATACCTTACTTTGCTTTCCTTATGTCACATTCTTTACTTTGCCTTCCAGATATCACATCCCTTACTTTGCTTTCCAGGTGTCATATACCTTACTTTGCTTTCTTGATGTCACATACCTTACTTTGCTTTCCTCATGTCACATATCTTACTTTGCTTTCTTGATGTCACATCCCTTACTTTGCTTTCCTGATGTCACATCCCTTACTTTGTTTTCCTGATGTCACATACCTTAGTTTGCTTTCTTGATGTCACATACCTTACTTTGCTTTCTTGATGTCACATACCTTACTTTGCTTTCTTGATGTCACATCCCTTACTTTGCTTTCCTGATGTCACATATCTTACTTTGCTTTCCTTATGTCACATTCTTTACTTTGCCTTCCAGATGTCACATCCCTTACTTTACTTTCCAGATGTCATATCCCTTACTTTGCTTTCCTGATGTCACATTCCTTACTTTGCTTCCAAGATGTCACACTTCACCAGATAAACACCAGGTCATCTTCTCGTCAAAAATACAACATCATTAACAACAGATGATTGATACTCAAGTTAAGAATAGGATAGGTAACCGCAGCTTTCTTATGTCCTAAAAAAACACACTAAAAATAAGCATTCTTAACATTGAAAGAAAAAAAAAGTGCTACACTGTTATTTTTAACCATTGTTACTCTTCGTGGTCTCGAGGTTAGACGTTTGCCTCGAATGCTGGAGGTACCGGGTTCCAATTCCACAGAAGTGGGAATCCTCTAGCACTAACTTCCACTGGTCTCTAAGTAGGATGACAGAACAGACTTCGGCAACGCTAAAAAAATGTTAGAAGAAAATAAATCACGAAAAACTGTCGCTGATGTATGGAATTTTTATGCTGTCTGTATTATATATATATATATATATATATATATATATATGTCCAAAAAAAAAGAAACGCATAGCTTATACAAGCTTAATTTTTTGTATGTTATGACAAAGTTTTTTTCCCAGTTATTCAAACCAAACCAAAAATTGTCACCAAGATATCAGGTCCATGATTGAGCGTGAATTTTGCTATTCTCGTGTATAGTCAGAACGCAGTAGCTGCCCTTGCTAATCACGCATTTTTTTTTTTACTATAGCTCACGTTGCATTTATGGAAAAGTCGTGATTTTGTGGTGAGCATAACTCAGTTCCAACGTAAATGAAACCCTATAAAAGGATGAGGTTACACAAACAAATTCAGTTAATTTTCAAGCAGATAATTATGGTGCGTCTATCGCAAAATTTACGAAACATTGCTACTGGTCGCCTGCTAGTATACGAAAGTCAAAGTCAGGTTGCCAGGCATTTAAACGTGCAGCAGAGTACCATCAGTCGACATTGGCACTGTTTCCAAGCCACTGGCTCAGTTGAAGTTCGGCACCGCAGTGGACGACCCAGGGTGACAACAGCAGCTGATGATCGCTTTATTCTGGTTCATCACCTCAGAAACAGGTTTACAACAGCTTCCTCAAATGCCCAGTCATTGCTTGCAGGACGTCGTGTACCTGATCAAACTGTCCGGAATAGACTGCATGAAACTGGACTGGTGGCACGACGACCTCACCGAGGTCCTGTCTTAACGAGTCGCCATCGCCAAAATAGACTTGTTTGGGCCAACCAGCATCGGCCCTGGACAACTAACAATCAATGGAGACGTGTCTGGTTTAGTGACGAATCTTCCTTTTTGTTGCACCGCCATGATATGCGGAGAAGGGTCTACCGTAGGCCAAATGAACATTTTGCCCAAAATTGGGTTGATGAAGCTCCGCCGCACGTGGAGGTGTAATGATATGGGGAATGATCAATTTCAACGGAAGGAGTCCATTGTTGCAGATTGAAGGAGACTTTAATGCGCAACGATACGTCAATGAAATTCTTCGACTTCATGTCCTTCCATTTTTGGCTGCGCAAAGGTCTGTGTTTCAACAGGACAACGCCAGATCCCATTCTGCACGGTTCACCACACAGTTCCTGACTGCCAACAACATTCTCATCCTTCCCTGGCCATCCTTGTCTCCAGACATGAATGCGATTGAGCACCTATGGGATGAGCTGCAAAGACGTGTTTGTCGCCGAAACGTTTCTCCAGCCAATCGTTGTGACCTGTGGCAGGCACTTCAGGAAGAGTAAGCACCCATTCCACAAGCGCACATCAGACATCTGATCGCATCTATGCCCAGGAGATGCCAGTCGCTGATCGATGCAAGCGGAAGCCACACACCATACTAACCTGAGAAACCCTGGGACTAACAAATTCTCGTCACGCAGATGCAAGAAACTGTCACATGAGTGTGTAAACCCTTAGGTATTATTGTGTGCAATCTGAAAACTTTATTCATTCAATTTAAAAAGCTATAGAATATCAAATTTATGGCTAAAATTGGGTCATCAGTAGTTATGCGTTTCTTTTTTTTTTGGACAGTATGTGTATATATATAGACACACACATATATATACATATATATGTATATACATATATATATATATATACATTTTTTTCTGGTAAACACCAACAAGGCCCGGCGATCCACCCAGCCTTTAAAAATGGGTACCATAGAGGTCTGAGAAGGTAAATGCGGTCAGGCGTGATACTGACCACATCAGACTCCTTGGAAATACGGGCCTAACACTGTACCCCCAGTACAGCATGGGAAGGGGAATTTTGCATATACACACATACATACACACACACACACAATTTTCCTTACCAGAAAAGGAAAATCATGATAGGAAAGTGAAAAAGAATAAGAAAAGCGCTTATCATTACATAGAGGGAAAAAAACCTTCAAAGACACACACAGGCAAGTCATGTTTTCTGAAGTAACAAGATTTATTGACAAGGTAGATGAATTCTTATCTCCATAAACTGAATCCTCCTAGGATAGAGTTCCCGAATTTCTGATCGTGAAGATAGATTAAGTCGACTTAAAAAAATAGGAAAGTATGAAAGCTGAATCATATATACGTCACTGAAATGAAATAAACTAAATTGTGTTACTCGATGGTTACAGAATAATTTGCCCCAAGGGGAGATAATTCAGATGAAAAATTGCCCGATAACTTTGCTTCCAGTCAGCGCCAACATCAGCTTGTTTCTTTTCAAAAGAAACTATTACCTCGCCCAGCATTTTTTTCTCCAGCCGTCAGTAACATAATCGTTTTCCGTGATGAATCTTTACTGGGAACCCGCTGAAGAATGTTGAGATTTTGCCTGCATTTTCAGGTTCTAAATAACTGAACGACTCATTCTGCTTAATCTCGTCCGCCTATGCCACCCAAGTTTTGGAATTTTCTTTAGCCGTCATGGTTATGAAAATATTGTCATGACGTTGTTGTCACGGCTCGAGGTCCTCATTAGAAAAGTCAGAAAGTAAAGGATTGATTGATTGATCTTTATTTCAAAAGGGTTAAGAATTGGGCACGCAGGCCCGTCTGACATTCTGCCCTTTATCATACATCTTTCACTCTATTCCAGACATTCTACAAATATGCTGTTCATGTGACAGAGAGTTACAGAGAGATATCTTCTTCTTCGTTCGCTTCTAACCCGTGATCCTACTGAGTTTACTCCTGTGGTCCTGTCCTCCTGTGGTCCCCGAGAGGATCACAAGAGGCTCAGAGTATCGCGGGGCTTGGACCTGTATTCTCCGTGGGTCACAGAAGCGGGATTGCGTGACACTGTGGTTTTCGTTGCACCAGTTTAATCTAGAGTTGAACTTTCTTACCGGAAAATCTCGACGTGGTTTGGATGGTACCATATACCCGCAGGGTGAGGGGTAGCTGCCCATCCAGTCCAGAGTTGGACTTTCTCACCGGAAAACCTCAGCGTGATTAGATTACACATATACCCACGTCGGGTGTGAGGTGGTTGCCTATCTGGGCTGAACTGGTCCAGTGTCTCCAACTTCAGGATTTTGTGGTCGTGGCCACTATCCTTCCTAGTTGTGACTAGGACGGAGCTTTTGTCCAGGAGGACGATCCCTCGCCACTAGTAAGTTTCACCCCTGGGTTAAGCCGGTTTAGGCGTATTATCCCAATATGGGCGTATTTAGGACGTGACCGACCTCTACAACGGAGGTACCGTGACATAAGTAGTCATCAAGTTTCACTTCTGGGTTAAGCCGGTTTAGGCCTATTTCACCAGTATCGGTGTATATAGGACGTGCCGGCCTCTAGAGCAGAGGCGCTGTAGTATGAGTAGCTCTCACCGCGAGACTACTGGACATACCGATTAAACTTCACTTTATCCTTTCCATCACATTGTGCACAGCGACGCCGCACGGCAACCCTAATTACATTTCGCATTTCCGTCATATATATACATACAATCCTTAGCAAAATTGGAACCATATTAACATCAAGTAAAGACCGAAAGCAAAGATGGGCTGAACACTTGCAAGAAATACTTAATCGACCACACCCAAAAGAATTGTTAAACCTTGAAACTGACTTAGCAATCCCACAACTAAACGTCAACCTAGATGAAATTAAATTGCATGAAATTGAAACAGCAGTGAATTTAATGGCTAACAACAAAGCTGCAGGTGAAGATGAAATAACAGCCGAAATGCTAAAAGCTATCAATAGTGACAATATGAGTCAACTACAGAGAATGTTTAACAAGATGTGGGAAGAAGAAAAGGTCCCTTCTAAATGGAAAAAAGGAATCATTGTTAAAATACAAATAAGGCAACTTTTGTGACTGTAGCAATTGGAGAGGAGTAACCTTAATATCAGTTGTGTCAAAAGTATTTTGCAAGGTCATTTTCAATAGACTTAAAGATATAGTGGATACTGTAATGAGAGAAGAACAAGCAGGATTTCGAAAAGGGAGAAGCTGTCTCAACCAGATCTTTACTCTAAGAATAATACTTGAAGAACATATTGAAAAGCAGAAACCATTAATACTGAACTTCATAGACTTTAAATAGGCATTTGATAGTATACACAGAGATTCATTATGGAGAATGTTAAGTCTATATGGAATACCATCTAAAATTGTCAACATCATTAAGGACTTCTACAATGGATATGTTTGCGCAGTCAAGACAGAAGAAGGGATGAGTGAATGGTTCCAGATTGAAACAGGTGTGAAACAAGGATGTATACTGTCTCCTTTACTTTTTGGAATTACAATAGACTTCATAATGACAAAATGCTGCACAGGTAACACATGTATTGACTGAGTACCTGGAACCCAGCTAGAAGATCTTGATTCTGCTGATGACATACCTCTTATCAGTAACAATGTGAATTCCATGCAAGAAAAAACAGATAGCTTGTCTTCACTGGCTAACACAATAGGACTTGAAATTAACAAGGACAAAACAAAAATGAAACTTCCCATTAATCAAAATGGAAAAATACACATAGAAGGGACAGATATTGAAGAAGTCAATCACTTTGCATACCTTGGCAGCTACATAGACCAGGATGGTGACACCAGAAAGGGAGTTCGAATCAGAATTGCAAAAGCAGCATCGATCTTCAAGAATCTTGAGAATATATGGAATTCAAAAGTTATAAGCACAAAAACCAAGTTAAGACTATTCAATTCAAATGTAATATCCACCCTCATGTATGCGTGCGAAAGCTGGAAAACAACTAAAGAAATAGAAAAGAAATTAGACTCTTTTGAAAACAAATGCCTAAGGAAAATACTCAGCATCAAGTGGAACGAATTCAAGAACAATGCAGAGATAAGACAGATGACTGAACAACAACCAGTCTCATGGGTGATCAGGAAAAGGAGACGGACATATGTTGGTCACTAGATGTGAAGACATGATCAGAGAATCCCAAAAACAAGCTATCAAGTGGAACACAACAGGCCAAAGAGAAAGAGGCAGACCGCGGGAAACTCTGAAGAGGACATTGTTAAGAGAGGCCAAATTAACTGGCATAAAGTCCTTTGATGAGACTCGCCGAAGACAGGAAAAATTGGCGAACTACTTTGCGAGCCCTATGTGACGTTTAACGGCACGGGAAGGGTATAAGATATAAGATACATATATATATATAATATATATATATATATATATTATATATATATATAACACAGGGTGGCTCATATAACACGGGGCCACAGCCGGAAAATACAATTTAACAGTCTTATCTTATAATATATACTGTACATTTGAGCTATATTTTGTCATGATAAAAACAGATTATTTGTAACTTTAAGAGGATTTAACTTTCGCAATTTCAACATTTCTCCGCATTTTTACCACTTCACAGTCTGTGCTGGAAGCCGGTCGCCGCCAGCTTCAGCGCACTTTTCCGCTCGCCGAGGTATGTTCACAAAAACTGCTCTTCAATTCGACGGCTGTGATGAGAGCAATCTCTTGCCCTACGCTGATTTTCAGCTCCTACAGCGTTCGAAGGTTTTTACAAGAACATTAACACCCGGATATTTTGCTTCGTATCGTTCACGAGCCAACATAAAGAACCATGTGCAGAACATACTCCTTCACAACATACACGGCTTTTTCCGATTGAATACGGGATAAGTCACGAACAGACAGACACATACTGAACTGAAAAGGTTCGCTGAACTCATATATGCAACCCTGATAGCGTTGACTGATACTCAGCCAGGAAAGAGAAAGCGAAAGATGAATTTTACCGCTGAGGCCTATTTTATGTGAGCCACCCTGTATAACCCCGACAGATGAATATACATCATGTCATTGTGGTAAAGTGTATACAGAGACAGACAGATGAATATACATCATGTCATTGTGGTAAAGTGTATATAGAGACAGACAGATGAATATACATCATGTCATTGTGGTAAAGTGTATATAGAGACAGACAGATGAATATACATCATGTCATTGTGGTAAAGTGTATATAGAGACAGACAGATGAATGTACATCATGTCATTGTGGTAAAGTGTATATAGAGACAGACAGATGAATGTACATCATGTCATTGTGGTAAAGTGTATATAGAGACAGACAGATGAATATACATCATGTCATTGTGGTAAAGTGTATATAGAGACAGACAGATGAATATACATCATGTCATTGTGGTAAAGTGTATATAGAGACAGACAGATGAATGTACATCATGTCATTGTGGTAAAGTGTATATAGAGACAGACAGATGAATATACATCATGTCATTGTGGTAAAGTGTATATAGAGACAGACAGATGAATATACATCATGTCATTGTGGTAAAGTGTATATAGAGACAGACAGATGAATATACATCATGTCATTGTGGTAAAGTGTATATAGAGACAGACAGATGAATATACATCATGTCATTGTGGTAAAGTGTATATAGAGACAGACAGGTGAATATACATCATGCTAGTTGTGGTAAAGTGTATATAGAGACAGACAGATGAATATACATCATGTCATTGTGGTAAAGTGTATATAGAGACAGACAGATGAATATACATCATGTCATTGTGGTAAAGTGTATATAGAGACAGACAGGTGAATATACATCATGCTAGTTGTGGTAAAGTGTATATAGAGACAGACAGATGAATATACATCATGGCATTGTGGTAAAGTGTATATAGAGACAGACAGGTGAATATACATCATGTCATTGTGGTAAAGTGTATATAGAGACAGACAGGTGAATATACATCATGCTAGTTGTAGTAAAGTGTATATAGAGACAGACAGATGAATATACATCATGTCATTGTGGTAAAGTGTATATAGGCACAGAGACAGATCATGTTATTCTGGTAAAATACATATAGACAGACAGACAGACAGACAGACAGACAGACAGACAGAAAGATAGACAGACAGACAGACAGACAGACAGACAGACAGACAGACAGACAGACAGATAGATAGATAGATAGATAGATAGATAGATAGATAGATAGATAGATAGATAGATAGATAGATAGATAGATAGATAGATAGATAGATAAACAGACAGACAGATAGACAGACAGACATACAGACAGACAGATAGATAGATAGATAGATAGATAGATAGATAGATAGATAGATAGATATAGATAGATAGATAGATAGATAGATAGATAGATAAGTTTGTTTAACCTCTTCCTTTCTTACATCATGTATGTGGGTTTGCCTTTTCTCAAACTTTATTCTTTATCCGTCTTATAAATGTCTGTATGAATAAGACCGAACTGTGAAATGTGTTAATGAGTAAAACTATTTCTGTCTTCTTGGCTTTTAACAACTTCCGATTATATTCTTGGAAAAGACCATTTTTCCTTTGTAAATCTTCGGTACTATGTTTCGTTGCCCTTTACTTCTGGAATATGGTGTCATGTTTAGCCTTTCCTTCATTTCAGTCACTATCATTCTGTTCCACATCTTCGTTGCAGATTTATTGCAGTCATGCCTCCATTCTTCTCAGTCAGTCAGTCATTTGCATGTCCCTTGCGGAACTTTGCCTCCCTGACAGCTCTCCTGTAGGCCTCTCGGTTGTGAGCAAGATGCTCTGCTGCTGATGCATCCATATGCAGATCATCAACGATGTCTTCCAGTCATCTTCGCCTTCGTCTTCCTCTCTGTCTTTTTCGCATTAGTTATCCTTCCAAGACGGTCTTCTCTAAATTATCATGACGTGTCCAAAACATTTAAGTTTTCTCTGTTTAATCCTCTTTACTAGCCAGCCTTCTTCAATATTAAGTTCTTATAGTATGGATATATTTGTTCTTTTTTTGTGTCCCTGGAATAATTTGAAGAACTCTTCTGCAACATTTACATTTATGTGTTTCTCAGCTGCTCTTCTGGTTTTCAGAATTGATGGTCTACCAAGGACAAGCTACAGGCTGCCCTTTTCTTGATGTTGTCACCATCATCATTATATATACTCATACAGTCTTCTTGTTCTGTGTACTTACAGTTTTTAAACTTAAGCATTGCTACAGAATGTTACTGCACTTCCTAATATTTCCGAAATACTTGAACTGTTTTGCATGATTTCACATTTACGATTCAGCTATTCTAACACATTCTTATGTGTAGTGTCTACTGATTATATAATTCATCTCCATTCTCTCGAATGTCATGTTTTCTAGTGCTATTGACTATTCAGTAACCTGGTTAATTTCAGTGGTTCTGCTCTACAGAGGTTTATTCAGATCGATGAAGGGCGAATACATTTTCGGTTTTGGTATTCAGCAACGCATTGCTGACATACCAGAGTCAGGGCTGGCAAATCATAGATGATGTGTCAGTCAGAGTTGGCGAACCATAGCTGACATGTCAGATTAAGGGTTGGTGAACCATGACTGACTTGTCAGAGTCAAGGTGGGTGAACCATAGCTGACATGTCAGATTAAGGGTTGGCGAACCATGACTGACTTGTCAGAGTCAGGGTTGGAGAACCATAGCTGACTTGTCAGAGTCAGGGTGGACGAACCGTAGCTGCCATGACCCTGTCCCACCTTCCCTTCGTATCCTCAGTAACAAATCTAGCCTGGCTAAAGGGACAGGGATATGGTGGTGGAGCCTGCTAAAGAGGTATTGCACACCCCCTGCTTTTCTGCCACACTGAAGGACTGAAGAGAAGAGCTGCTCTCATCTTTTCTTGTTTCTAGGAGGCTGAGGTTACTCATTCATTCATTCATGTGCATGTCCTTTGCGGAACGTTGTCTCCCTAACAGCACTCCTGTAGGCCTTTAGGTTGTAAGCAAGATGGCCTGCTGCTGATGCGTCCATTTGCAGATCATCAACGATGCCTTGCAGCCATCTTCACCTTGGTCTTCCTCTCTTTCTTTTTCCCATTATGTACCCTTCCAATACGGTCTTTTCTAAATTATCATGACGTTTAAAGTGTCCAAAATACTTAAGTTTTCTTTGTTTCATCCTCTTTACTAGTCAGCCTTCTTCAATATTAAGTTCTTGTAGTATAGATATATTTGTTCTTTTTGTGTCCATGACATTTGAAGAATTCTTCTGTAGCATTTACATTCAAAGGCATTTATGTGTTTCTCTGCTGTTTTGTTTAGTGTCCAGGTCTCACAGGCATATGTTGCGATGGGAAAGATGCATGCCTTTAAAAATCTTATTAAAAATCTTATTAAAAATCTTATTAAAAATCTTATTGAAAGTAACAGAGTTGCGGTTCTTAGGACTGATGCAATATTACTCTACAGAAATCTGGAGGGGGGGAGTGAGACAAGAACAAATGATGACGCCACAAGACTAGCTTCAGAACAACGATAACTGTGTAAAAATGTAAAAGAAATTCATTCATTCATTTGCATGTCCCATGTGGAACTTTGCCTCCCTAACAGCACCCCTGTAGGCCTCTCGGTTGTGAGCAAGATGGCCTGCTGCTGATGCATCCATTTTCAGATCGTCAACGATGTCTTGCAGACATCTTAGCTTTGGTCTTCCTCTTTCTCTTTTTCCCATTATATACCCTTCCAAGACAGGTTTTCTCTAGATTATCATGACGTTTTATTTAAGTTTTCTCTCTTTAATCCTCGTTACTAGCCAGACTTATTCAATATTAAGTTCTTGTAGTATGGATATATTTATTACAGTCACAATTTTCTCGACATTTCATGAGAAGACAGATGTTTAACAAGGCACTTAAAATTACTATAAAATTGAAGAGAGACAAAAAAATAAATAGGGAAAATATTAATATTTTAACACGCTCACAGTTTATCCCTATAAATAAAGACAACGGCACGGAACAGAAATAGCTAAGAGTAAATAAAACAGTGAGGTATGACAGCTAATGCCTATACTATAAATCCTATAGACTTGGTACGTAATGATAGTTCGGGGTGTTTCTCCTGCGTATTGCTCGTATATAATTCAGCACTTAACATTTCTTCAGGAGATGTGTTTTCCGTGTACCCTTTCTCTATGTATCTTTCTCGCTTGTATGATTGTATAGTCTGTTTGGCCGTATAATAACTATGGATTATAACGGATTTTACAAAACGTGAAAGAACCACGATCAATATTTTGGCAAAGCTCCTTTTCAAAGGCTTTTTTCTTCCGCGATGACATGAGGTAGACTATAAATGCGAAAAAAAATGATTAAAAGATCACTAGACAGCTAATCTGTTAAGAAGAAATTAGTTTGTTGCTTTGGTTTCTCTTTTCCCCCTTATATTATTCTGATTAACTTTTCACCAATCGTTTTGTAACCTGTATCATATACCTAAATCCACATTAATGTCAGTGTTGTTGGTTTTATTGCAAGCATTATTACTCGGCAAATAACCAATATTACAGGAATGCTTCCCATCATATAGTGTATTTTTATCGCGACCCGACCTAGCTCTGGTGAGCGACCCAAGGCCTATTAAAAACATGAAATTCAAGAACATATAACCAGTACTATTTCAGGGAAAGACAGAGAGAAATGAAACTGGATAGTCTGACAAGATGGTTTGAGAGGAGATCATCAACTGAAATGATGGCCTGCATGAAGGATCGGGAGCTATGGAGAAACATAATAGCCAACGCCAGCCGGCACTGCGCCTAATGATGATGATGATGATGATGACTATTTCAATGCCTTTTCAATTCAATTCAAATGCCGTGCCGCGTGGAGTAGGCGATCATTTCTCTCCACAATTCCGTCTTTAGACTTGATTATGAGATCCGCCGGTGGTTTTCCTCCTAGCCACACTGACAGCCCATCCAGTAACTTCTCTCTCTGTCTTCCTCTGTCTCTTCTTCTCTCAATTTTTCCAGTTGCCACAGTGTGTTCCAATTTTCCTCTTCTCAGGAAATGTCCTATAAATCTCGCTTGTCTGCCTCTGATCTTTGCTATACTTTGCTTTTTAAATCTAGCCTCTCTTAAGACTTCTTCATTGGTTTTCTTGGCTGTCCATGGTATCTTCAACAATCTTCTTATAAACCACATCTCCATGATCTCCATTTCCGCAGTGCTCTCTTATTCATTGACCATGTTTCACATCCATAAAACAAAATTGGCTCGATGTAACATTTAACTACTCGGAATCTTGTTTCCATTGATATGGATCTGTTGCACAAGATGTGTCTTATTGTCTGGAAACTGACTTGGTTTGAGCACGTCTGCTTTTTATTTTGTTGTGACATTTTCCATCAGTTGTTATAATCGTTCCTAAGTACTTGAATCTATCAACTTGTTTCAGATTTGTGCCATCTATGGTAATGCTACATTTTGGTGGTATTCTTTTCTTTGAGATGACCATCTCTTCAGTCTTGTTTTTGTTCAGGCTGAGACCTTTATTTTTGCTTTCACGAACCACGACGTCCAGAAGCCTGTAGCTCCCCTTCACTTTTAGCAATCAGGACTGTGTCGTCTGCATATCTTAAGTTGTTTTGTACCTGGTGATATTACTGGCATGCTCTCTATATTTCTCATTATGTTTTCGCTGTACAAGGAGAAGAGGTCAGGATATAAAACACATCCTTGTCTCACTCCCAATTTTATGTCTTGGAATGCTTCTATTTGGTTCTCGACCCTCATTGCTGCTAAATGCTGTCAGTATATGTTTTTGATAAGTTTCAGATCTTTCCCATCTATGTTGATGTCTTCCAGCACTCTTATAATTTCTGTGTCTCACTTTATCAAATGCTTTACAGTAGTCTATGAAGCATAAGTATAGGTCCATCTTTACTTCTATTGATCTCTCCATCAATGTTCTTATATATATATATATATATATATATATATATGGCGTTACTTGTACCTTTTCCTTCGACGAAGCCGCACTGTTCTTCAGCGATTTCTGGTTTTATTTTCTCCTGATTCGTCTCATAACAACACGAAGTAGGATTTTGGTAACATGGCTCATAAGACTAATGGTTCGATGGTCTTCACATTCGACTGCACCTTGTTTCTTTGGTAGGGCAATGAAAACTGATTGCAAAAGGTCTGATGGGACATAGTTACTGTTATAGATCTCATTCAACAATCTGGTAATTATTTCTATGCCAAGCTCTCCCAATGCTTCCAATTCTTCCTTGGTGATTTTATCTGGTCCTGGTGCTTTGTTGTTTTTCATGTGTTTGATGGCTTCTTCCGCTTCTGCGTTTAATATGTGAGGCCATTCATTATTATGCCTTTTACATGCCGTAAATTTGCCCGTCGTCACAAAAATATGGATAATGACACTTCTTCAATAATCCAGCATTGTCCAAGATATAATGAAATACCCAAAACAATTTTTTTTAAAAACCCTATTTCAAGAAAACAAAACAAAAAACTCCAACATTTCAATGAACAGAACCAATTTGTGGCTGTTGTTATTTTAATATTTATATTTTAAAAACAGAAAATAATAGGACTTCCTATCATTTAAAAAAAAAACTTATTACTTTTTCTTGTTCCCTTATGTGTTCCATAATATATTTTCACCCCCCTTTCTGAGAAGTCTCCCTCCACCACCCCCTAAGACCTTAATTTGGGTAAACAATCTGAAGTTGGGAACTACTGTAGTAAAAAAAAGATGTCCCCCCCCCCCCCCTCCAATCCAGCTCTAAACGACAAAACAAAAGTCCCCTAATTTTACCCGATAAATATTTCTATACCATTGTTGTACTGACGTAAATATTTTAGCGGTTATGTTACAAATACAAGGGAAAGAACTGATTAAGAAACAACAAAAAAAGCATTATCCACTTTCCTTTCCAACTTTTGAGCGGGATAAAACCTTTGTTTTTGCTCTGAGAAGAAAAAAACAAGAAGAAGAAAAAGAGAAAATAAATTTTGCTTCTTTTGTTCTGCGTTCGCCGGAAATCAAATGCGATACAGCATAAAATAGTTAAGCAAAACGACAATGGGAGCTCAAGCTTGATTGTCTTATTGTGTTTGGAAAAACTGAAATCGAACATTGTCAGAGCCCAGAATGGCAGTTCCTACGTGAAGACCTCTGTTGGAGAGAGAGAGAGAGAGAGAGAGAGAGAGAGGCAAATTATTCTGGGGATTTCCATACATGCATTGGGTCAAATGGTTTGAGTTGAACGATCAGAATGAGATTTACAATATAAGTTTTATTCTAGAAGGTGTGCATAAATGTGAGGAGCACAGTCGTGCATATTCCTGTTGCACGCAAATAATGCGTTTTATAAGCACAACTGCAGCATAGTTGTTGTTTACATAGACATTCAGGGAGATAAATACAAGTTTTTATAAGATGGGGGAGAGCACAAACACGGACAGACATAGACAGATAGGAAGATAAATACAACTTTTTTTAAGATGGGAGAGGACAAACAAGGACAAACAACATCAAAGAAATAGATGTATTTATGCCATCAGTTAGACTTAAGAGTATAGAAACGAATAAGCATAGCATTAAGCAAACAGAAAAGTATACGAAAAAAAGTAAATATAACATTAGATAAACGAGAATGTACTCGTATATATATACGTACAAATGTAACATTAGACAAAGAGAATAGCATAGAAACAAATAAATGCAACATTCTCTGCTGAGAGAGACATTAGGAAATCAGCAGGCAACTGTTAGCCATATAATATATTGTTCATTACGAAAGGCAAAATAAAATAGTACTCATTAGCCTTTTGGCTAAGATCAAAGGCTATTTTAATCAACAAACCCTCACCACACACGTGGTAAAATTATCCAGCAAGCCCATGCGGGCAATAAAAAAAAAATTCGGCAGAAAGAAAAGCGTACATCCAAAAAAAAAGTAACATTAGACAGACAGAGGAGTATATATACAAAAAAAGTAAAACATGAAACAGACAGACTAACAAGCTGACAGGCGTGGGTTACATCAACTTAGTTACTGATGGATAAACAAATCAAAAGACCTTACAGAAAGAAGACTACAAAATTACCCAGCTATAAATTTTCGCCTAAATTATCTTAAATTTATCCTATTAATAAATTCTTGTAGTGCTGGCTAGCGAGAAACTCACTACTAGAAAAGTGTAAGAGTTTAAAATTTCCACACGTTCTAAAAAATCATGAGACAATTATCCGAAAATGGGGTAGGATTTACTTTTTTCTTCTCTAGTTTATTCCAGCTTTCCAAATGTTTCTCTTCAATATTTTTACTACATTTTTCACTTTTTAAAAAATATTCTGCTCATACCTTTTTTTTTTAACCTCCGTCCATTTGTTTTTCTTCATATTTTATCTATTTTTCTTTCCGAACTCCTCTGCCCAGCTTTCTCCCATGTGAAAACCTACGTTTCTGACTCAGTTTTTACATCTACAAGCCAAGATTTTGTTCTTTACTTGCTGAGTGCCACAATGAATGACATGACGTGCATGATTTTTTAAAGCAATATTTCATGATTTTGATTTTTCTCTGCTGAGAGAGACATTAGGAAATCAGCAGGCAACTGTTAGCCATATAATATATTGTTTATTACGAAAAGGCAAAATAAAATAGTTCTCATAATTCATAAACACACAATTAAGTAAATGAAAACACAGAAAACAATAATCAGATTCGTAAATAACTTCATAAGAGGACAGCATGACTGGAATATTAAAAATTATCAGCAGAGCTAAAATTAGAAAGGCCTTTGCAGAAAGCATCTAAATAAACTCACCAACAAATATTGTTACAAAGGAAACGTTAGGGACAACAGAACGTACAAAACGTAAAAGCGATAGGGGACAATACTGGAGGATAACATGAGGGGAGGGGGGAAATTCCAAATATCTGGACTCAGCACAAGAAACACCCATAGCCCGCGAAATATTTGCCATTTACTTTGATCCTTCTGTATAAAATTCGTTATCTCACTTCTATATAAAATTCTACGTCTCAGTTCTATATAGAAATCTAATAACATCTTGTTGGCAGAAATGCAGATGAAGCCACTGACAGCAATTATTGAGGAAAGACGCTGGCGATGGTTGGGACATGTGCTCCGAATGACTGACAACTCACTGCCAAAAATAGCACAAAGATGGACACCACAGGGGAACAGAAGTAAGGGCAGACCAAAAGAGACATGGAGAAGAACAACAGAGAGGATGTTGAGCAACAGAGGGCTCACTTGGGCAAGAGCGGAACAAAAGGCAAAGAACAGGCATTTGTGGAAAACCCTTGCGGAAGCCCCATGTGCCCTGGGCACTTAAGGTTCAGAGAGAGAGAGAGAGAGAGAGAGAGAGAGAGAGAATTCTATATCTCACTTCTATATAAAATTCTTTATCTCACTTCTATATAAAATTCTATATCTCACTTATGTATAACATTCTATTTCTCGTGTAAATATCTCATTTCCGTCTTTTCAACACTTCAAACGGAACGTGAGCTTTTAACAACAGCTTTGGAAGTGAAGACTCTGTCCGATGAGGCAATCAGCGAACCACAGCTGACATGCTAGCGTCAGGGTTAGCGAACCATAGCTGACATGCTAGCGTCAGGGTTAGCGAACCACAGCTGACATGCTAGCGTCAGGGTTAGCGAACCACAGCTGACATGCTAGCGTCAGGGTTAGCGAACCACAGCTGACATGCTAGCGTCAGGGTTAGTGAACCACAGCTGAAGCTGACCAAGACCCTATCCCACCTCTCCGTTGGTATCCATAGTAACAGGCCTAGTCTGGTGAACGAGGGCAGAGATCGCCATAGTTCCCATGGTGGTGGAGTCTGTTAAAGAAGCTTTGCACACCCTGCTTTTTAATCTGTACTCCAGGACTGAAAAAAGCTGCTACAACCGGCTCCCACGCCGACACGATGTTGTACCTCAACACCTTCACAGCATCGGCTGCAAAAGAAACACCAGCTCGCAGTTACAGGGAGACAGCACAAGACAAGACAAACAACAGCGATAATAACAACGAACCAACAGAAAACAGTGAAAGGTAACCTTATCCCAATACTATACAAAATTAGATTGTAATTTACTCCATCTCAGAATTCACAGGCCGATAGTATATACGCAGAGGATTACAATGGGCCCTTGACACAGTGCTGGAGGACCTTGACTTTGCGGACGACATTTGTCTATTATCAAGCAGTCACAAAGATATGCAAGATAAAATAAACAAGCTAACTCAGAATGCAAACAACATAGGACTAAAGATCAACGTAGAAAAGACAAAGTTAATGAAGCAAAATATGAACAACAGAAATGTACTCAGAATAGATAGTAAGTTAGTGGAGGAGGTCAACGAATTTGTATACCTTGGCAGTAGAGTAGTAGAAAATGGAAACAGAGGACATCAACAGCAGACTTACTAGAGCAAACCAGGCTTTTTCAATGCTGCAGAATGTATGGAAATCAAAAACTAAGCATAAATATGAAAATCAGTATATTTAAGAGTAATGTTCTAAGTGTACTACTCTATGGAAGTGAATGCTGGAAAATCATCAAAACCATAGAAAACAAGTTGAATTCTTTCCAGACTAAATGTTTACGAAGAATTAGAAAAATATTTTGGCCAAACACCATAAAAAATAACATCTTATTAGCAGAAATGCAGATGAAACCACTGACAACAATTATTGAGGAAAGACGCTGGCGATGGTTGGGACATGTGCTCCGAATGACTGACAACTCACTACCAAAAATAGCACTAAGATGGACACCACAGGGGAACAGAAGTAAGGGTAGACCAAAGGAGACATGGAGAAGAACAACAGAGAGGATGTTGAGCAATAGAGGGCTCACCTGGGCAAGAACAGGAAAAAAGGCGAAGGACAGGCATTTGTGGAAAACCCTTGCGGAAGCCCCATGTGCCCTGGGCACTTAAGGTTCAGGGAGAGAGAGAGAGAGAGAGAGAGAGAGAGAGAGTATATTTTATAAACTTCACTCAGTCATTGGATGATTAGATTATGTTGCATTATTTACGTGGCTCCCGACTCGTTTCCGACGATGATAATTTCTGTAAATTTTTCTGGGGAAAAAATAAATGTAACTTTTTCCTAAAGTGTCAGCTTAACGCCTGCATTATTAACATCCATGAAACGACATTATCACTGTCGAATAGTGATGAACTGGCAGGAAACTACTTTTAAATCGATTAAAAACATGTGCAAAAAACAAGACAGTAAAAACATGTACAAAAACAAGACACCAAAAACGTGTACAAAAACAAGACACCAAAAAACGTGTACAAAAAGACACCAAAAAATGTGTACAAAAACAAGAGAGCAAAAACATGTACAAAAGCAAGACAGCAAAAACAGGAACAAAAACGTTTTTTTTCTTGGGGGGGGGAGTGTTGGGAGTGGGGGGGGGGGGGGTATGGTGTGAGTTCGTTAGTACGCTGTTCTTACGTGGCTAGACGGCCGCTCGTCCTACCAGAGTCCGTGGCTCGATTCCCAGGTAATTCTCTTGTGATTCTTTCTCTCACGTTTCACGAAAGTGTTTTTGTCTACGAATTTTTTTTCGAGATCTAATCCTACAAAATAATGTGTTCTCTTACTTTTTTTTTTTTGGTTGGAGGGGGGGGGGGGAAGGAGGTCCGAGAAGTGAAAATTATTCCCAGAGCAATCCTCATCGATAAAATAGCATGTGATGTCAGTTATTTCAGATGTCTAGACAGGCACAACGATGCTTTGCAGAGGCAAATACAGTCTATCGATATACTAATCATACAGGGCTCACAGAACAAAGACAGTAATTACGGCAATAACCGCTAAAAATCTAGCGTTTCCTCGCGCCGTTTGAAGTTTTAAAGAAAACAAAATAACTACTAAAAAAAAAAATGCGCCTGCAAGGGAATAGAAGCTACACGCAAAGAGTAGGAAATGCTACCGGCTCACGCGAGACGTAAATAAACCATCACTCAGTCCAAGCTTCGCTACATCAACGACCATTTTAATTTCTTACGTTTAGATGGAGTAAGTTTTCTATCAGTTTGCCGGTCGGCGTTTAAGGCAACTGGAGCACGCTAGACCAGCTTCACAACCTGCCAACTTGTGGATGGCTTGGTACCAAAGTTTAATGGAAGTCTGCCAGTCGCCAAACTGTGATAGTTCCAATATTGGACGAACGGAAATGAAAGAAAAATGTCAGCACAGAGACCACCGTATCATATTCTGTCCTTGAATATTTCATAGAATGAGAGTTTTTAATTTTGAAAATATTTCCACTTCAAATGGTTTTTTTTAGAACGTTACCCTATTGAACGTTCCATGATGTAGTGTGTCTAACTAATTCGTCATTCTCCGTTGATTATTTAATTATATTTTAATCATCATCATCTGGCACCATCTCATAGTCGTAGGCTGTCAAGGTTGATTTTTTTTCATGATGATTAAGTCTGTTTTTTTTTCTTTTTCTTTGCTGTTAGTTTCACTTTTTGAGGTCAGCTGTTCACGTTCGCCCGGGTTCGCTTCCAGGCAACAAAACTGTAGAAACAGGTACCTGGTTCTCAAGAGATGGGGAAGTAAAGGCAGCTGAGCATTGTGATTTTTTTTGAGGAGTGAAGATGTTGTTGGCATAGTCAGTGACCCATAGCTGACATGCTAACCTTAGGAACAGTGAACCACAGCTGACCAAGACGCGCTCAAATCTCCGTTGGTACCCTCAGTAAGAGGTCTAGCCGGGACAACGGGGAAGGGTTCGCTATAGCCCCCATGGTGGTGGAGTCTGCTAAAGAAGTACTGCTCACCTCCTGCTTTTCTATCTCCACTCATGGACCTTGAAAAAATAGCCGCCACGACCCGCTCCCAAGCCGACACAATGCTGTGCCCTAACATCTTCACCAGGTCTGCTACAAGAACACCAGGTCGCAGTTCCAGAGAGCTTTCAGAAGAAGAAGAAGAAGAGGAAGAGCTACGCGCGGTACTGATCGCATGATTCCTCCTAATGCGCCGACAGTATTAACACTATATCCCTATGGGCCCCATATGGCAAGATAAAGCTATCTGCGGCTTCTTTCACCCTTATAAAAATCACTTCCATTTTTCCATAGCGGTCAGTGTCAAACTGTCTCCTGATACCATTCGCCTCGGGTACCCGAGCTTGTGGGTTCGAATCCCGCCAAAAGTGGTAGGGATTTTTTTTTATTTCTAGAAAATCCCATGGCAATAAATTACCCTGGTCGGTAGGTAGTGGGACCAAACGTTCTTGATCTGTAGGTAGTGGGACCAAACGTTCTTGATCTGTAGGTAGTGGGACCAAACGTTCTTGATCTGTAGGTAGTGGGACCAAACGTTCTTGATCTGTAGGTAGTGGGACCAATCGTCCCTGGTCTGTAGGTAGTGGAACCAAGCGTCCGTGGTCTGTATGTAGTGGGACCAATCGTTTCTGGTCTGTATGTAGTGGGACCAATCGTTCCTGGTCTGTAGGTAGTGGAACCAAGCGTCCGTGGTCTGTATGTAGTGGGACCAGTTGTCCCTGTGTGCATTGTCTAGCACGTTAAAAATCTCTTGGCAACTGGAGATTGCAAAAAGAGTAGACCAGACGGGCGGTGCCTGGGCAGAAATGTATGAAATTGGGGCAAGCGCTTGGGATATTTATACTGCCAAGGACACTCGTTCTGAGGTAATGACTGACCGAAAAGGGAGGGGGGGTGTGTGGGGTGTTTGGGGGGGAAGGACTGGAAGGTTAGCAGATATAGGAATGTTCTGACTGCGATGAAGCCATTTTCCGAAACAACAAATTTAACTCCCCCCCCCTCCCCTCTCCCCTCTCCCTGCCTGTTTTCCACTGTTTAATCTCTTTTACCGCACTTAACAACTTTTGACCTCATTCCTCTATAGTTCCGTTATGTCTTCAGTAGTGCATCATTCATCTGTATGTCAATGTGATTTTCATATTGTAGCTCCTATAATATGGCTTACTACATTTAAAAAGAAAAAAAACATCTCGAGTTAACATCCTGCAATACAACGTCCATATTCAGATTATGTATCATGGCTATTTTATTATTTTTGTGTTTTTTTTAAACTGTGTTTATCTTGCTTGCACATTAATTTACTTGTTTTGCCTCGTCTCATTCCTCATTTACCTTTCAGTGTGGAATGGAAGTGGGGGGTAGGTTGTGTTTGTACATTCTGGGAACGGTGGCTGTGAGGCCACTGGCTAACCGAAGTCTGGCTCGGGTAGACGGGCTCCCTTGGGATAAATGTTGCCCTTACACTGCGGCTGACCCAGCAGGCCGGAGGTAGATCTCTTTACCGCCCATAAAAAAACACAGAAAGAATACACTTTAATTTCCAATTTCATAGTGTTACAAATATACTTGTATATTGTATTCTTTTAATACGTGATTCTTTTTTTTTTCCCTTGTCTATACGTTACTTATAGGTTTAATAAAGATACAATATCTCATATCTTTGTGTGTAACACTACCCACCCAGTGTATGCATCAGGGTTGTATACTGTCATCTTACTTGTTCAACTTGTTTACTGAAAATATAATGAGGAATATTAGAGACGATGTGGACAAAGGGAATTACGATGCCATAACAATTGGAGGTTATGAAACACCAGAGATTAGATATGCTGATGGCACAATACCACTGTCCACAACACAAAAAGGAATGGAAAAAACTAATTATGTCGGTCCGTAAGAATAGTGAAGAGCAAATCTTCTATCTTAATGCGAGGGAAACTAAATTTGATAACTGACAAAATAAATAAGGCAGCTGAAATATATACCAGTGAGGAAAAAAATGGAAGAGGTGGAGTTCTGAATATCTTGGATCATTACTAACTAATAATGGAGATACAATGAGGGAAGTTAAAAGTAGGACATTTATCGCTCTTCAAAAAGTAAAACAACTGAAGAAGCTGTGGAGAGAAACAGACAGAACTACAAAAATAAGATTTTTAAGGGCATGCATCTTTCCCATCGCAAAATATGCCTGCGAGATCTGGACACTTAACAAAACAGTGAGAAACACATAAATGCCTTTGAATTAAATGCTACAGAAGAGTTCTTCAAATGTCATGAACACACAAAAAAAAAACGAACAATTATATCCATAATACAAGAACTTAATATTGATAAAGGCTGGCTAGTAAAGAGGATTAAACAGAGAAAACCTAAATATTTTGGACACATTAAAAGCCATGAGAATTTAGAGAAGACCGCCTTGGAAGGGTACATAATGGAAAAAAGAAAGAGAGGAAGACCAAGGCGAAGATGGCTGCAAGTCATCGTTGATAATCTGCAAATGGATGCATCAGCAGCAGGCCATCTTGCTTACAACCGAGAGGCCCACAGGAGAGCTGTTAGGGAGGCAAAGTTCCGCAAGAGATATGGAAATGACTGACTGACTGACCGACTGACCCACCCAAGCCGCCTACCCACGGAATCTCTACCAAAGTTTCCTTCGGAGGGACAGCGTAAAACTCTTTCCCACCCTGAGCGAGCGGGGATTCCAGTTCAGTAACCGACTACAAATTTCTGTTCAGACAAAAGAAATTGGAAATTCGGCCCTCCCTGGAAGTTTCATTTCCTCCTCTGTCCTTATTCTGCCCGTTTAGTTCACTTAGTTCCCGCGAACTGTATAAAAAGGGGTAAAGTTCGTGAGGAACTAAGGGTTAGATGCTGTTTATCGCAGTTTCGTACTCACTTTGACAGCGCCACGTCAGAGTGGCGAGACTTGTAAATCGAGTGAATGTTTGTGACCACTGAACCGAGGAGCTGAAAATTAGAACTATCGATCGATGCCGTCCCTACCCCCCCACCCCTTCCCCCGACAAAGGTCTCTCCGTGCCACTGGAAAAAGGCAAAAGTCCTCAATTTCCATTCAAGGAAAAAAAAAACATAAGAGACAAGAAATATCAATATAAGTGCGACTCTGGGTAATTTTCTGGAGGCAGCGAGAAATGAGACGCAGTGTTCCCGCTGACTCCTCATTGTTTAGGTAGGAGAGGAAACAGAAAGAAAACAAGAAAGAGAGAAATGAAAAAAATAGTGCGGTGCTGGAAGGGGGGAGGAGAGGAAATGATGACTTTTTTTTAATAAAGGAAAAAAGAAGAAGAAAGGGATACGGAAATTTGAGCAAAGAAAGACAAAGGACGAAATGAAGAGTGAAAGATAAAAGAAAGTATAATCCAGATGGCACTAAAATGAACGAAGAAAGAAAGAAAGAAAGTGCCTCAGACTTGAGGCTCTGTTATATTGGCTGCAACTAAGAGTATAGGCAACAGCTCAGAACAAGGGAGGTGAAGAGGCTGTCCGATGTGACAGTCAGAGACATGCCGGTGTCAGCGTTGAAGAGCCATAACTGATCAAGACCCTGTCACACCTCTCCGCTTTATACCTCCAGTAACAGGTGGTGGAGCCTGCTAAAGAAGCACGCCACACCCTGCTGTTTAGCTCCATTAAGAGACTTGTAAAATATCTACCATAACCTTTACCCAAGGCGAACGATGTTGTGCCTCAATATCTTCACCCCACCGCCTCCGAAACAAAACCAGCTTGTAGTTCCAGTGAGACTGAAGAAGAAGAAGAAAGTCACCTTAGCAGACAATGAAAACCAGCCCTGGTAATCAGGAAAAGACAGCAGTACTGTATTTTCACTGAAATGGTCACTGGTCACTGCATTTAAATACTGGTCAAGAATGAACATAGGAAACATACTCGTATCATCCAAAACGGGTAGATCTTGCACTGTTCAAAATTTCTGTATCTGCATTTCAGAAGTAGATAACCAAGACATAAACAGGAAACTGTTGTAGAGGACGAACAACAACCCAACTCCTCATATCATCGAGTTACCCTCCCCTCTCCCCCACCCCAGGCAATAATTCGGCCCCTTAAACATCGGACTCTCTGTAGACGTAGAGGCCCCTCTGGAGCATCACTCTCAGAGGTCTGCGAATAGTTGTTCTATAACTGCTTCACTAGGCTGAAGATACAACTCGAACTTCACGCCTAACCTGGACATAAATGACATCTTGGCAGACAGACAGACCGATCGAATGTCGAGATGTGAATGCTAATGTAAGAGCAGACCATGAACCAAAAGCACTAAATATCGCCGTGAACATTGATTTGCACAGATGTGTAAGATCTACCAAATCTGCCAGTGTTGTTTTGGTGTGATAAACTTCCCTGTGATCATGCAAACTGTTTACTGGCGACTTCACGCTTCCACTTCGGTGCTTTAGATAGTAATTTCATTGAAAGCGACCACCTGCGAAGACAGTTAATTAGTTACTTGAAAAGATCCATCATCCATTCACTCTGGACACGAACAGATATGCTTCATCTCCTCTTCAGTATCCCCTTCAGCGTACAGCAACTGATAAATGCCCGTACTTTAAAGGCTGGTCATCCATCTGGACCCGTTGATGACCACTACCACCACCCCAAGTTTCAACAACCCCCGAAACCCCCTTTTCTTTCCCCACCCCCAACTCCTTCATTTTTGACAATGACGCCAATTTGCAGTTGGCAACGAAAGTCCTTGATAACTATGAAAATAGCAGCTTGCAAAGACATTCCTAAACATCAGCTTTGAGCAGAGATTCCCAAACTCTTACAGAGTTAGGCACACTTGGCAAGGCAAATTTCTGTCGCGGCACACATGTGTTCATATTACGCCTACATTTATGCCATTTATTTTTTGTTTACTGTTTACATTACTCGGAGTGAGGTGTAATTTAAATGAAAATATTTTTACAACCAAAATGTGGCAGCACATCTCTGAGTGTCTTGCGGTACACCAGCGTACCGAGGCACACCGTTGGAAAAACACTGGGTTGGAGTATGTGAAGACCCTGATGTGGACTCTTCGTGCAAGAGGTTAAATGAAACGAGTCTGATAGAAAACCAGGCAATAGAACAGATTGCTACAGGCATCTCTATTGACATCCACGCCAAACTGTAACCAATTACAATAACCACGGAAATAAATCCTAAAAAGGGGGGGGGGGCAATAAACCATAACTGGCGTCGTAAAGCACAACAAATAGCAGTAACATTCTAAACAGCCATACTGAGAAAGAAAGAAAGAACTGGAAAACGCCTAAATGAACATCTGAAATAATGAACCTACAACGTGCCTCCTTCTCTCTAATGTTCATGTTTTTTGTTCAAAATTAAATCTTACAATATCACCCTTGCTATACCCGCCATACAGCGATACGAGTCGCCCACAGAGACCTTTACTTCAGACATAATCAGATTTACTTTCACCTCTGGTTTGGTTAACAAGATAGGTAGCCGTGCGGTGTCAACCACGTTGAATTTAAACTTAACTAATGAAATCTTGACACTTGATACTGCCGCTGTCTGAGAGAGTTCTTATTATGACTCTGAAATTCTGTTCCCTTTCCCCCCCCCCCCCCCCCCAACCTCTTAGTCTGTGCCGGAGTCGTGATGAGGTCAAAAATCTTTGTAAACTAGAAAATCAAACAAGAGAAATACTTGTATGTATACGTTACCCCTTATCGTCTGTTACACTAACTGTGTGATTTTAATATGATGAAAAATCAGGAAACCAGATTAAAGTCCTTTGCTTCTGATTATACAGACGAGTGTCCACGTGGCAGTGGAGGCCAGACTCCAAAACATATCCTTCAAGAGTGGCCCCAGCCATGCAGACCTGAGGCGTGAGACATGGCCAGAGGACACAAGCTTGGGGGAAAAGCTTTGGAGCTCCTGCCAGGATCTGGAGAGGACTTGCAGGCTGTGCCATGTCGGCAGGGATCAGGATTTTATGTGACCAACAACCTCGAATGAAGAAGAAGAAGAAGAAGACGTTTCTGCCCTGGCTGCGGAAATTCGACATTTAAAATAGTTCTTATTACCCATCACGTTAACTTTACTGCCTCGGATGTGCCGCAGGGAATTTGATGCGAAGCGAGAGCACTCTTTCATGTACTTAAACTCCATAGCAATGTTTTAATACTTTGAATCTCTCTCTCTGAACCTTCAGTGCCCAGGGTACATGGGGCTTCCGCAAGGGTTTTCCACAAATGCCTGTCCTTCGCCTTTTTTTCTGCTCTTGCCCAGGTGAGCCCTCTGTTGCTCGACATCCTTTCTGTTGTTCTTCTCCATGTCTCTTTTGGTCTAATATTACTTCTGTTCCCCTGTGGTGTCCATCTTAGTGCTATTTCTGGTAGTGTTTTGTCAGTCATTCGGAACACATGTCCCAACCATCGCCAGCGACTTTCCTCAATAATTGCTGTCAGTGGCTTTGACTACTAGAACAAAAATCCCAAGCACACACAGAAAAACTATAATAAACACCCTCTCCATATTTTTTAAATAGAGAAATGACACGTTGCCCATGCGATACTGTAATTTAAAATTCGAATCTTAAAAAAGAAGTTTGACCTAGCAATTTTCTTTTAAAATAAACTTTGCCACCAGTAGTAGGAAAGAAAGGGAACAAAAAATATTTCTTTCATTTCATAGGTATAACTGAACAGAGAGACATGGAGAAGAACAACAGAAAGGATGTTGAGCAATAGAGGGCTCACCTGGGCAAGAGCGGAAAAAAAGGCGAAGGACAGGCATTGTGGAAAACCCTCGCGGAAGCCCAATGTGCCCTGGGCACTTAAGGTTCAGAGAGAGAGAGAGAGATTTACATACACCTTAAACGTCCTAGCATACTATTTCATGTTGTTACACTACTTAAAACAAAAATAGGAACAGCTTTATTAGTTAATGCTGATTAATAAAGCTGTTCCTCCTTTTGTGTTAAATAACCAAATATTTTGTTATCTTTACTCCACCGGTCTTGTGTATATATCTAGTTTTATATACTTATACCTAAAAACTATTTGTGTATTACAATTTCGTACTGATGTTGTATGAGTCAGTCAGTCAGTCAGCCATTTGCATGTCCCTTGCGGAACTTTGGCTCCCTAACAGCTCTCCTGTAGGCCTCTTGGCTGTAAGCAAGATGCCCTGCTGCTGATGCATCCATTCACAGATTATCAACGATATCTTGCAGTCGTCTTCCCTTGGTCTTCCTCTCTTTTTCCCATTATATACCTTTCCAAGGCTGTCTTCTCTAAATTATCATGAGTACTGCGCCATATTTCAGCATCTTTCTTTATATATCTCTGCAAAAATGTAAAACGACAAAGAATTTTTCTGGGGCTGTAATAATTTGTTCAATTCCTCTTTCCATTCATCATCATCATCATCATCATCATCATCATCATCATCATCGCCTTTCACTCCAATGAGAGCATAGGCCACGGATAAAGGCTCTCCTATCATCCTTGTTCGTGTGCATCCCTTGTCTCTGAGCGCTGTCATAATTTCTCTTCCCAAGTAAGTCTAGGCCTTCCTCGTTTTCAAGTTCCTGGAGGACTCCATGTTAGTGCTTGTTGTGTAAAAGGTCTGAATTTACAACAATTATTCTGTTCACTTCCGTTCATGTTCAGAGGTGAGGCTGACAAGGTATGCCTGGATGGATTTATTTTTCATAACTTTCGCCTCTTCACATTCCCCTCATGCCTCTAAGACGTTGAGATTTTTGCCACAGAAAGACATCGCTGCTCAGTCCCTCGGCCAGGAAACTCTTAGAATCATAACGGACTCGGAAATGTACTCTTAAGACAGAAAACGAGGAAAGAAACGCACGGACATCATCGATTGATTCTGGACATTAGCGTCAGGATCATACAGAGTTTCCTCATTTGGACAAGAGGATGGAACTGTCGGGTGATTTCCTTTAATCTTTTCAATGCTGTCATTTATAATCATCCTGAGATTCTCTCTGTAGCATTCCTCTGAAGATAATAAGAGGACATATCTGTAGAAGGGCAATGCACAAATAAAGTCATACAAGACGAATACGACACTTTCTCTAGTGTTTCTCAACTGGGGGCCATAGCCCCCGGAGGGCCGAAGGACAAGTGAAGGCAAACACAGTTGAAAAAATTCTAAAAAGGGAGCCACGGAACTTGTTGAGGGGGGTGGGGGGTGGGGGGGGGGGGGGGGGGCACATAAAATCAAAGTGTATTATATTGTAAGTACTGTCTTTTTGCGTCAGAGAACCCTTTACCCTTCCCTGTCATTATATGAAAAAGGGAACGCTGTGTCGCCACTAGTCTACCATGGCCCGTCTCCCAAGTGTCTGCAGTCCCTCAAGCCAGGTCGGCATCCTTTTTTTAAAATCTCTGCATGCTTTTAGCTGTGTTCCATGGGTGCCATTTCAACTCCGTCTCCAGTGTTTGACGGCGAGTACCTTGAACTATTTAGGTCGGATTTACCGCTGAAACAAAGAAAGAAAGAAAGAACTTCTCGCACAGGATCCCATTGTTGTCATCGTTATCGACATGAAAACATCCACAAGTTGAACGACATGTGTACAGTTATTAAAAGTAACTTGGTTAAGAAAAATAAAGTAGATCACTGGCAAAAAAGCAAATCAATATCGAATATAATCTTTTATTTTGTGTTAATACAAGTGTCCGTAATCTACTAGTTTCTTTTTTTTAAAAAAGCGAATCTTCGCGTTTTCAAATGTATTTTTTGATACGCAAAAGCTCATTTTTAATATTATTTTACAGTAGCAAAAGTATCAATATGTAACTATATTACATGTTGTCATTTGTTCGTATCCGATCAGCCATGACAACCTTGGCAAAGAAGAAGTGTTGATCGTACTCAGTTTCTTATCCGAGGTAAGGGTTTGTTTCGCCACCGCAAGGCTATACAATATCAGTGTGTTTAATATGTGTGACTGCTCTATCTAGTGAAACTACGCGTCCATGTAAACTGAAGAACCATCTAGAAAAGTCCCATGAGGACATTAAAAAAAAACAACAAAAAAACATTGAAATATTTCAAAATGTTGCGAGATAGTTTTGCAACTAGACCTACAGTTGAGCAAATGATTGTTGAGAAATCAGCAAAATTAGACAAAAGTTTAACTGCGTCTTACGAGATATCCATATTGATAGAAGACAAATCACACAGCGTAGGTGAATCTTTAAGTGCTGTCAACAGTGTCTGTTGTGATTTCAATTATCATGATATAAATACTCGCGAAATTAGGATTCAATTCCTTTGAGAAACTCATCTGTGCATATGCTTATCGATGAAATGATAGACGATGTTGAAAAGCAATTTGTTTCCCACTTAGAAGTTAATAAGTGTGCTCTGCGGGTTGATGAGTCATGTTAACCAGATAACACAGCAATATTGATGGTTTATATTATATATTCTGATGAAGATAAATTTAGAGAAGAAAAGCCTTTCCCTCGAATGCTGAATACAAGCACTAAAGATGAAACAAAGTCTGAAGAATTAAAAGAGTTATTTCACTGAAAATAGTATCCTTTCAGAAAACAATATGGCTTGTGCTACTTACGGCACTGCTCCCATTACAGATAGATACCGATAATTTAAAGCTTTCTTGAAATGTCCTGTCCCAAAAGTATTTTCTAATCAACGAGTGGTTCACTGGCAACGTTTGTTAAAAAAAAAAAAACAAAGAAGCGCAGAGGACGCATGCGTTGAGTCTCAAAGTGTCGCAATACAAGGCAATCAACTGCATAAAATCGAATACACTTCGATATCGATTATTTCGACAGTTTTGTGACGACAGTGTTCACGATTTTAAAGTTTATTATTGCATACAGAAGTTCACTGATATCTCTCTCTCTCTCTCTCTCTCTCTCTCTCTCTCTCTCTCTCTCTCTCTCTCTGAACCTTAAGTGCCCAGGGTACATGGGGCTTCCGCAAGAGTTTTCCACAAACGCCTGTCCTTTGCCTTTTTTCCACTCTTGCTCCAGGTAAGCTCTCTATTACTCAGCATACTTTCTGTTGCTCTTCTCCATGCCTCCTTTTGTATACCCTTACTTCTGTTCCCCTGTGGTGTCCATCTTAGCGCTTTGGTAGTGAGGTGTCAGTCATTAGGAGCACATGTCCCAACCATTGTCAGCGTCTTTCCTCAATAATTGCTGTCATTGGCTTCGTCTGCATTTCTGCCAGCAAGATATTATTTATTATGGTTCATTCATTCATTCATTCATTCATTCATTTGCATGTCCCTTGCGGAACTTTGCCTCCCTAACAGCTATCCTGTAGGCCTCTCGATTGTGAGCAAGATGGCCTGCTGCTGATTCATCCATTTGCAGATCCTCAACGATGTCTTGCAGCCATCTTCACCTTGGTCTTCCTCTCTTTCTTTTTCACCATTATGTACCCTTCCAAGACGCTCTTCTCTAGATCATCATGACGTTTCACGTGTCCAAAATATTTAAGTTTTCTCTCTTTAATTTATTACGGTGTTTGACCAAAATATTCTACTAATAATTTCGTAAACATTTAGTCTGGAAAGAATTCAGCTTGTTTTCTATGGTTTTGGTGATTTCTCTCGTATATCGAATGGTAACTGCCTTCGTCGATTTTGTTGCTTTGTGGAGCACAGTTGTGGCATTTTTCAGCGGTCAGCAAACTGATAAATAGCTCACCACCGCTAAACGCGACATGTTTTATCTTTGTGATATTTTTGAAAACCTTAACTTGTTAAACAGCAACTGTAGGGAAGAAACTGATGTCTTTTATCATGCAGAGAGATCACTGTGGCATATCCTGGAAAACTGAAACTGCACACAAACCAATATTGGACGTTGAGAATTTCCCCAGTTTTTTTCCCTTGGCCGCAGTAAGTTCTCAGTTAAAACATGACGACATACTCCAGTATGTGGACCATTTAAAGAAGTTAAATTATGACATGGAAGCTCGTTTACGCGATCTGTTGGATACTGATATTGCGGCGTGGATAGCCGATCCATTTCTGGTGGATGTCGCTGATGTTAACGTAACGCTGCAAGAACTGCTGATCGAATTACAGAAAGATGAAAAAAAAACCTCAAGCTTTTAAACGAGAAAAACATCCGTTTTGGGGTAAAAAAAAAAACTGCCAGTTCCAAAAAAAAAAAACGTTTCCACAGCTGTGGGTTAAAGGAAAAACTTTTTCACATAATTTAACACGTCATATTTGGTAGAATCTGGTTTAAATTGAGTGAGTTATTTCTTAAGACAACAGCAGACGCCTGGACATAGTGAACAGAGGTGATCCCCGCTTATTACTTACCTCATTGGGACCTGATATTAAGAAGAAAAAAAAGCTAACTTCACTTCACAAAGCTCAAAGGGTCGTACTAGGGAAGTAATACATTACACTAACAGTAAAACTGTGTATGTAACTGTGTACTGTAAACTGCATTACTAAAAGCAGTATAAACAGAAACATACAGTCAGTTTGTTTACTTGGCTATTCTCTTCACCAGTTATGGGGAGGATATAGCACCAATATCGGTGGCACAAAACTGAAACAAGTTGATAGATTCAAGTACTTAGGAACGATTATAACAATTGATGGGAAATGTCACAACGAAATAAAAAAGCAGACGTGCTCAGGCCAAGTCAGCATTCCAGACAATGAGACACATCTTGTGCAACAGATCCATATCAACGGAAACAAGATTCCGAGTACTTAAGTGTTACATCGATCCAATTTTGTTTTATGGGTGTGAAGCATGGTCCATGAATAAGAGAGTACAGCGAGAAATGGAGGCCTTGGAAATGTGGTTTATAAGAAAGATGTTGAAGGTACCATGGACAGTTAAGAAAACCAATGAAGAAGTCTTAAAAGATGCTGGAGTTAAAAGACAAATTATAGCAAAGGTCAGAGGCAGACAAGCGATATTTATAGGGCATTTCCCGAGAAGAGGAATATTGGAACACACTGTGGCAACCGGAATAACTGAGAGAAGAAGAGATAGAGGAAGACAGAGAGAGAAGTTACTGGATTTCCTGTCAGTGTGGCTAGGAAGAAAGTCACCGGCGGGAGCTTATAATCACCTCAAAAGACGGAATTATGGAGAGAAATGATCGCCTACGCTGCCCGGCACGGCACTTGATTGATTGATGGGAAGGAGCACAAAAAAGCAGTTAGAAGGGGTCACTCGTGAAAAAAAGACTTGAGAAACACTGTTTTATAAGCCACAGAAGGTTATCTTCAAGGTATAAACACAAAGGATAACAGCAGGTTTTCATGTTTAAAAATATAGTCAACGTAGAAAAGAGATTATTTATGCTACAAACACACATGTCAAATCTATTCTCGACCAACTAGGAGCAATGGCCAAAGACAAGAAAAGACAACCAGATGCTGGCCACTGTCCAAAAGATGTGCTTCACAAAACAGGCGGGCTAAACTAGAACACTATATGGAACTAAGGAAACAGTATGTGCAGATACTGTAGTAGCGGAAGGTTGAAAATTAACACATGCGGTAGTCATATCTGCAGTAAAGATTAACACATGCGGGCAGTCATATTTGCAGTAACCTCACTACTAAAGTGCAGAACAAATATGATGGTCGAAGAGGAATTTTTAAAAAAAACCTACAAAAAAAAAAGAAAACTATACACTGAATTAGAATAAAAGTTGTATGTGTGTGTGTGTGGGGGGGGGGGTGGTAAAATCCTCCTTTCCGTGCCATTAAAACATATTGACCATACGGTGTTAGGTCAAGACCATCGGCACATGAAAGCGTGATGTAGTCACCTTTCCAGATATCTCTGGTACCCAATTTTTTTTTTAGGCTGGGTGGACCACGGGGCCTTTCTTTTGTGTGGTGGTACCAGTAAACAAAATCTTACTCTTGCGACTTGAACCCGATACCATCGGATTAGTAGACCTAGAGCCTAACCACTCAGCAGCATATATTTTTAAAAAGATTATTTGGAATTACAGAAGAGGACAATATATATATATGTATATTCCAAAAGAAGTTCGAACGAAAACTTTTCAGAGATTTCTATCATACTAAAAAAATTAAATTAGAAATCAAAACATTAATGAGTCACGGATGCTAAAATCCGGCTACAGTACGTAACTTCAGGTCCGTCTTCTTCGAAAATGTCGTTTATTCTTCGTCTATCTGTAATAGTTCAGATTACTAATATCTTATGTAACAGCCTCTTGTTTTCTGATGAAAAAAAAAGTTATCAGGAAGTAAATTAGTTACAGACTTTACATTCCAACTCGTTGCGAAGCGTGCTACAAATCTAAACATGTGTCCACTTCCGCGGAAGGGCAGAAGTCGTAATCCCTCAGTTTTTGGAAAACACCATCTAAGACAAAGAAGACGTAAATGCAGCACGAAAGATGACAACAGCGAAACAGACGCAGTTGAAAAAAAATTGTCATTTGGAAGTTAAAAGAAAAGGAACATAATTATGTTTCTTTCTTAAAATTATACAAGTTTCATTAAACTATGGAATTTGTTTTGTTTTTTTTTCCTTTCAAATATTTCCGCCGTTTTTATGTCGTTTCAAACTTCCCAGATCCCAGCATCCCTGTAATCTACAACTGGTTAACACGAAATTGCAGGTTCCCTCCCACAGTCAGTGCTGCTTCATAATTAAGAAATACTTAACACGCTTTTTCAAGCGCTTAGAGACGTCGGGATAAAAGACCACTACAAAACAAAATGGATAATTTTCAAAGAAACAGTCTTTACCCTGTCATTGCCCAGAAGAAAAAGAGAAGAAGAAAAAAAATTAAATTATTTTACACATTTTCAACTGAATACATGCCTACCACCGTATTCCCCACTATGCCTTAATGACATGGAAACGGGAATATTACCTTTACCTATTTCCAACTGAACAGTCTTTTGCTCGCTGTCCGCACACTTTAGCAGCGTACCAAGTGCTTCACACGACTCTTAGATCAGTTTCACAATTTTATATAAAGCATCTCGTGCATAGTCACACCTTTACAGACAGACATGGAAAATTATCTACAGAGATATTTAACTGAAAGCAAACGTGTTATTCTGGATTTTATGAAAAGACTTACCATCATATTGCCAATTTGTACGGCTATTTTTAGCAAGCAACAAAAGCTGATTTCAAATCTCAAGTGGCAGAACAAAGATAACTTCCAACCAAAATTAAGTACGTAACCAAAACGCTATGTTTGCTTAGACCATAGACGGTATCCGTTACGCCGCGGGTTTCTCTTTCAACTGCCTCTCTCGTCCTCTGTCTCTCTTATCGTTGCCATTATACTGTTGGAAACACGCGAATCTCGCTCTTCGCTCTACAAACAGAAAAGGCGCTGCTCCATTGTCGACGCTTGTTGACTGTCAGCCCCACTTGCTGGGGCCACAGATGCGCGACGATGGCCGGTTTGGTTCTGAGTAATAGCTGCTGTCCTAGATCTTGTGAATATTCACACCTTATTTTTTTTGTTGTTCGGCGTGTAAGATTAACATATGCACAGGTGTGAAAGATGTATAAACTAGGGGGGGGGGGGGGGGAGGGGGAAGTACGAACAGTTTTATTGTTGTGGCGTTTTTTTCCCTTCTTTTTACGTCTTTTCTATTGCTATTGTTTAAATGAAAACGAAATGTGTGCTGGTAATAGGTATTCCAGTATGTTAACTCTTGTAACACATGTAACCTTATTTAGAAGTTAATTTTCCCTTTGAAAATTTGAGAGGATTAGTTGATGACTTGCTAGGCAGGGTGGTGAAATGAAAGAGTTAATATAACGAATCAATATGAAGCAAACGTTTTGCCTCTTTTTTCATTTTACCTCAATTTGTCAAATGTTACATATGTTGTATAATTAAATTATATATCGTTTACAATTTATATAAATTATAGAAATAAATTTATATTATATAAATAGGTAATATAGGGTTTAAAATTTGAAACATTTCCTGTCATCGTTATACATACATACAAATTACATACATACATACAAATTACATACATACATACATACATACATAAAGCCATATATAAATACATACATACATACAAATATAGATTCATTCATTCATTTGCATGTCCCTTGCGGAACTTTGCCTCCCTAACAGCACTCCTGTAGGCCTCTCGGTTGTGAGCAAGAGAGCCTGCCGCTGCGGCATCTATTTGCAGATCGTCAACGATGTCTTGCAGCCGGTTTTGGTCTTCCTCTCTTTCTTTTTCCCATTATGTATCCTTCCAATACGGTCTTCTCTAAATTATCATGACGTTTAATTTGTCCAAAATATTTAAGTTTTCTCGTCATGTACAAATATACATACAAATTTCAAACAAGTCGTCATTGTTTCCATATATTTTGAACATACACGGAACTAAAGTGATAATTGTGTGAGGAAAAAAATTAATCCAAAAGATAGATCAAATGGTTTGTCAGATATTTTCTACTTATGAATAATATATACATTAAATGTTTCTGTTTTAAAACTATAAGATGTAAATTGATAGACTATACTTTAAAAAAACATAAGATGTAATGATAGACTGCTCTAACAAATATAAGATGTAACTTGATAGGCTGTGTTCTGAAAATATAAGATGTTACTCGATAGATAGAATAGTGAGATGCAGAGCAGTCTTGTAAGATCAACAGCCACACTTAGTGTTCTAGATGACAAATATCCATGTGACACCTGGATACGTGTGTATACAGATGGATCTGCACATGCCATAAAGAATGGAGGGGCAGGAGCATATATTGAATATCCAAACAACACCATTGACAAGATTTCCATACCCACTGGTAAATACTGCAACAACTTTGATGCAGAAGTTAGGGCAATTATTGCTGCAGTTGAAAAACTATCAGACTCCAGAATTGATACATGTCCTGTAGTAATTCTCACAGATGCAAGATCAGTACTGGAGGCTCTTCAGTGCAACAAACTACCAGACCTTAAGGATGCCTTGTCAAAAATTGGCTTACAACATGGAGTCACTTTGCAATGGATTCCCTCCCACTGTGGGATACCAGGCAATGAGAAAGCTGACCATCTGGCCAAAGAGGGCACTGAAATGGAGCAACCAGACATACCAATCACCTATAATCAGAAGAAAAGCATGATAAAAACCTACAGGAAGCCACAAACACCACCACATGATAACTATCACATGCTAAACAGAAAGGAACAAGTCACCATCTTCCGTCTCCGAACAGGACACAGCCGACTCCGAAGTCATATGTATACAAAGTTTAAGGTTGGTACTACTAATCTATGTACATGTGCCCAGGTGCCCAAAACTGTGGAACATATCCTCCAGAACTGCATCAACTACGAGACACTGAGAAATAATTACTGCCCCAGTGAAACCACTAAAGAAGATAAGCTCTACGGTTCCATACATGAGTTACAAAAACAGTGAAATTTATCCAAGAGACAGGACTGCAGATATAGACAGACAATGCGAACGAAGAAGAAGAAGAAGAAGACTCGATAGATTTCTGTTTTAAAAAACAGAAGATAAATACGAGTATGTATCAATTAGCGTAAACTGATAGATTCTGTTTAAAAAAAAAAGCAGATATAACTTGATAGATTGTATTTTAACTCAATCGTTCCTGATTTAATTTTCATCCAATGCCAGAATAAATGTTGATAGGAAGTTCTGGTAAGAAGAAAGTGGAAGGAAGTTGTTCTATAATTTAAAAACATGGTTTGGGTTAGAACTGTGCTACCTTTAACTTTATTTAGACTGCCTAAAGATTTCTCTTAGCATTAATTTGCATGTGTGTTTGCAAGACATACCAATCCTGCCAGTGTTGTTCCGGAATGAAAGGGTTAAAAATACAGGACGTAATTTTATAAACTTTTAAAAATACAGAGTGCAATTCAATATACCGTGTTTAAAAAAAATAGAAGATGTAAATTGATAGACTGTTTTTGTGTTTTAAAAATATAAGACGTAAATTGAAAGTCTGTTTTTAAACACAGAAGACCTAAATTGATAGAATGTCTTCTAAAAATTGTAAGACATAAATTAATAGAAACATTTTCATTGGTTAGTCTATCAGATAATGCGTAGCAAAAAACTCAGCTATTAACATTTCAACTTGCATATAGAAGAAACATTTTACTTTACATGTTATACTTTATAGCATGGAAAGGTGCAATATTTACATACTGTTTCGTTTAAAGACGAACAATTTTTATTCATTACTCCAGTGTGGAACACTACAAGCGTACCGTAATCTCCCCAGTTGACATGGGTTTGGTACTCGTGTTAATGTTCCAGTTGTAAGACAAATAAGCAGCTACGAGAAATTGCTTGGGAATGACACTTTTTTTTCAATTACTGAACGACTGGTATGTGTAATAGTTGGCTGTTTTATTTATCACTCACACAGCTGGTAGGGGCACAGTTGGAAAGGTCAAATAACTAGAGAAACTTCTTAGCTATGCAAGGACAAGTAACTTTAAAGCTGCTCGCGCGCGTGCGTGCGTGTATGTATGTGTATGCGTGTGTTTTGGAAAGAGGGTCGAGTTTTGTGGTAACAAAAATAAACACAAATGTTTGTTGTAGGAACTGTTTAAGATCTTTTTTTTTCTTTTTCTTTCTGAACCTTAAGTGCCCAGGGCAGATGGGGCTTCCCCAAGGGTTTTCCACAAACGCCTGACCTTTGCCTTTAAGGTCTTAGCTGGTATTGAAATCCGCAGTCTCCTTGTCATACAGAAGCGTCATTTTTAAATTGTTTCATAGCCTTATGAATAACTCTGTATATGTGACTGTCAGATGTTTCCTTCCCATTATTAAGTACAGTCCTAGATGCGATCCTAAACGGCATCCCTCCAAAATATACGAACCCAGGTTTTAGCCCTTTCTTCTGTGCCCAGATTGCTACCCTAGGAATTTTACCTAATATGAAGAAATTAGACACATTAACACATCGCATTTTCACATACATAAGTAACAACTCGTAAACCGCATAATGATCAAGACAAATAATGCTCGACTTTAATCACAAAACAAGAAAACATATCACACAAGACCAGTGAGGACCATAAAAACTGTACGCGTCACGAACAAGAACATACAACCAGAAAATATGGGACACTTCATGAAATCAAACCACATGACAAAATTGTCACTAAATGTGACTCATATTGATCATACATCTACTTCAAAACTTGCCCTTTTTCACATAGAAGGCATCACTATGCTGCCTTGTGCAATCGCAACAATGTTCGACAATTCTATCTTCTTCTACAACTCGTGAATTAGCATCCATTTTCTTAGCAACACATATTATATTCATGCTAACTCACGAAACAACATATTCAGTTTCTTACATCTTACATCCTTCTCGTGCCGTTAAACGGTAGTTCACCAAGATGTCCTGTCTTCGGCGAGTTTTTCAGTCTCATCAAGGGATGTTGTGCCCACTGAATTCGCTTCTCTTAACAATGTCCTTTTTAGAGTTTCACGTGGTCGACCTCTTTTTCTTCGGCCTGTTGTGTTCCACTTGATAGCTTGTTTGGGGATTCTCTGATTGTTTCTTCTCATCACATGACCGACGTATGTCCATCTTCTTTTTCTGATCAACCATGAGACAGGTTTGCTCTTCTGTCTTATCTCTGCGTTGTTCTTGAATCTGTTTCACTTTAAACTGAGTTTTATATTCAATTTGAGCAGTTCTAATTCCTGCACTTTACCATCATCAAGTTATGACTCTCAAATTAAATATCACATTATATGAAATACAAGAGACGTGAATGGAAAATTGTGATGTTATATGTGTAAGACAGATGAACACTGGCAAAAGTATACGTGCGCATAACTTCACTAAACATCCACATGAATATTTCTGATTACCCACATGATGCGCGCGTAACACATAACACAACATATGGCAGTGTCAATGCAAATACAGTCTTATCAAATATATCAAATATGTCACTGAAACAACAGTGAGAGTTTTCATGTTACACATATGTTAACTACTCCTATGCGGCACTGAACGCATTTAACAGTTAACCAGGGACTACGACTTCGTTACACCAAACAACGAGGAATACTTCTTCTAACTAAACTTATGTTTAAATATTAATAGACCAACACTAGGCACACGACAACTCTAACAACCTTGAAGATGGAGCACGAGAAGATCATCGCAGGAAACGATACAACCAAATATACACTGGCCCATCAGACAATAACGATAATATGCTCCCTCACTATACTCCTGGCTGTACCTCCCCACAAACAACGGATGAATAACTGGTCAGCTACACATTCTAAATGGACAACACACAGGCCAGTCACGTGCCCCAAAATCACGAAGCGCTACTCTGATCTTTCCGGCCGGCCGCTCCGAAAACGGCAACGCCAGCAACTTTCACACTCCCTGGAACAGCGAGATGATGGTCTTTGCAGCCGGTGCGATGAAGCTGTTGAGGTACAGCATGGTATCGGATTTGGAGCGGGTTATGGCAGCTATTTCTTTTTCAATCCATGAGTGAAACTAAACAGCTTGAGGTGAGCTATACTTCTTTAGTAGACTCCACTTCCAGGGACTATGGCGATCTCTGCCCCGTTAGCCAGCTGGGCCTTTCACTTAAGGCACTGACGGAGAGCTGGGACAGGGTCTTGGTTAACTATGGTTCGCTAACCCTGACGCTGGCATGTCAGCTTTGGATCGCTGATTAGCCACAACGGACAGCGTCAGTTAATGATAGTAAAAGAAACAAACTGCGCTAAATAAAATGTACACAGAAACATATGCTTCATTTCGCCTTTATTTATGACCTGGATTTCCAAGCTTATCTGATGTTGCCGCAGTGAATGTGGCTGGTTTATGGCAGAGATAGCAAGTGTCTGTGCTCCTTTATATAAATTATTTAATTAGAGTTTGAACACACTGCGGAAAAAACTTTGTAACAAGACAGACAGACAGAGACAGAGTGTTTATGCGTGTGTTTGTGTGTGTGGTGCGCTGAGGTGATGGGTGGGATGACAGACACATCGTGGAAATGCAGACTAGTATGTGCTTAAAAGTCTCAAAAATCATCATCACGTGGGCTCTCTCTATCGAAGAAAGTTGCATGCAATGCCCCTCCAAATAGCCCAATAATCAGAGCCTAATATATTCATATCGCCTGTTGACATAAATAACAAACAAGTAAGGAAGGGCTCGCATGGTAGTTCGCGAAGATTTCCTGTTTCTGCGAGCATTTCAACCTCATCAAGGGATGTTATTCCCACTAAGCTGGCCTCTCTTAACAATGTCCTCTATAGAGTTCAGGTGGTCGACCTCTTTTTCTTCGACCTTTTGTGTTCCACTTGATAGCTTGCTTTGGGAGTCTCTGGTTGTTTTTTCTCAGCACATGATCGACATGTGTCCATCTTCTTTTTCTGATTACCCGTGAGACAGGTTGTTGTTTTCTCATCTATCTTATCTCATCGTTGTTCATTCCACTTTATACCGAGTATTTCCACGAGGCATTTCTTTTCAAAAGAGTCTGATTTCTTGTCTGTTTCTTTAGTTTCCCATCTGAAGTCTGGCACAGTTTTAATTACAACAGTCCTCATTTGTTATTATCGCTTCATTAAATAACTTGCGTTTATGAAAATAATATGGTAAACGTAATGTAACAAACTTGAATGACAATTAGCAACTCTTACCTGTAACAGATGACTTTCCTTCACTTTATCCCTGTAGTTAGTCTGACAGAAGAAATCAAACATAAATTATAAGAAAAGTCCAAGAGCTAGAGTTCAGCGTGTCCTACATAGTAAAACACTTGACGTGCTAATTAGAACCAGGAACAAAGCGGGATTAAACTGTCTCTGCCACGCAAACAGGACATGCGGGCTTTTATTGTAGAAGATTTTTAAAAACATTTTTATGTATGAAAAGTTCACGATATACAAACAGTAGCATAACTTTTGTAAACAGGATATATTTGTTAAGATCAAGTAAGTTGCGTTCTAATATATATATATATATATATATATAAAAGTAAAGGTAATCCTATCATGCCTTAGAGCCACATAGGGATATGGTGTTAGTGCCCATATTTTCCTTGACCTGTCAGCACACTAGAGGGTGATATGGTCAGTATCACGCCTGGCCGCCTTTCCTTCCCCAACTCCAGAAGAAGTCGGGTACCCATTTCTACAGCTGGGTAACAAGGGTGCCTCTGGCCGGATTCGAACCCCCGACCTTCGCCATGAGAGACCAGTGCACTAACCACTTCGCCGCTCAGACACAATATATATATATATATATATGTATATATACACACACACAAGGTCGAACAATTAAGTAATAAAACTGATTTTATTATGCCCAAGACAAAAATGCCATCTATGAAGCAAAGAATGGAATCCAAAATCCTTCATCTATGATCTGGCAACTTTTCATCGCCGCCCGATAAATAGACAACAAACAACCCGCCATTTTGTGGATGAAACATGGAATTTCCGCTATGATCCCAGAACTAACAGCCGACGTGCTCAGTAGAAGTCGTCATCATCACCAAAAGGCAAAAAATTCGTTTTCACAAGTCGAAACTGAAGACAATTTTGGTGTGTTTCTACGACAGCAAAGGAGTTATTCACAAAGAATTTATTACAGAGGGACAGACTGTCACTCATCATCATCATCATCATCAGGTGCCGTGCCGACTGGCGTTGACTATTATGCTTCTCCAGAGTACCCGATCCTTCATGCAGGCCATCAGCTCAGTTGGTGATCTCCTCTCACACCATCCCGTCAGGCTGTCCAGTATAATTTCTCTTGGTCTTGCTCTTGATCTTCTTCCTTCTATTTTTCCTGTTGTTATAATATTTTCAAAGCCTCCTCTTCTTATTGCATGTCCTATGAAAATACATTGTCTCTCTCTTATTTTTTTGACAAGATTTTTTTTTGGTCTCTCCAGCTCTTCTCATACATTCTTCATTAGTTATTTTTGCTGTCCAGGGGATTCGCAACATTCTTCTAATAAACCACATTTCTGCTGCTTCCAGTGTATTTGTGCAGACCTGCCTATTGTCCATGATTCACTTCCATATAACAAGATAGGTTCAATATAGCATTTTAGGACTCGTTTTCTATCACTGTCAAAGTTTATTTAAGTATTTTGAAACGCCTATTGAAAAGAATTCTCCTAGTCCAACCCGAGTATTCAACACCTGGCATTTTTCTTTCTTCATGATAATGCACCACCTCACTGGGCGGTAGTTGTACAGGAAATGTTGACCCATAAAAAAACAAGTGTGTGTTCTCAATCATTCACCATATTCCCCAGATTTGTCTCCCTGCGATTGTTTTCTATTCCCAAAATTAAAGTTACTATTGAAAGGACGCTTCTTTGACGATACTGATGACATCCAAAGGGCCGTAACAGCGAGTTTAAGGACCGTACAAACAGAAGAACTGCAGAGGTCGTTCCAGTGTTTGTTAGATCGTGCCACTCGCTGTATCAGTGCACAAGGGGCTTACTTTGAATAAAATACAAGTTATATCTTCAACTGTTGTTTATTTTATTTTTTATGGAATTAGTCTCATTACTTAATTGTCTGAACTTGTATATTATCTATCTATCTATCTATCTATCTATCTATCTATCTATCTATCTATCTATCTATCTATCTATCTATCTATCTATCTATCTATCTATCTGCCTGCCTGTCTGTCTGTCTGTCCGTCTGTCTGCAAACCTACGTGTATGTCTGTCTGGCTGTATATAGTGAATTCCACTGTTAAATGATTTTTGCCTCAGAAAGTCTCAAAATTTTAAACCGTCAAGCTACTGACACTGAGATTACTTCTTCTTCCTCTTCTTCTTCTTCTTCTTTTTCTTCTTCTTCTTCTTCTTCTTTGCATGACCAGTTATTTTATTTTTACTGAAATATAATATTTCTCACATTGTTATAAAATGACTCAGAAAGCTGAGGAGTGGCTGCGACACGATGGCCTACGTGTTTGCCACTTAAATGTTTATCACTTGTTAGGAAAACTCCCTGAAGTTACACATATACTTAACAACATTTTCATATTTTTGTTTCTCTGAAAGCAGATTACATAAAAACATCACTGACAATGATATACGAATAGATGGTTTTAATTTGATCAGGCGCGACCCAGCTAGGAAGCTAGAGACAGGTTTAGTCGTTTACATTTCTAACACAATTAAATTTTGTAGAAGAAAAGACCTGGAAACATCAGAGGTTGAATGCATTATGTTAGAAATCAAAATATCAAATCTTAGTCCAATTCTAATTAGTTTTATATACCGAAATCCAAATGCTTCAGCCGAGTGGTATGATCACTTTGCGACCATGATGGATAAATTCAAGGACATAATCATTCTAGGCGACTTCAATATAGATCTTAATCAGTCAAATCCTACATGGAAGAACATTTTAACATCCTACAACTTCTCCCAAATTGTTAACAAACCTACCAGAGTAACTGAATCATCATCAAAACTAATAGATCATATTTATGTAGCTGATCCAGGAAACATTACTGAATGTACTGTCGCTCATGTGTCGCTGAGTGATCACTACCCGGTCTGCTGTACTTGGTCACATAAGGGATTTAAAATGCCTAAACACAAACATACCAGCATCAAATATAGGAACTTTAAAAACTTTAACTTGAAATGATTTTTAACTGATCTAAAAGCTTCGCCTCTTACGTACGTTTTCCAGTTAACAAATCCAGATGAGGCTATCGAATATTGGATCAAGATACGGAAATTTAGTTAAAAGACAAAACTGATAGTAAATCAATTTGGAAAGCAATTAATACTCTTGTAAATAAAAGGAAGCAATCTGACTCACAAACACTTAATGGTGAACATACTTGCACTAACTTCAGTGAACATTTTAGGGAAGAAATTAGTATTCTAAAATCTTCATTACCGATCCCTAATTGCGACCTGAGCGTGTTGAAAACTTTCAGCGACAGTAAATGTGTAAAGCTAAAACAAATTAATATTCCTTTCCTCACAGTCGGTGAGGTTTATAACTACATCCGATCCTTAAAGAACACTAACTCAGCAGGATGTGATGACATTAGTAACAAGATACTACACTACGCTGCACTAGTTATCACAGACACATTAACATACTTATACAATTTGTGCAATGACAAACATTATTTTTCTCACGCTTTTAAACTCGCCAAAAGTTTTTCCTCTTTTTAAATCTGGACAGACTAGTGATCTCTCAAACTATAGACCCATATCCATTCTATCATCACTATCTAAACCTCTTGAAAAGCATATACAAAAGTTAACTCTGCTCCACATGCAAGAAAACAATCTACTAATAGACAGTCAGTCAAGTTTTAGACCAAATTACTCCTGCCACACAGCATTAACTAAAATGACAGAAAGCTGGCTGTCTAATATAAATGATGATAAATTGTATGGTGCTGTCTTTGTTGATTTCAAGAAAGCCTTCAATATGATTGATCATGAAATTCTCGCAAAAAAAAGCTGGAAGGTTATAGATTACACCCTGACCTAACAAAATTTATTACATCTTTTCTCTCAGGTAGAAAACAAGTAGTTTGCTTTAGAAACAAAATATCTGGCTCGTCTGTGGTTGATACTGGTAATCCTCAAGGCTCCATTCTTGGTCCTCTTCTTTTTGCTACCTATATTAACGACTTACCACTACATTTAAAGCACTCTTCATGTGATCTTTTTGCTGATGACTGTACTGTTTACAATAGTGACTATGACATCAATAAACTACAGACAATGCTCCAAAATGATATAAACAGTTTGATTAAATGGAGTAATAAAAATGATATGTTGATAAACACCAGGAAAACAAAATCCATGCTCATCACTACAAGTCAGAAACTGCAGAACACAACAAAAACTTCACTACAGTTTTGTGCTGGGACTAAGGCAATAGAAAATGTTCATGAACATAAAACTCTAGGACTCATCATTGATCAGCATTTAACTTGGAATTCTCACGTACATAGCCTAACAAACTTGATTGCACAGAAAGTTTACCAAGTAGCCAAAATTAAACATTTTATCGACAGAGACACAAGAAAGATATACTACATATCACACATACAAACATACTTAGATTGTGTTCCACAATCTGGGATGGATGCTCAGTCTCAAACATAAAAAGGCTCCACTCACTTCACAAGCCAGCATTAAATCTGATTTGTGACAAACACCCAGTGCAGACTGTAGATCAACACAAACAACTCAAAATTCTACCCCTCAAAAATAGAATCATTTTTAACAAAGTTAAGTTTGTTCACAGAATTCTGTCGCACAATGCTCCGCCTTACTTGTGGTCACTGTTTACGTATAACACAAAACATAGCCAGCGTTTAAAAAACTGTCTTCTTCCTAAACCCAGGATTGATCTGTACAAGAAAAGCCTTGCATACTCTGCAGTACAGCTCTGGAACACCCTCCCCTACCATTTAAAATCCATTGGTAATACTTCATCCTTTAACTCAAACCTGTTTCATTATTTACTTGCTTGTAATTATATGCCTCCATAGAATAACCAGCACTCTCTCAACACATGACTCGCCAACCATCAAGTACTAAAATGACATAGTTCAGAAAGTAACTTGTTAGATATTGTTAGAAATTATTTTAATGTTTGTTAAAAAAACATATGTTAGAAGATATGAATTTACAATGTATTTTTGTTTATGTATATGTCTGTGTATATGTGTGCGTGAGTGCTATTTTATTAGGTTAATTACTTCTTCTCTTTTACTTTGAATATAATAGTTAAGTCTTACACTTTTTTGATATGTTTTATTTTAATTTAATGTATATATTTGTATTAAATCGAGTGTGTGGGAAGAATGAAAGATGGAGTGATGAAGGGCAGAATGTAAGACGGGCCTGCGTGCCCAATTCTTTACCCTTTAAAAATAAAGATTATTCGTGCATTCATTCATTCATTCATTCTCTTGTGCACCTGCACCTGCGAGCTGGTGTTCTTTATAGACGATGGGGTGAAGATATTGAGGCATGACATCTTGTAGGCTTGGCAGCGGGTTATGGCGGCAACCTTTTTTTTCAGCCGTTTAGTGGAGCTACATAGCAAGAGATGTACAAGACTTCTTTAGCAGGCTCCTCTTCTATGGTGACTATGACAACCCTGTCCCTCTTAGCCAGGGTAGAACTGTTACTGCGGGAGGAGGGGTATCAACAGGGAGGTGAAGCAGGGTTTTTTAAAATCAGAAATGGTTCACCAACCCTGATGTTAACATATCACCTGCGGGTAGCTAACTCTGAAGGAGGACAGCGTCTATCACTGAATTTTGCTAGATAATGAAGGGTGGTGAAGGTGAAATATAATAGTGTCACGGCCATCTCAGTTCAGCGAACACAGGGGAGAGAAGTACTTCTGTTTGTATGCGACACAGAACGGTAAACTTTAGCCACGTATACAGGATGTTTTCAGTGGTTCGAAAACCGTTGCCCGCAGTTCATCAGAGGTCCGCTACGATTATGTGGGGGCCCGCAGAACAAGTCCAGATTATGTAGAATATCAGAAATTTTGGGGATTTTTAATTAATACTTTACAATTAATAATAGTTGATAGTAGCTCGGGGGAAGTGTGGTTGGGGGGGGGGGGTCAAAGTATCAATGGATTTTAGGAATCCACAACCTGGAAACAGTTGGGGAACATTGCGCTGTTCCTTGATATTAAAACACGTGTATATAGTTTTCGTACAGTGCCTGGTGATATATGATTCGAAATCAATCACCCGTGCTATCTGTTCCCGCATCAGACGTTGAGTTTGAGTACTGAGTTAAAGGAAACAGCAGAGCGGTTTGCACCACCTTACCGACATCGCCTTGCGGCTAGACCTGGACTAGTACTTAGGATGGCCTCATGCGCCTTCCTTTCTCCTTGTATGCAGAACAGCCCTACAACAGGTGCAGGGTTGTCAATTGTTTTCCTGTGCACAGGTGGACTCATCAGGTGCGCCTATCTTCAGCTTGTGACATTGCAGTCTGTTGTAGCCTACACGGAGTCTGAAGGTGTTTAACCCGTTTCTGCCGTGTTCCAGGTGCTGATAGGAGCCATTTCTCTGATAACTTTAGATGTTCTCTTTTTTGGTCAGGTCAGGTCAGCTTGTCTGCGACTGAACTGCTAATTATTTCTCTCGGGAGCTGCAGACCTCGACGTTATCTCGTCCCCTGTCCTATGTAAAGGTTTCTGGCCGCGGTAATTTGAGGAAAGTTCTAGACTATCTTTTTTTCTAAGCGCTTTTAAACGTCCAGCTTAGCTTCTGGGAACAAAATAAAGTCATTAAATAAGGTAAAGAGTGTTTTACTCCTCTTAGCAACAAACGTTTGTTTCATTCCTTTTGTAGAGGACAGTTTTTCTTTTTTTAAGGGGTGAAGATTTGGCACTCAGCAACCCACAGCCGACGTGATCATATCAGGGTTGGTGAACAACAGCAGACCAAGTCCTTTACCCCTACCTCTCCGTTGGTACCCTCAATAACAGACCTAACCTGGCTTTCAGGGTATGGATGGCCATAGTCTCCACGATGGTGACCGCTGCTAAAGAAGTATTGCACATCTTTTATTTTTTCTTTTAGCTGCATTCAGGGATTAAGAAAAAAAATAGCCGCCATAACCCGCTCCCAATCCGACACAATCCTGTACCTCAAGTCAGTCGGCTGCAAAATGCATCAGGCTGGCATTTCCACGGATATAGAAGAAGAAGAAGATGATGATGACGACGACGATGATGATAATGATGACGAAGAAGAAGAAGAAGAAGAAGAAGAAGAGTTTTCTTTCAGAGTTTTAGCTTTCGTCTTTACGTTTTATAACTTATATTCTTTTCGTTTTAATTTCTTGATATAAACACATTCACGTGAAACCAAACGGCTTAAAACGTCTCATGTTATCTTTCCCTATATTTACAGTTTTCTTTAAAACTGCTTTAGTTTATTTACAAGTACAGGGGGGGGGGGGGAATAAGAAATCTCATTTTTTAAAAAAACGAAACAGGATAATAAAGCTGAGAAGAACTGACATACAGGAGAGGAGAGAAAAACGGAAAAAGACAAAAAGGAGAAACAAAGAAGAGAATGCAGAAAGAATGAAAGAAACAAAAATGAGATAAACGAGGCAGTTAGAGAAGTAGGAAGTTGAAAGGGAAAAAAACCAATGAGCAAGATAAATACGAAGATAAATAAGATGCTGAAAAGCAACAGACATAACAAGGTTTTCGTGAACATAAAAAAAACTGTGAAAACATCGCTGCAATGTAAAAACTAATCAATCTTCCTATGTTTTTATCGCTAGCTATTCCATGATGGGAGAAAAAAAAACGAAGACGCTGTTCTATTTGACAGTCAGCTGACCAAGACCCTGTCTTATTTGAAAGTCAGCTGACCAAGACCCTGTCCTATTTGAAAGTCAGCTGACCAAGACCCTGTCCTATGACAGTCAGCTGATCAGGACCCTGTCCTATTTGACAGTCAGCTGACCAAGACCCTGTCCTATGACAGTCAGCACACCAAGACTCTATCCTATTTGAAAGTCAGCTGACCAAAGCCTGTCCTATGACAGTCAGCTGACCAAGACCCTGTCCTATGACAGTCAGATGACCAGGATCCTGTCCTATTTGACAGTCAGATGACCAGGACCCTGTCATATTTGACAGTCAGCTGACCAAGACCCTGTCCTACATCTCTGTCTGTAACGCTAGTAAAAGGCCTAGCCATGGTCACGATAGAGGTGGAGTCTGCTAAAGAAGTACTGCACGACGTCTGCTTTTTAGAATCACTCTGGGACCAACAACAAAAAAACTGCCCCGATAACCCACCCCCAATCCGATCCTGTGCTGTGCCTTTACATCGTCACTGACCTGGCTGCAAAGAGCATGAGCTCGCATTTCAAGAAGAAGAAGAAGGTTAGTCACCATGTCCTCCAGTTTAGCTTATCCGGCACCATTCAACAAAAGTGAATGAATTATATCTTGTCCATCATCTGTTCAAGATTGCAATCAGTAGTGACATTATATTCAGGCACGGACGTACAATATTCAGGCACGGACGTACAATATTCTGGCACGGACGTACAATATTCAGGCGCGGACGTACAATATTCTGGCACGGACGTACAATATTCTGGCACGGACGTACAATATTCTGGCACGGACGTACAATATTCTGGCACGGACGTACAATATTCTGGCACGGACGTACAATATTCTGGCACGGACGTACAATATTCTGGCACGGACGTACAATATTCAGGCACGGACATGGAGTACTGTGGCTTGAATAAAAACTATTTTAACTTGAACATAAACAAACAGTAATATGCCTGACACGAACATACAGTATTCTAGTTGGCACGAAGAAGCAATAATATGGCCGGCACTAACAAACAATAACACAATAATTGGTGTATACAACTATACACTAAACACTGCAGTAAAGCTGTGATACTAGAATGTATAAAATTGGAAAAAAGTAGGAGCAGCTTTATTACTTAACGATTACAAAGTTGTGACGTTTCGGCGTGAGCCTTAATCATACAAAAACATACAGGACGAAGAAATAGGGAGAGGAGATAAAGTATAGATTTACATGAATACTATTTTTAAAAAAATAAAATTTTTTAAAGGAGTACTTAGCTGTAAATTGCAAAGTGTGGCTTGTCTGGCGGTGTGTGTCAGGAATGGATCTGGTAGGACGTGGAAATTATTTAAATAGAGACCTGTGACATGTGGTCGGTGGGTTGTAACTGGGGGTGGTGGATGGGGAACCGGGGAGGGGAGAGAGAGTGACGCACTACTGGCCTAGCTAGGAGAATTTGAAACAGGTGATTGGGGAAGACCCCCGTGTGGTATCCGGGATCTGCAAAGAATAGGACCACTGTACCCTACCATGCATGATCGTAAAAGGCGACTAAGGAGGGTTCAGCATAGGGCCAGCAACCCTATCTGGTAAAAAAGTATCAGACTGCTACAGAAACAGAAGCAAGGGAAAAAGCAAATGCAGGTGGAAGGAGAAATGCGTATCAGGAAACTGAGCCCATGAAGGTTGTGGATGAAAGCCAGCCACTGGAAGTCCCCAGCCCGACTGCAGACCTCCTGGAACCTAAACAAAAGATGCAAATAGGCAGCTGGAATGTAAGAACACTAAACCAGACTGGAAAACTAGCACAAACCATCAAGGAAATGCACAGGTACAAACTAGACATACTAGGAATACAAGAAGCAAGATGGACAGGACAAGGCAGAAGGAAATTAACAACACAGCACACAGAAGATACAATAATATGGTCAGATAAAGAAGATCTTCATAAAGGAGGAGTAGCATTGATTATAACAAAAGAAGCATCAAGAGCATTGCTGAAATGGACCCCAATAAATGAGAGATTATTATATGCACGGTTCAACTCAAGATTCACGAAGCTGTCTATTATAGTTTGTTATGCACCAACAGAAGCAGCTGAAGAGGAATTAAAAGAAGATTTTTACAACAGCCTCCAAGCCACAGTAGAAACAATACCCAAGCATGATATGCTACTCATCTTGGGCGACTTCAATGCAAAAGTAGGTGAAGGAAATGAAGATAGAAGAAGAATCATGGGAAGAGAAGGAATCGGAGAAATAAATGAAAATGGAGAAAGACTGTGCAGTTTCTGTGAAGAAAACATGATGACCATCGGAGGGACAATTTTCCAACACAAAAACATCCATAAGGTGACTTGGAGGTCACCAGATAAAACCACAGAAAACCAAATCGATCACATACTAATAAACAACAAGTGGAAACGGTCACTACAAGATGTGCGAGCAAGGAAAGGAGCAGATATAGGAAGTGATCACAACCTTCTGGTAGCAAAAATAAAACTAAAATTAAGGAAAGCCAGAATCGGAGAACACAGAAGATACATTTTGATACAAGAAAACTGATAGACCAGCAAACAAGAAATGAATTCTCAATAATACTTAAGAACCGCTTCAGTGTCCTACAAGACGAAGCAGAAATGTCCATATTAGAGTTCAATAAAACACTACAGGAAACAGCAAAAGAGGTGCTGGGATATCGGAAAAGGAGAAAAGAGGAATGGATAAGTGAGACCACATGGGAAAAGATAGAGCAAAGAAAAGAAATCAAGAAAAAATTACTGAACACCAAATCACAACGGCTTAAAGAACGAGTTTTAAGTAATTATGCACAAAAAGACAAAGAAGTGAAGGAATCATGCCGTCAAGATAAACGTCAATATTATGACAACTTAGCAGAAACAGCAGAGAAAGCAGCATATACAAATGACATGAAAACCATATATAAAATCACAAAGCAGATGACAGGTAACTTCAATACAAGATGTGAAAGTGCAGTAAGAACACAAAATGGACAACTGGTCAGTGGAGAAAGAGAAAAAATTGAAAGATGGAGGGAACACTTTAACACCCTACTAAACAGAACACAAGCAGCACAAGCAATAGATATACCTGAAGCAAAAGCGGAACTAAACATCAATACAGGACCAATAACAATAAATGAAGTAAAAGAGGCGATAAAGATGCTAAAATCAGACAGGGCACCAGGTGAAGATGAAGTGACTGCTGAGATGTTGAAAGCAGAAGAAACAGAAACACCAAAACAACTTTGCGGATATTACAACAAATTTGGGATTTAGAAAAAGCCCCAGAGGAGTGGAAAACTGGTCTTATAGTAAAACTACCAAAGAAGGGTGACCTCAGAGATTGCGGGAACTGGAGAGGCATTACCCTACTGCCACTCACTAGTAAAGTATTTTGCAGAATAATCATCAACAGAATTGTACCAACACTTGAGGAAAAACTTCGGAAAGAGCAGGCAGGATTTAGGAAAGGAAGATCATGCATAGACCATATATTTGTACTTAGACAAATATTAGAACAGGCAAATGAGTGGCATAGTACAACATATGCATTATTCATAGATTTTGAGAAAGCCTTTGACAGTGTCAACAGAGATGCACTGTGGAAAATCCTAAGATGGCATGGCCTCCCCCATAAAATAGTTAATGTAATCAAAGCCCTATACGAGGGTTTTCAGTGCAAAGTTATCTGTGGAGAACATACCTCCAGCAGCTTTAGGGTACAAACAGGAGTGAAACAGGGATGTGTACTATCACCAACATTATTTATCTTGGCAGTAGACTGGTTAATGAAGGAGGCAACATCAGACAAACGCAGAGGATTACAATGGACCCTTGACACAGTGCTGGAGGACCTTGACTTTGCGGACGACATTTGTCTATTATCAAGCAGTCACAAAGATATGCAAGATAAAATAAACAAGTTAACCCAGAATGCAAACAACATAGGACTAAAGATCAACGTAGGAAAGACAAAGTTAATGAGCAAAATGTGAACAACAGAAATGTACTCAGAGTAGATAACAAGTTAGTGGAGGAGGTCAACGAATTTGTATACCTTGGCAGCAGAGTAGTAGAAAATGGAGACAGCACAGAGGACATCAACAGCAGACTTACTAGAGCAAACCAGGCTTTTGCAATGCTACAGAATATATGGAAATCAAATAAACTAAGCATAAATATGAAAATCAGGATATTTAAGAGTAATGTTCTAAGTGTACTACTCTATGGAAGTGAATGCTGGAAAATCACCAAAACCATAGAAAACAAGTTGAATTCTTTCCAGACTAAATGTTTACGTAGAATTAAAAAAATATTTTGGCCAAACACCATAAGAAATAACATCTTATTGGCAGAAATGCAGATGAAACCACTGACAACAATTATTGAGGAAAGACGCTGGCGATGGTTGGGACATGTGCTCCGAATGACTGACAACTCACTACCAAAAATAGCACTAAGATGGACACCACAGGGGAGCAGAAGTAAGGCTAGACCAAAAGAGACATGGAGAAGAACAACAGAAAGGATGTTGAGCAATAGAGGGCTCACCTGGGCAAGAGCAGAAAAAAAGGCGAAAGACAGACATTTGTGGAAAACCCTTGCGGAAGCCCCATGTGCCCTGGGCACTTAAGGTTCAGAGAGAGAGATTGGGGAAGAGGTGTTGCAGAGAAGAGGGGTTGCAGAGAAAATAGCGGGGTTGCAGAGTGATGCTGTGAGGAAGTTTGAAAAGTAAGAAGGGGTGGATTTAGTGGAGAGGTACTATAATGATTGAAGAAGATGATGTTACGTGTAACTAAACAGCGAATTTAACCCATGTGGTTCCAGCGTCCCATAATTTTGAATGCAGCGGTTCTCAAGTGCCAGGCGGCTTGTATCATCTGCGTGACATTGTTTAATGGCTGTTACCAGAAAATCAGATTTGCCTCTGTGGTTGGGGCCATTGAAATGATTTGGGACTGGTTTCGAAGCATGCTGGGTGATGTCGTACAGATGTTTTTGCATGCGGTCCCCTAATCTGAGGCCAGTCTCACCGATATATATTATCCTGCATCTTTTGCACACGATGACATATATCACATTTCGGGACTCGCATGTGAATCCCTCATGAAGAGTGAGGATAGTTTTGGGAAAGGTGATTGTTTTCGTTTCCCAAACTACAGGGCAGGTAACACAGCGGGGGCGGTTACATTTTCAGAAAATTTTCCCTGTAGTTCCCAATCACCTGTTTCAAATTCTCCTAGCTAGGCCAGTAGTGCGTCACTCTCTCTCCCCTCCCCGGTTCCCCATCCACCACCCCCAGTTACAACCCACCGACCACATGTCACAGGTCCCTATTTAAACAATTTCCACGTCCTACCAGATCCATTCCTGACACACACCGCCAGACAAGCCACACTTTGCAATTTACAGCTAAGTACTCCTTTAAAAAAAATTTTTTTTTAATAGTATTCATGTAGATCTATACTTTATCTCCTCTCCCTATTTCTTCGTCCTGTATGTTTTTGTATGATTAAGGCTAACGCCGAAACGTCACAACTTTGAAATCGTTAAGTAATAAAGCTGCTCCTACTTTTTTCCAATTTTATACATTCTAACAAACAATATTCCGGCTGGCACTAACAAACATTCCGGCCGGCACTAACAAACAATATTCCGGTTGGCACGAACATGCAGCATTCCGGTCAGCACTAACATGCAGCATTCTGTTTGGCACGAACATGCAGCATTCTGGTTGACACGAGCATACAATATTCCAGCTGGCACGAACATGCAGCATTCCGCCTGGCACGAACATACATTATTCTGGTTGGCAGGAACATGCAATTTTCTGACACAAGCGTACAATATGCAGGAAACTCTCTACTGTAGAGAGCGGAACCAACAACACAACTCCTTCAGATCATCAGAGGATGTACCCCCCCCCCTCCCAAATCTCAGACAAGTAGGACTTCGGCCCTATTAAACTCCTAACACTCTGAAAGTGGGGGGGGGGCCCTCTAGGTCATGACTCTCAGAGATCTTATGAGTTGCTTTTTTTCAATCCCGGAATTGAACCCGTGATCTTCCAATTGGCACTGCACTTCGAAGTGCATCTTAGCGATTAAGCTACTGAGAACCGGTATTGGTTGCGACAAATGAAATTATTTACGTTCTCAATGCTTGTTTCGCATACTCCACAGTCAGCATGAGGCCTTTTCTGCTGTTTCTGAAAGGCTTTACAATGCCCTTGCTCTTGCTTGTCCCTTTATGCCCAGTTGCTTACATAGGTCGTATGCTGATGTTGCTACGAATCCTCTCGCTTCCACTTCTACAGCTATCACTTTTGCTTTGACTCCTGCGCTCCCCCCCCCCCTTTAGTTGATTGACCAGATCGTACCAGCGACTATGAAGTACTTAGGTGGGACCTCAACTCTCTTAATGTTGTTTGCTTTATCTTTTGCCCTGTCTACAATGGCTACTAGTTCCTGCAGCACTCCGTTGTGCCGCCAGGTATAGTGTCCTTGGGCTAATGATACTCTGAATGCTGACAGCAAGTGCTCCAATGCTTGCCTTTCGTTGCAGAGAGGGCACTTTGTGTCTTCTGGTGCATCCCATTTGTATAGGTTGAAGCCTGTAGGCAGAAGGTCATAAGTAGCTCTGATGATGAAGCTGAGTCTCAAGGGTGCCATTTTCCAGATGTCATTCCATGTTAGTGATCTCTGCAGGACTTCTTCCCACGTTGTCCACTGACCTTGCTGTGCCTGTTGGACTGCCTTCTGGACCCGTTTATTATCCTCTGAATTCCTTCGCCGATGATCATTCCTTCTTTCCTACAGGAGGCCTTTGACCACCATTTGATTTCACCATGACCAATCCCCTTCTGTTGGTCTGGGTGTATCCTATTAGTTCGTTCAGCTCCTGTGTTTCCCTGGCTGTGGTCACTTCCTGACTTACTTCCCATTTTCGTCCAGTTTTAAGTATTGGCTGCACTTCTCGTACCACCGGATCTGTAGATTCTTTTAGCATTATTGCAAGCCTTGTCTTTCCTACCTTGTATTCTTCGACAACAGATTTGAATAGTAGCTGCAGTTTACTCTTCTTGTAGTACAGTGCTTCATCAGGTAATCCTGATGGCACGCCCAGACATTTTCTTATGGATTTATTTATCTTTCTTTCGACTACCTCTACTGTGCTGGTACTTATTTCGTAAATGAGCAGTGGTCACATCGGTTTTGGAATCAGCATGAACTGGAGGCAACATATTTTGAACTTCCCCAGAAGCTTGCTTTTGTCTATGATGTTCAGTCCATTCTGTGCCATTTCTATGACCTGCTTCACCGCGTTTGAGTCTTTCATGGGTGTGTCATATACTGTCAAGGCGCTTCACTGGCTCTTCTCCTACAGTTGGGATTATTTGATTTGCCACTGTGTACGGTCTTTATATCACTCTTCCCTTTATGAGTGACAGGCTTCTTGACTTCTTTGGTTTGAAGCTCCTGCAGCGCCATACGTTACGGCTCTCCAGACGCTCTAACATCTTTCTTGCCTGTGCTTCACTGGTTGCTGTTACTGTTGCTGGTGGGAATATACATTATTCTGGCACGCTACTTTCAACGTCGATATCACTAAACTGGATCATTGTAATCCACTACATCAAATATTTTGATTGTGCTACAATTGTTTTTGTCTCTACTCCACAGTAGGATAAAGTTGTTTTATAATTTTGTTTACAAATTCTTTTTACAGTGAATTTATATTTGCTTAGTTCTCGAAGGAGCTTTATGGTTAATATATTAACTCTTCGGTCGTCAGAGCAGCGAGGTGGTTAGTGTGCTGGTATCTCTCCACGAGGATGGCGGTTCAAATCTGGTTAGTAAGTCGTCGCAGTCACACAACTGAAGAGAGGGATACGTGGCTTTTTTTTAAGCTGGGGAGTTAAAGTTGGTCAGAAGGTAATGCCGACTACATTGGCCTCTTACGTGTCCATTGGCCAAGGAAATTATCTGCACCAGTATCATATATGGTAGGTGCTTTTACGGAACGATAAGAATACACTTACCGTTTTCTTTTTTTTTTCTTTTCAACCTACGCATTCTTCTCGTTTCTGCCCAGTTACTCCAGCATCGTCTGCTAGCGAGAAAGATGGCGGTTAATTAATCTCCAGCCCCTTCTCTCCACTAAAGTGGATGGTAAGCTCAGCCAGGATGTATCCTGTCCACTCTCGTATGTTATCTTCCCATCTCCATCTTTTATCTAACTCTCGCGTTTTTTAAAAAAAATTCCATGAACTTCAGAACATTGTTATGTCTTTTGGTACGGCCAAAGGTATTTTTATTTTCTGAATCCTTATTTCCTCGAGAAGCTGACAATAATTATAAAATGTTGTTTTCAAGCTTGTGTTAAAGCAACTTAAAAATGTTTGGATATGAATGAATTTATTTTAAAACTTCCCGCCCATTATTTCCTGCATTTTTATTGGTCAGCTCTACATACTGCAGCCTTTGATTGAAAAATAACACTTGGAAAAATAAATCGTTGTGTCCGGGTTTTCCAAATATTTATAGTTCGACTAAAACCGAAAGAACCAATGGATTACAACAGGCACATTAGAACTAATAAAACAACGTAGATAAATGAAGACGAAAATGGAAAGTGACAAATAACAGGGAGAAGTATTAAACTTTAACAAAAGAAATAAGAAGAAACAGAAGAAAAGAAAAAAAAACAATACATACAAGATTGTTATGAAAGAATAGAAGGACATCAGAAGTGTGGAAGAGATGGTGAAATTTTGAAAGAAATGAAAACATTGACGAGAAATGTCACACCTAAGATAAATGTAATTTCTGACGAGATGGGGAAGACCTTGACAGAGACAGAGGAAATTCTAGAAAGATGGAAGGAATATTGCAGAGGAGTGTATGAAACAACTGACTGTGAAACCAGAAATCAACAGTGTGAATTATTATTGGAGGAGAAAGAACCCGAACCGACAATAGAAGAATTTTTATGGGCATTAAAGAATCTGAAAAATGGTAAATCACCAGGATGTGATGAGATAACAGCTGAATTTATTAAAGCAGGAGGAAAGGAATGTGAAACAATCTATCATGCACTATGTAAAAAGATATGGCATTCAGGTATTTGGCCAAAAAGAGTGGAAAAGAACGATATTCATACCACCGCCGAAAAAGGGAAGATTGATATTTTGTACAAAGTACAGAACTGTTGCCCTGATTAGTCATGTGGGTAAAATTATGTTAAAAATCATAACGGGTAGACTTCGTAAGGAAATAGAAGAAAATAGAATTAATATGGCCCAAGATGGTTTTAGAAAAGGAAGGAAAACAAGAGATCATATATTCAATATAAGATTAATAAAAGAGAAATGCAGAAAATTTAATGTAAATCTATATTGATTTTTATAGACTATTCAAAGGCGCTTAATTGTGTACAACACCAGAAACTTTGGGAAATAATGGAAAAAATGGGATTTCCAACACATGTGATACAATTAACATCACTGCTGTATCTAGACCAACAAGCAGCAGTAAGAATAAATGGTGAAACAACAATTTGGTTTGACATAAAACAAGGGTTCCGTCATGGGTGCATATTGTCGCCTTACTTATTTAACTTGTATACTTTTAATATAATGAGAAATATTAGAGAAGATGCAGACAAAGAATATTACGATACCATAAAAATTGGAAGTTATGAAATACCATAGATTAGATATGCTGATGACACAGTATTACTGTCCACAACACAAAAAAGAATGGAAAAACTTATTAGGTCAGTCCGTAAAAATAGTGAAGAGCAAAACCTTTATTTTAATGTAAATAAAACTAAATTGATGACAGCTGACAAAACAAATACGGCACTGAAACATATATCAGTGAGAAAAATTGGAAGAGATGGAGAGTTTTGAATATGTTGTATCATTACTAACTAATAATGGAGATACAATGAAGGAAATTAAAAGGAGGACATCTATCGCTCTTCAAAAAATAAAACAATTAAGGAAGCTGTAGAGAGGAACAGACAGAACTACAAAAATAAAATTTTTAAGGGCTTGCATCTTTCCCATCGCAACATATGCCTGTGAGATCTGGACACTTAACAAAACAGCTGAGAAACACATAAATGCCTTTGAATGTAAATGCTACATAAGAGTTCTTCAAATATCATGGACACAAAAAAGAACAAATGTATCCATACCACAATAAATTAATATTGAAGAAGTATGGCTAGTAAAGATGATTAAACACAGAAAACCTATTTTTGGACATATTAAACGTCATGATAATTTAGAGAAGACAGTCTTGAAAGGGTACATGACGGAAAAAAGAAAGAGAGGAAGACCAAGGCGAAGATGGCTGCAAGGTATTGATGATCATCTGCGAAAGGATGCATCAGCAGCAGAGCATCTTGCTCACAACTGAGAGGCCTACAGGAGAGCTGTTAGGGAGGCAAAGGTTCCGCAAGAGACATGCAAATGATTGACTGAAACCAAGTAAATGTATCCTCCCAACAACCTTGAAACCGTTTCCTCTTTTACTACTGTTTGTGTTCCTCTCCACTCCTGTACAGTGTCCTCATCCTTGATCGTCTCTGTTTAGGTTTATACAAAATGTGCAAAGTCCGACAGATCTTCTTCCACCTTTCTGTGTACATCTTAAGGGTAATAATGCGGTTGATTTAGTTCACCAGTATTTCTTCCCTTGTACCCGGCGTACCAAAGCGCCCTCTGGCGACTGATCACAATTTTTTTTCCCTGGACATTTCAATGAAAAACAACAGGACATCTGATGTCTGGCTTACCGTCTGTCAGCTGCACCCCAGGGGATTGTCAGAATCTAACTATAGCCGCTTCTTCATGCTACTGGAAAACAAACCACAAGAATTGGCATATTCTGCCCTACTTTACGTGCTAGACATTTTCTTTATATTGTTTATTATCGATAGTTTTTCCTTGGTGATGCTGATTTCCTGTAACAAAAAAACCAAAAAAAATTGAGGTTCTGTCTGTTACTGATATCTGTTTCTCATTTTAAGTTTCTCCAATGATTTTAATTTGTAGTAGCCAAATATAGCTTTATCTTCAAACATGTTGGTTTGAATGCTTACCAATTAACCAGTCACGCACTTGTTACAATCTTGAACGTATATGGAAGGCTATGAACACATACAAAATAACCAATCACAGACTTGTTACGATCTTGGACAGATGTGGGTGGGTATAAGCGCGTACAAGATAGCCAGTCACGAAACTGTTACAATCTTGGACACATGTGGGAGAGTATAAACGCACACATGAGCGTCAGTGCTTCGATGAACGTAGATATTCTAATTTACAACATCAGCGTTAGTGCTTCGATTAACGTAGACATTCTAATTTAGAACATGAGCGTCAGTGCTTCGATGAACGTAGACATTCTAATTTAGAACATGAGCGTCAGTGTTTCGATGAACGTAGATATTCTAATTTACAACATCAGCGTTAGTGCTTCGATGAACGTAGACATTCTAATTTAGAACATGAGCGTCAGTGTTTCGATGAACGTAGATATTCTAATTTACAACATCAGCGTTAGTGCTTCGATGAACGTAGACATTCTAATTTAGAACATGAGCGTCAGTGCTTCGATGAACGTAGATATTCTAATTTAGAACATGAGCGTCAGTGTTTCGATGAACGTAGATATTCTAATTTACAACATCAGCGTTAGTGCTTCGATGAACGTAGACATTCTAATTTAGAACATGAGCGTCAGTGCTTCGATGAACGTAGACATTCTAATTTAGAACATGAGCGTCAGTGTTTCGATGAACGTAGATATTCTAATTTACAACATCAGCGTTAGTGCTTCGATGAACGTAGACATTCTAATTTAGAACATGAGCGTCAGTGTTTCGATGAACGTAGACATTCTAATTTAGAACATGAGCGTCAGTGTTTCGATGAACGTAGATATTCTAATTTACAACATCAGCGTTAGTGCTTCGATGAACGTAGACATTCTAATTTAGAACATGAGCGTCAGTGTTTCGATGAACGTAGACATTCTAATTTACAACATGAGCGTTAGTGCTTCGATGAACGTAGACATTCTAATTTAGAATATGAGCGTCAGTGCTTCGATGAACGTAGACATTCTAATTTAGAATATGAGCGTCAGTGCTTCGGTGAACGTAGACATTCTAATTTAGAATATGAGCGTCAGTGCTTCGGTGAACGTAGACATTCTAATTTAGAATATGAGCGTCAGTGCTTCGATGAACGTAGACATTCTAATTTAGAATATGAGCGTCAGTGCTTCGATGAACGTAGACATTCTAATGTAGAACGTATGCGCCATATCGAAACCTGCTAAGAGGAGGACTGAGATGCAACATTTTTAAAGCTAAAAACATTAACTCTTTTACTACAAAAACATCACTGGTAGTGTTGGTAGATCTTGTAAACCTACGCGAATCAATGTTCAGAGTGATATTTGGGTAAATTTTAAATAAAATGAAAAATATCACACTTCTAATTTAATCCATGTTTCTAAATTTTAGACTACCTTTCTTCTAGTTTCTTTCTACCAAAATTTCGCATCAAAATTTATTCCAGCAGAACATGGAAATTAATTCAGGAGTGGAAAGAGTTAAAGATAAAACTCAGTCAACAAATTTTGGAAGAACATGAGGATAAAAAAATGCCATCCTATGTGTAATTTTATTTCGTGCATTAGTATGCTACAGCACGACTTTTAAGACTAGGAAAACTCACGACAGACTTCTCGAAGATGGGTCTAAGGTGTGTGGGTAAACACTGACTGGACAGACTGACGAGTTGTTAGAGCTCTCACACACGTGCGATAAACAGGAAAGAAATTATAGGACTTTCTCTCAAATGGCTCTTTATACAAAGCGCTGAGAGAACATAAAACGATGTAGTGGTAAAAGCGTTAATGCTTACAGCTTACAAACGCAAGCATCAAACCCTGAAATCATCGTTATCTACGGAGCAAAAAAAAAAAAAACAAAACGACCACGCTCTAATGTCATTGCAATTATCAAGGCCCAGGGAATGTTGCTTGTCTGGACCATATTCCATCACTTAATGGTGCCCCGAATAGCGGACCAATCGCTATCAGCCGACATCAGCGCTGCGTTAAAACTTTTCTTTTTCGTCTGATTTCCGCATAGAATTAACACTCTCATAACATAATTTAATTTGGAATATCCATATTATCAATTCCCCTGAATATAGGAGTGATTTTATGGGAAAATATGTTTTTCATTAAAATAATAAAAACTATTGTGGGCACTGGAGCATATAGCTCCACAGGCAGATATTTCTCCGCTTTCAGTGACCTCTTGCTTCAGACAATTTCAACATGAAATGATCACTGAACAGACCCATGAAAATGTCTCTCTAACATGTTACATAATTCACTCTTCCACCCCTAACCAGGACTGGCAGTTCTGGAAGATCTTGCACACCTGGGCAAGTCACTGCTCAGAGTGATGTTTAGGCAAAGTTTAAATACACTTAACAAAAAAAGCTACCACATTTCTTACACAACTCTTTATTTTTAAGTATAGATTAACTTTCTTCCACCTTCTGTGCACACAAATTTCCCATCAAAATTTATTCTGGCAGAGTATGGAAATTAATTCAGTAGTGAAAGAGTTAACTGTCTTTCCTGTATAACATGGACGAGTTCAAGGAAATGAGTTGATTTCAAGTAGAAAACTGCAGTTTCGACTTTTCTGCGGGTTATTTTTTCGAAGCGACAGAGATCAGCATGAAGATAATATGTTAAACTTTATGGCGACCTGAAGCGTCTTGTTTGAGATAACCGAAAGCAGGAAGTTGTAGAAGAGATTGATGGCATGCTTCCTTGAACAGAGCATATGAATGATGTAAATTACCATAACCACTGATCTGAAGAAGGAAGTTAGTAAATAGGGAACAACTGCTAATAGAGACAAAAGAATGTTCTATAAAATGAGCAGAAAAGAATGACTTTAAATTAAATTATGTTACTACATATTAATTTGGTAGATAGTCATTAACAGGCAAGACTGTGAAAGTAATAGAAGACAGTATTTGTATGGTTAGAACTCGTGAAAGTAATAAAGTACAGTGTTGTAAGATTAGAACTCGTGAAAGTAATAAAGTACAGTGTTGTAAGGTTAGAACTCGTGAAAGTAATAAAGTACAGTGTTGTAAGGTTAGAACTCGTGAAAGTAATAAAGTACAGTGTTGTAAGGTTAGAACTCGTGAAAGTAATAAAGTACAGTGTTGTAAGGTTAGAACTCGTGAAAGTAATAAAGTACAGTGTTGTAAGATTAGAACTCGTGAAAGTAATAAGTACAGTGTTGTAAGGTTAGAACTCGTGAAAGTAATAAAGTACAGTGTTGTAAGGTTAGAACTCGTGAAAGTAATAAAGTACAGTGTTGTAAGGTTAGAATTCGTGAAAGTAATAAAGTACAGTGTTGTAAGATTAGAACTCGTGAAAGTAATAAAGTACAGTGTTGTAAGGTTAGAACTCGTGAAAGTAATAAAGTACAGTGTTGTAAGGTTAGATAGAGGTGTATTGTGTAGTTTTACAAAGTTCCAGAGGGAGTGAGTAAAGTGAAAAAAAAACGAATAGAAAGCATGAGAATGAATAAATGAAAAACGTGCAACATCCGATATTTCGGCGTGACCCTTTTCCGAGGATTACATGCACAACGAGACAAACAAATAACTAAACGGAGAACTTATCTTAATATGGCCTCCTCCAGAAGTAGGAAACAGAAATGCCTGATAAATCCTCGTGAAAGTAATAAAGTACAATGTTGTAAGGTTAGAACTCCAAACCGTCACTGGCAAAGCACTTTTAGACGTATAAGAAAGAAAAATGACAAAAGAATTACCTGGGACTTGAACCAAAGGACTCCCGATATGACGAGCAACCGCCTAGCCACGAGAGAACAGTGCATTATCAACTTAGCTATCTCGCATCCACCCACGTGGTTTCTTATTTGTAGAAGACTGTGAGAGTAACGTTTCTGCATACATGCAGTTATTACCTTTACTGACAGCGTAGCAAAGAGTGAATCGCAACGTATTTATTATTTCAATTTTTTATTTCAGTTCAGTTTTAATACGCCTGCTGTAAGTATTATATATGTGTACTGACGAATGTGGAAGGTCTGGAATAGAACGAGACAAGGGCAAAATGCCAGACCGGCTCTGTGTGCCGAGTCCTTCAACCAAAATTTGAAGTTCGTTCGTTCGTTCGTTCTCTTAAGAAAATACAACTTTTTAAGAGCTCAGCAGTTGACAACACCGCGGAAAATGCAAGAGAAAAAAAAGCGCAAAACATATATCACTGGTCATATGATAAATGTCTGCGTCTGTGCAAGAACGGACATAAACATAGACTTGTTCTGTGAATGGAGTAGACAAAACTAAAAAAAAAAAAAAGCAGAACATTAATGAAAAGGTACACGCTCTCATTTCAAGCTGTCAGACCCCAGTGTCAGCTTCTCATGTGCATGATTATCTGCTCTTGCTGGCGTGATTATAGCCCCTGCTCTCGTCTTTACACAGGAAAAAATAACTTTTCCGGAAAACAAACAAACAAACAAACACACGCTCACACACGCAAATATATAATGTCAAATAACATTAACGTGAACTATTTCCGTACATGTTCTTGGATATTTATTGATTCTTTTCTACTCGCATTTTAAGCAAAATAATTAAATGAAGTGGTAAATAGCTCCGACATTCTTCGGTTCTTTTTTTTAAACTGGTCATGAAAAATTAAATACAAATGTATATGTATGTATGTATGTATGTATTTATGTATGTATGTATGTATTTATGTATGTATGTATGTATGTATTTATGTATGTATGTATGTATTTATGTATGTATGTATGTATTTATGTATGTACGTATGTATTTATGTATGTATGTATGCATTTATGTATGTATGTATGTATTTATGTATGTACGCATGTATGTATGTATTTATGTATGTATGTATGTATGTATTTATGTATGCATGTATGTATGTATATATGTATTTATGTATGTATGCATGTATGTATGTATTTATGTATGTATGTATGTATGTATGTATGTATGCATGCATATATGTATGTATATATGTGTATATGTATGTATGTATGCATGTATGTATGTATGTATGTATGTATGTATGTATGTATTTATGTATGCATGCATACATGTATGTATGTGTGTATGTATGTATGTATATAGGTATACACACATATATATACACACAGACAGACAGGTAGTCAGACAGACAAGCAGACAGACAGACAGACAAGCAGACAGAGACAAGACGTGCTTACTGTCAGAGCTACGTAACATATAGTTCAGATTTTTGACAGTCGCAATGCTCGTAAAATTGTTACATGCTTTTTTTTTTATTGTTACATGTACTTTTTGTTACAGAAATTTAATATAAATACTAATAAAACACTGTTAAAATACCCAGCAAAGGCAATCTCAGTGACTGTAATAGCTGGAGGGGTGTAATCTTACTGTCATTTGTGACAAAGGTGTTTTGTAAAATGATTCTGAACAGAATTAAGGATGTAGTCGATACTGCAATGAGAGAAGAACAAGCAGGATTTCGAAAAGGGAGAAGCTGTCTCTACCAGATCTTTACTCTAAGAATATTACTTGAAGAACATATTGAAAAGCAGAAGCCATTAATCCTGAACTTCACAGACTTTTAAAAAAAGCATTTTATAGCATACACAGAGATTCATTGTGGAGAATTTTAAGACTATATGGAACATTTATCTAAAACTGTCAACATCATTAGTGACTTCTACAATGGATATGTTTGCAGTCAAGACAGAAGAAGGGATGAGCGAATGGTTCCAGATTGAAACAGGCGTGAAACAAGGATGTATATTATCTTCCTTGCTTTTTAGAATTGCCATAGACTTTATCATGAAAAGATGCTGTACTGGTAAAACAGGCATTGATTGGGAACATTGGGTCCAAAACGAAGGTCTTGATTTTGCAGATGACATAACTATCAACAGTGACAATGTGAAATCGATGCAGGAAAAAAAAGATTCCCTGTCCTCTTTGACTAGCAAAATAGGTCTTGAAATTAACGAAGACAAAACAAAAATTATGAAATCTCTCATTAATCAAGAAGGAAAAATATACGTAGAAGGAATAGTTGTTGATGAAGTAAACCAATTTGCATACCTTGGCAGCTACATAGATCGGGATGGTGACACCAGGAAGGAAGTTAGAATTAGAATTGCAAAAGCAGCATTGTTCTTCAAAAATCTTGATAACGTATGGAATTCAAAAGTTATAAGCACAAAAACCAAGCTAAGATTATTCAATTCAAATGTAATATCCACCCTCATTTATGCATGCGAAAGCTGGAAATCAACTAAAGAAATAGACAAGAAATTAGACTCTTGAAAACAAATGCCTCAGGAAAATACTTGATATAAAGTGGAATGAACAACACAGAGATAAGACAGATGAGCAACCAACAACCTGTTTCATGGTTGATCAGAAAAAGAAGATGGACATATGTAGGCCATTTGATGAGAAGAAACAATCAGAGAATACCAAAACAACCTATCAAATGGAGCACAACAGGCTGAATAAAAAGAGGTCAACCACGTGAAACTGTAAAGAGGAAATTGTTAAGAGAAGCCAGTTTAGTGGGCATAACATCCCTGATGAAGTTGAATGACTCGCCGAAAACAGGAAAACTTAGCAAACGCGAGCTTTATGTGACGTTTAACGGCACGGGAAGGATGTAAGATGTAAGAATAATACACTCACGTAATAATACCTAAGCATTGTCAGAAACGGCTTCTAGGTCTATTGATTCTCCTGCACAGTTCCTCTGTAATCCTTGCTGATCTGTCATTTAATTCCTGACTCAAAGCTAACATTAAAATTGGCACTTAAATTCTTAAATATGCATATTTATGAACATTAAATTTCAATTATAATCCAGTAACTGTCAGTCTAGGGCATTTTGCCTACAACCCAGGGGCCTACAGGAGAGCTGTTAGGGAGGCAAAGTTCCACAAGGAACATGCAAATGACTGACTGACTGATTTAACTTTCAGTTTAAACCTAGCAAGTTATTATACAGCTTGAAACATTTCAGTTTATATTTTTTAAATGAACAGTCATGTAAAAGAAACTGGTCAACATATTTTGTGATCCTCACATGATATGTCAAAGGGCCGCATTAGTCCATTAGCCAAGATTTGGTCATCTCTAATTTACGTGTCGATTCCTCCACGGAAAATGTTACAGTTATTTAAGAGGAATCACTGGAATTTTAAAAAGAGAGGAAAAAACGTGCGCTCCGAAATTTATAGAATTCCTGTATTCACAAACTGGACTCGGGATTACACTACAGATCAATGCACAATTTTGACTCGCACTTAGACAAGTAGACAAACAGCATTCAGAAAACTACACAAATTAGTCTGACACTAACAAACTAAATTCGCGTTTACAACAAATATACAAATTAGACTCACATTTACAAAGTTTAATTTGAAAGTAAAATGATGTAGTCACAGGCAGTGCATGATTTTACAGCAAACTGCACACACGCACAAAAACACGTTTAGTTTAATATCTTCAGCTGATAAATTTAGCATTAAACACACTGCTGGTATTGCAGGAATAAACCACTCCGATCGGTGACGTAAAGTAAAATTATAACAGTTTTTAAAAGACATAAAGTAAAAATATAACATTTATTAATTGGCTCTTATATTAGTTTAAGGATGTCTAAGGGGAAATACATCTATTTTTAGCTGTCTCTCAACACATGTCGCAACCAATCTAGCAACCTTTCCATAGATACTTTCACGCTGTATCTGTACTGCAGTTAGGTACCAGATAAGTTTACAAAATAATACTATAATGAACTTCAAAATGTTGATTGGCTATTCCATTGTGGCGACATATCGAGCAGCTGCGAATACTGAGAAGCGCAAATGATAGTATAATCATCTACGCCTTGAAAAGTGTGATATGTTAAGCCATTTAAAACCACATATATATAAAGTTGTAATTTTCGAACTTCAGACAGGACATTTTAGACTGAAACATCGCTCAGTGCATGAAAAGCATATCGGAAATAGTAATCTAACAGCTTGTCAGCCACTGTCGACTATGTATTTATATGAGTGCTTCCTACAAACGATTGTCGACCACGTATATACAAGAGTGCTTCCTACAAATGATTGTCGACCACGTATATACAAGAGTGCTTCCTATAAACGACTGTCGACCACGTATATACAAGAGTGATTCCTACAAGCGATTGTCAACCAGGTATATACAAGAGTGCTTCCTACAAGCGATTGTCGACCAGGTATATACAAAAGTACTTCTTATAAAGTTTGATGACCACGTATATGCGGAACAGGAATCTTCCTACAAACTCAGCTTTTAGCTGTAGTCCACGCATATTTCGTCTTCTTTTGTCATTTGGCCATCTAGCAGCCCTTGACAATACAATAAAGTCAATATATGAAACTTAACTAGTCATCTACAAACATATCCATACTACATGAACTTAATATTGAAGAAGGCTAGCTAGTAAAGTGGAGGCAATGTTCCGCAAGGGACATGCAAATGAATGAATGAATTAACTAGTCATCTGAGACAGAAGAAGAAGAGCATCTGAGATGGTGTAGAAGGAAGATATAGGTGACTACTCCCTTCTCACTACTATGGTTAGCAGAGGAAGCCAATAGTCGATCAGTCAGTGATTTGCATGTCCCTTGCGGAACTTTACCTTCCTAACAGCTCTCTTGTAGGCTTCTCGGTTGTAAGCAAGATGCCATACTGCTGATGCGTCCATTCGCAGATCATCAACGATGTCTTGCAGCCATCTTCGCTTTGGTCTTCCTCTCTTTCTTTTTTCTATTATGTATCCTTCAGAGACTGTCTTCTCTAAATTCTCATGACGTTTAATGTGTCCAAAATATTTAAGTTTTCTCTCTTTAATCTTCCATACTAGCCAACCTTCTTTAATATTAAGTTCTTGTAGTATGGATGTATGTGTTCTTTTTTCTGTCCATGATAATTGAAGGACTCTTCTGTAGCATTTACATTTAAAGGCATTTGTGTGTTTCTCAGCTGTTTTGTTAAGTGTCAGGTCTCACAGGCATATGTTGCGATGGGAAAGATAATTAAATACAGGCGTATATAATTCTTGTATTTCCTTCTCAAAACAAGGTTCTATACCAGGCAGTAAATACATTACATGGGTCCCAAGGTCTCACACCCTGGACATGACGTAGAAGAACGAACTAGTTAGAGAAAAATAAAGTGAACTTCAAAGTTTTAGAGCATTCTGCCAAGGAATATTACAGATCCAAATCTATCTGTAATATATTCTTAACGTTTTTAGAAATGAGTCCATCATTATTTATTTATACTTTAGACTCACAAAATGAGTATTACAGGCAGCTAATAACCCACCCCCCCCCCCCCCCTGCCCCCCCCCCCCCCCCCCCCCCAAGCATTTTCCTCATTTGATTGGTCGCAATATCCCGTGACAGTAATTAGAACACGAAAATAGATTGTTACATACTATAGCAGATCCCATTTTTTTTCTTCTTTAGAAGAAAAACAATATATCATAAAACTTCAAGAACGGCGCTGTAAATATTCTGATACTGGGGAAACATTATCCGACCGAAATTATTTTCTTAAAAGCCGATTTATTTCCAGCCAGACAAGAAATACGAACTTTGTTTAACGGACGGGGGAGGAACAAAAGAGTTCAGACACTCGAATTTATTTGAAAAATGAACCCCAGATTTCATTTTATGATGAAACTATGCAAACATGATCCATCGTGATTTCATTAAAAAAAGTCGTTGATAAACCAATGTGATTTTCATAAGCAGAAAAGGGAAGTAATTGAAAGAGAAAGTAAATTGCGGACAAAGGGTGTCTGGATGTCTTTCGTTAAGATGAGAATTCGGGGGGGGGGGCCTTGGTAATCCAGTTTCTCCTCTGGTGGACAGACAGCCCTGTCTACGGCAAGGAGAAGACAGAAGAGGTAAATAGAGACAGATTTTGTTTGATAATTTTAATTAATTAATATTTTACTTCTAGCATGTAGTTAAGCCATGCAACTCTGGTACACAAGTTGAACATATAAACAATTAGAGGGCTGTTAGAGATATATAAATCTCCTTTTATTTTCGGTATTTATAGCTGCAGACGTTGGCTACATAATAATTTCCTGGAAATTACTTGGGTTTTTAGAAAATAAATATAAATATTATGGCATATAAAATATAAAGTTAAAATCCTCGTTTCATGCCGTTAAAGTATATTGGAGATACGGTGTTAGGCCCATATTTCCAAGATCTTCGGCACATGAAAGTTTGATGTGGTCAGTATCACGCCTGGCCGTATTTACCTATCCAGATTTCTCTAGCACCCATTTTTAGAGGCTGGGTAGACCGCGAAATATACACAACGAAAGTCTACCACAAATATAACCAGAGAAGCCCTCATCTCGAATCCTCATGAAAGAGGAAATAAGGAAGACAAAGAAACACCTGGCGTAGGAGTTTGGAAGCAGAGATAAAGAAAAAGGATAAGACTATACCGGAGACCGATAGAAGAAACAGGCCAGGATAGAAATAAATGGATAGTCCTTGCTGATGGCCTATGTCGCAGACAGTGATAGAGGAGGCGAGGAAGGAAGCTAAGTACCATACAAAAATCTCCACTGGTGGGACTTGACTCCAGTACCACCGGATTAGTAGACCAAGCGCCCAACCACTCAGCCAACCAGGCCGCCATATTACGGCATATACCAACATTATTATTTCTAAATACTTTTGTTTTCTAAAAAAAAACTCCGTGTTTTACGTGTCAAATCGTTTTATATGCAGAAAAAATGTGGTATAAACGGCCGGTCAGCCAGTCAATCGCATGTCCCTTGCGGAACTTTGCCTGCCTAACAGCTCTCCTGCAGGCCTCTAGGTTGTAAGCAAGATGGCCTACTGCTGATGCATCCATATGCAGATTATCAACGATGTCTTGCAGCCATCTTCGCCTTGGAATTCCTCTCTTTATTTTTCCCATTATGTACCCTTCCAAGGCGGTCTTCTCTAATTCTCATGACGTTTAATGTGTCCAAAATATTTACGTTTTCTCTGTTTAATCCTCTTTATAAACGATATACACAGAGATATAAACACGTTGCTAGCATATTCTATTCTGTACAATTCTTGTCCACTTAGAAAACAGATTTTTGAAGCAGCTCCGTGTAGTTCTTGCTTCACACGGCAGTTCATGTATAGAAAGTGCCCTTTCTTTATTCGCACCGAGTCTCTCTTCTGACTAGTTTAGAAGGAAGATACTTTGGTTTGGGCAAAAGAGAAATAAATTACGTATCAATTTTCTGAAAATTACTTGAGCTTCTTAAATAGTAAATGTTTGATATATGATGAAATGTATTGAGATTATAAGTAGCAATCTAAAACACAATACTGCTTTGCGTACTTCATTATACTGAGCTTGAAATCAATACTCGTTTTTGAGTACTAGGTTCTCGGTATCATCGCGAACTAGATACTACCATAATCGCTCTATCGCCTGTGCCAATGAATATCGCACAGAATGTTCATCATTGGTCATTCGTATCAGCTCTTAATGATGAGCCACGTAGGTATGACGCCATTTTTGGAACTACAAAAGTCCGAATGCGAAACTAGTCCGCGTCGCTGTCGGAACCAACTCCGTTGCTAAGGCGTCAAGAGAAATCATGACACGCAAAGACCATCATAGTTCACCATTGGCCAACCAGACATAACTAAGAACCATCAATGCCGTTCATGCGAAGTTCACAGCTCACAATAGCGCCATAACACCTCAGCTCAGTCGCTCGGCGAACAGAACCGACCTCTATATTGAAAGCAATGACGACACTTTTGTTGATTTGACCCGTCCGTGCGCTACTGCCTCCACCACACTCAGTTAAACTGCCACAAGCCACCACAGGACACAAGCACTTTCATCAAACTGCGACAACCCACCACAGGACACAAGCACTTTTATCAAACTGCGACAAGCCACCACAGGACACAAGCACTTTCATCAAACTGCGATAAGCCACTACTGGACACAAGCACTTTCATCAAACTGCGACAAGCCACTACTGGACACAAGCACTTTCATCAAACTGCGACAAGCCACTACAGGACACAAGCACTTTCATCAAACTGCGACAAGCCACTACTGGACACAAGCACTTTCATCAAACTGCGACAAGCCACCACAAGACACAAGCACTTTCAACCGGCAGCGCAGAAATCCAACTCCACATCAAGTATCATAGCAGTCGGTGTGTCGTTTATGAGTGCATGAAACGGTCAAAAGCAACTTAACTCCATTGCTGAAATGGTAGTCTCTGATATGCAACGTGGTACCAGCATCAGTGCTATTTGTCAACCATGGATTAGTAACAAAAAACAGTCAAAAGTACTTGAATATCTAAAAATTCTCCACATTATTACAACAGTTTTTTAATCATATGTGTTACCATTTAAACACATGTGACATGAACAGTCTGTGCTTTGTGATAGCCAGTAAAAGGAGTGTTTTGAGAGCAATAGTCCTAGCAAGGCGAGTCCGAAACTGTTGTTATGACGTCGATAGATTTATGAAAATGGGTTCACTTGCAATCAGTGTATGACAATGAGGCGATAACTGCACATATTACTTACATAAATCACATACCAGCAGATTTTGGCAGATGAAAATTCAACTTCCAGTGGATAAGACGCACCTCCAGTGGATAAGACGCATCTAGTTTGTGAGACTAATTCAATTTCTGACAGTTTAAATATAAAAGACTATAAATTCTCTTTTTTAAAGCGGTTGTTCGATAGGCTGAAGAGAAGAGAAAAATCACATTCTTTTTTACCTGTACTTAAAACAATATTAACCTTTAAATGTCGTAAAACAAGTGCTCACATGTTTTATAACATTCTTATATCTTATATCTTATATCCTTCCCGTGCCGTTCAACGTCACATAGGGCTCGCAAAGTAGTTCGCCAATTTTATAACATTAGGTGTTAAATATTGTTTTCAGTGTCAAGAAAAACACATAGTTTAACATCTGTCTGTCTGTCTGTCTGTCTGCCTGTCTGTCTGTCTCTCTCTCTTTCTCTCTCTCTCTCTCTCTGGCCCATGCCAGTCAGGCGTTGGTCGTCACTGATTTCCACAACCACCTGTCCTTTGCTCTTTCTATAAGATGTGTGCTGGGGCGTGCTCTGTGCCACTCTTTTAGTCCGTCAAGTATCTTGTTTCTTTGTCTTCCTCTATCCCTTTGTCCTTCCGGTTTTCCTGTTGTCACTATGAACAGCACCGGCCACAGAAAAGCGACAAATCATCAGTAAAATTTCAGACAAAAGAATTAAAACAAACTGTAAGCTGTCTGAGGATCGCACAGGCCGGACTTGCTGGATCCTTCATCCACCAAAAACAAAAGTTGTCTTCAAGAACGCGAAGTAAGAAAGAATGAAACCAATGAATGAAACTATTCTCAGTCAAATTCTTTCAGGTAATCAAGATTATTGGAACCTTTCACACACGGATCAGATACGAAACCTAATCTGTAATGATGAGAGTGGAGAACGCAGTTCTCTGTGCTCTTGAGACGGCGGCTGCACTTGCAGTTACTTTCTGAGTAATGTACATTTTCCCGTATTTTACACATTCAACGGCCCCTTGTGAATTAACAAATATATTTTCAGGAAAAGTATTCTTTCATATAGCAAGGTTTGTCCGTCTTTGTACTCAAAACAATCATAATTTGTAACCTTTGATCGCAGGCTCTAATTTCAGTGATACAAAAATTGAAAAGAAAATAAGAATGCTTATAAAATATGTAATTTTGCAGACTCAAGACCAGCAGAGTCTTTATGATTGTCTTCTTCTTCTTCTTCTTTTCTTTTTTTTTCTCTTCTTCTTTTTCTTCTTTTTTTCTTCCTCTTCTTCTTCTATGATTATTATTATTATAGCAACACAAGATCTTCAGACATAAACCTTGTTTTAATATTGTAATCTGTTAGTTCCTAGTAATGTTTGTCTCGTCTTAGGAGCTGTAATAATCAGCTTATATGCCATACTGGAGATGAGTTTTACAATTTTGTTTCGTGGGTGTTAAGTTAAATAATTTAGCGAAGAGAAATACCGTGCAACTTTTTTTCAGATCTTAGCACGTTCCTTTTATCGACAAGGAGGTAGCGTATTTTCTAATTATAGATTCCTGATTAATTTGTTTTGTGAAAGCTGCAGGCACATGCTGTGTTCTGAACTAATAGTCTGAGCAGACGTGTCAACTTAAAGGTGTATGCCATATTAGAGTCCCGTTTATACCTCGCGTAAGGGGAAAATTATTAGGAGAATGAGATATTTACTAAAAATAAAAAAATGCCGAGTTTAAAGATCTTTTAGTTTAATAAAGCTTGTGAATTCTTCTTCTTCTTCTTATGCGTTCGAGGCTGTTGGTCACATCAGATCCTGATCCCTGTCGTCATGGCAAAGCCCGCAGTTCTCTCCAGATCCTGATAGGAGCCCCAAAGCTTTTGCCCCAAGCTTGTGTCCTCCGGCCATGTCTCACGCCTCAAGTCTACATGGTTTGGGACCTCTTGCAGGATATGTTCTGGAGTCTGGAATCCACTGCCACGTGGACACTCGTACTTTTCCTTCGTGTGACGTGTTCTTTCCAGAACGTTGTCCCTCTCAACGCCTCCATGAATGCACTGCGGTCTTGTGCAAGTTGACCGGCGTCCCGCATTGATATATTCCGACTTTCCGTGATGTCCTGAGTTCACCTTGCGGCGATGTCTTCCCTTTTCTCTTCTACGCCATTATCAACCCCTCCAAAACATTGTGTCTCTTGATGTGGTCGAATTATCTCAGCTTTCTAATCTTGATGGTTTTTTACAAGCCAGTTTTCTACGACACCTAATCCCATCAATATCTCTTTATTTGATTTTCTTTATATCCATAATATTCTTTGTTATTTAATCACAGCGATACATATGATGGTTCGGGGGCTCTAGAATATAAGTTACACTTCACATATGTTGCGCATGGCAGTATGATAGTGTACTGTACTAAATATGGTTGGACTCATTTCCTTTCGTGCAGCTTAGAACAGGAAAGAGATTTAAGTAGTAAAAGACAGGAAGTAATGGACTGCTGCTTCCGAGGATTAAAGTTTTTATCGTTCATATTCTGGCACAATCTTAAACTGTATTAACTCTTTCACTCCTAAACAACCATTGGCAGGGTTGATATAATTTGCACGCCTATGAAAACCAATGCTCCGAGTAATATTTAGGCAGTCTTAATAAAATGAGAGGTAGCACATTTTTAACCCGACGCACATTTTTAAACTATTGAGTAACCACCTTCCAGTTTTTTAATGAAGTTTCTTATCAAATTTACTTTGATAGAGCGTGGAGATTAGTTTGCGAATGAAAGAGTTCAATTTCCAAACGTATGCTCCGTATCCTTCTTTTTTTTGTGTGAATTAACGTTTATATAACAGAATGGGCAGAAGCAAAGTTAAGCACATTCCGTGTGGCAGTCAAAGCCGTTATCAGTACGACTGTCTTGTTGATAACAAAAAAAAACATAGGCAAGGAGCTTTCTTCAAAGAACTTCTTCGACTGATAGAAGAAAATCCGTTTCCTTCAGAATGTCCCAAGTGACGCATGCAGCTTCCATAACAGTATGAGAGCTTTATTCCAGTGTTAGTTATTTACATGCAATGTTCGTGTATTTTCTTTAGAGATTTATTTAGCTCAGACGAACATGATGATATTCTTTCAGTAATTTCATTATCCCCGCCCCTCACTCCTCAGGGGTTGAATACAGAATGGTAGAAAAAAAAACTAATTTTACGTGTTCAGTTTATGATAAAGAAACTGGAGTGATGATATACTAGAATCTTTTGAAACCGGGACAATTATAGCCATCTTTTACCTCGCATGAAGTACTTTTACAAATACCGGTTTTCTCAACATCAATCACGTACCATTGCTGGTTTAGAGGCGTAGATCACGTACCATTGCTGGTTTAGAGGCGTAGATTATATACCAGTGCTGGTTTAGAGGCGTAGATCATGTACCATTGCTGTTTTAGAGGCGTAGATTATATACTATTGCTGGTTTAGAGGCGTAGAGACTCGGTACTTTATCCTTTGTTTTTTTTTTCAAATGTAAAATTAAACACACTTTACAAGCATCAGAGGATAGTAAGTGTTCCAGTGAATGTCTTTTTTTTCTTTCATATCTGTGGCGAGATTCAGTCTTTACAGTGTGCTCACATGCTGAACTAAAGTCAAAACTGGCTGATTCACCTCCATATAAACTGACCCTCATCCGGCTCCTGGCCTGATTATTATCCTCCATCAGATTTCGCTGGTTACTTTTTACTAGGTTTTTTTTAATAATATAAACGGGATACGGCAGCCGACAACCTTCTGAAGTTTTCGTTTTTTCCATCTTTCTTATTCGGTAGTTTACCGGTAATTGTCGGTTAACGTGATCACTGAGACTGTAGGTCGTTTAGCAAATTAGGAAAAAGTTTTTAACGATGAGCTGTCTGTTACTCCAGAACCACAAACTTTTTGAACGAGGAACTGAGGTCAACGTTGACAATCATTGCTAACACGCTGTAGACACATATTTCGATTTTTGGCTGAGGAATATTCAGAGAAAAGACCATTTCCCTTGGGGCCGTAGCTTGCACTTGCCTGACTCGGACATTTTAACCAACTGGCATGAATAAATCTAGACACAACACACTCCAATCCGTTCTCAAAATTGCTGCCCATATCTGTACACAGATGTTTTTGGCAACTTGACAGACGCCGGCATGTCCAAGGAGACCACAAGAAACTCCCTATAACCGGACACTTGATTGATAACACTTAGCTCGCTTTCCTTGACAATGTTTTCATCATCCTTCTATGCCTTGCAGATATATAAGGGACCACGCAATTTGGGAGGAAGATTCTGTCTTTTTTTAATGTCTGAGTTTCCGGTGAAGCCAGTTTCAGTTCCGGGAAAAATGTTAGCTTTGAGTTAGCTGATCTGTTTCAACCAAGGGTTCCAGTATGTTAGCTACCCATTGAGCATTTGCTGCACATACGTATACACGTTACATCATCATCATGTGCCATGCTTGGAGACGCCGGCGATCACGTTTCTCCACAGTTTCCGATCTTTCGTGTTCTAGATCAGTTCTGTTATTGTGCTTCTCCCATGCCTTTTTTTGTCAAGCCATCTAAGATTTTCTCTCTTCTTCATCATCATCATCATCATCATCATCATCACCATCATCATCATCATTGCCTTTCACTCCCTTGAGAGCACAGACCACGGATAAAGGCTCTCCAGTCATCCCTGTTCTTGGAATTATTCTCTGCTTCCTTCCATGTCTACCCCTTGTCTCTGAGCAATGTCATAAGGTCTCTTCTCTAAGTAAGTATAGGTCTTCCTCGTTTTCTGTTTCCTTGAGGATTCCATGTCAGTGCCTGTCTTGCTATGCTGGTGCCGGGTTTTTCTCAGAGTGTGGCCAATCCATTTCCACTTCCTAGACATGATTTGTAGGTTCATTGGTTCTTGTCCTACCCTTTCCCAGACCTCCTCGTTCCTGATCTTGTCCTGCTATTTAATATTTAAAATCCTCCTCAAGCAGTAGTTCATGAATGTTTGTATCCTCTGTTGTATTGTCTTGGTCATAATCCATGTCTCAGAACCATATAGCATGACGGTCTTTACATTTGTATTGAAAAGCCTACATTTGGTTCTTGTTTTGAATTTTCTCTCTTGGTCTACCTCTTTCTTTCCTGCCTCCCATTTTCCTTGCTGTCACGATATTTTCGAGTTCTCCTCTTCTCATTATATGGCCACTGAATCTTGACAAAACAGCTGAAAAACACATAAATGCCTTTGAATATAAATGCTACAGAAGAGTTCTCCAAATATCGTGGACACAAAAAAAAAACAACAAATATATCTATACTACAAGAGCTTAATATTGAAGAAGGCTGGCTAGTAAAGAGGATTAAAGAGAGAAAACTTAAATATTTTGGACACATTAAACGTCATGATAATTTAGAGAAGACCGTATTGGAAGGATACATAATGGGAAAAAGAAAAAGAGGAAGACCAAAACGAAGATGACTACAAGACATCGTTGACGATCTGCAAATGGATGCAACAGCAGCAGGCCATCTTGCTCACAACTGAGAGGCCTACAGGAGTGCTGTTTGGGAGGCAAAGTTCCGCAAGGGACATGCAAATGAATGAATGAACCTTGACTGTCTGTACATGTAGTGCGTTCATTAAGGTTTGTTTCTCGTGGCTTTTCTTAGATACAGGAAAACAGACTGAAATCTGCAAGGAGGCATTGTGCTACTGACATGGCCGACTCCATTTGTTTACAGGCAGTCCCCGAGTTACCACTGTCCAATTTAAGTACAACCTCTATTTACGAACGATCCCCGAAAAACAAAAGCATACTAAAATTTCGAAGTAGATACACTGGATCGTAATTATGAAAGGGGTCCTACTTTGGCCGCGTCAAAACACTGTGAATCTGGAGTGCTTTATCGTTTTCTTTCATTTTATTTAGTATTATTATTCCTTTTAAATGCACACAAAGTTACTCTGTATATTATATAAATGATGCTAGATATTAACTGTACTTAACTGTTTAGATATATATTCTACTTATGAACATTATTAGGAGCGGAACTCTTTCCTAACTCGAGGACTGCCTGTGCACTGATTACTGCGTCACGTCCGATTACTCCCCATTGCCCTTGTAAAAGCGTTCAAAACCAAATATCAAAACAACAACACTGGCAGAAAAGCTGCATATTGAGATAGACGATGAAACCGTATTAGTTTGTTTGTTTGTTTGTTTTGTTGAATTTTTCGCAGGTCGCAGGTCAGGTACCACTGGTGGTTTAGAGGCGTAGATCACGTACCATTGCTGGTTTAGAGGTGTAGATCATGTACCATTGTAGGTTTAGCGATGCAGGCCATGTAGCATTGTGGGTTTAGAGTTGTAGATCACCTACCATGTAGGTAACGTACCAGAACTGGTTTAGGTTTGTAGGTCGTGTACCAGAGCTGGTTTAGGTTTGTAGGTCGTGTACCAGAGCTGGTTTAGGTTTGTAGGTCATGTACCAGAACTGGTTTAGGTTTGTAGGTCGTGTACCAGAGCTGGTTTAAGTTTGTAGGTCGTGTACCAGAACTGGCTTAAGTTTGTAGGTCGTTTACCAGAACTGGTTTAAGTTTGTAGGTCGTGTACCAGAACTGGTTTAGGTTTGTAGGTCGTGTACCAGAGCTGGTTTAGGTTTGTAGGTCGTGTACCAGACCTGGTTTAATGTTGTAGGTCATGTACCAGAACTGGTTTAGGGTTGCACTAAAAAAAAACCGACTGCGTTAAACACAATCACCATGGTACAGATGGAGACAACTACGTTACATATGAGACACGAGTCAACTACCTTGCGTACATCTGGACAACCAGAACCAAATATACTGGTTTACTAACATAGAAGTAGCCTTTTAATTTTCGTTTTCTGATCAAAACTCCTGCAGAAAAAGCAAAAAAAAAAAAGGAGAAGTATGGAATACTTTATCAAGTGCCAAAGATGTGTGAAGTTTCCACCAGATTCTTTTCTGAGAAAACATGATTATATCAGGTAGCAGAGAGTATGTAATATAACATTTTATAAGTCTTGTTTACTGAGGTGGGAAAGCGAGAATTGTTTAAAAGAAAGAAAGAAAGAAAGAAAACCATTTCAATAAGGACTGAACCAAGAGAGGGGTGAACGTAATTTACAAATAATCCATTATTTATCTGGACACCAACCTCTCACGGCATATAACTCACGGAGCAAGCAGCTGATAATGCTAAACCCTCCTACGGCGTCTCCACACATCTCAGGGATGTGCAAACAAGAACAGCGACAAAGATATCTGAACTGTACACAGAGACCAGTCTCAATGAATGGAAAAATATAAACTTAAAAAAAAAGGGATTAACTTGTAAAGAAAGAAAAAAAAACTTTCAATTTAAGGCAAAATTGGTAAGCGTGGAGTCAGACTTTACACATTTAACGGACAGTAAACGAAATGGGGGTGTTAAAATGAATATGAGTAGGGGGGAACATGTATTTATAATGTAATGTAAGTTGGCAGTGCGTCTAGAAATATGACTTTACAACATCGATGTTGATATGATGAACCAAACTGTGATTACTGCGGGGGAGATATCGTCCTAGCCGAACAGAAATACGACAACGTACGATGTATCTGCCATGCCTGCAGGACATGTATCGGTTCTTTACACGTTTCATTGTGGGGAAACTCATCATTCTGGAGTTGATTTTTAGAATAAAAATTGATGTTGAGGGCAATGGTGAGAAAATTATCTGTACAGGATCTTTGTGTCTTCTTCTTCTTCTTCTTCTTCTTCTTCAGCTTTCCGAGCCATTAAGGTAACATATAGTAGTAGTAGTAGTAGTAGTAGTAGTAGTAGTAGTAGTAGTAGTAATGTCGTGCTCTATGTGAGGAATGCTATGCTGCAGATAAAGATCGCCTCCATTCCTCTCTATTCCTAATCTCTCGCCAGTTGGTGACACCACTTTCCTATATATCCTCTGCCTGGGTCTACTTCTCGATCTTGTTTCCTTCAGTCTCTTTTATCTACATGCTGTGTAAAAGTTTACGCTTCATAAATTAGAACAATACTTAAATTAGCTAACTTACTTAACTTAACTTAAAGGAAACTGCGACACAGACTAGGTAGTCTGTCATTTGCATATCCAATGCGGAACTTTGCCTCCCTAAGAGCTCTCCTGTAGGCCTCTCGGTTGTAAGCAAGATGCCCTGCTGCTGATGTATCCATTTGCAGATCATCAACGATGTCTTGCAGCCATCTTCTTTCTTTTTTCCATTATGTACCCTTCCAAGACGGTTTTCTCTAGATTATCATGACGTTTAATACAGACTAGGCAGCGAAGCAGAAAAAGACTAGATCTACAATTTGTGTATGTGTGTTTTGGAAATCAGACTGGCGCAGTGATCAGCACTGTAGCAGTATAGCTTTGCTCTGTTTCTCTTTCAAGGTTCCTGCCGACAGGCGTAGGATATCATGTCCGTCCATGACCTTCGATCCCTTATGCATCTCAGCAGGCTTTTCACTGCGCATTTCCCGCGCTAGGATGTCAAACCATCAAACATCTTATCTCTGTCTCTTCTACCTTCCATCTTTCCTGTAGCCATTAGGTACTCTAACCCGCCTCTCCTCCAAACATGCCTTACAAACCTGGATTGTCGTTTTATGATTTTCATCACAATTTTCCTAGTTTCTTGTGTCTCTTTCAGAACTTCCTCGATCTATTTTCTCTTTGTGTATGGTACCTTCAGTATTCCTATGAAGAAATACATTTCAGCTGATTTCAGCTTTCTTTATATCTCTTTACCGACCGTCCAAGCATCCATGAAACAGTACTGGTTCAATGTAACACCGTAGCACTCTCTTCTTGACTCTCATATATACTGACTCATTGCAAAAGTATGGATTTCAGTTATAGCGTTCGTCTACCTTACAAAATTCTTTTTGAAAGTCCTGGTTATTCCAATCCTTTCATTCTGCTCCATTTCTCAAATCTGGATGTCAAAATAATATTAGCATGTTAATGATACCTAAAAGACATCAAAAAAACGTATCTTCACTAGATAACCAAATGAAGGACTAATTATAATCTCGTGCAGGTGGCTGTCTTTCATGTGCCGATGGTCTTTGAAATACGGGCCTAACAGAGTATCCTCAATATCAGTTAATGGCATGGAAACAGGGATTTTATCGCACTTTTTACATATAGAAAACACAAATCAAATAGCCCAGCACGCGAAACACTTGTAGAATGTTTTGAAAGATGTTAAAAAAAAACCAACAACAAAAAAAAAAAACCCTGGGAATATCTACCGAAAATAAATCGTATTTATTTATAATGACAAAAGTTATAGAAAAACCATCAATCAACACAAGCACAAATGAAGAAATTTGGAGCAGGTTCAAATTTTCGTGTCCCTTCATAACTGATGGCCGAGAAAGTGAAATCGATATCTGTAGGAGATCAGTGCCAAAAAAAACGTAGGCAAAATTTTTCATGCAAAACAAATAGGATTTCCTCTTCTTCTTCTTCTGCTTCTTCTTCTTCGTTAAGTTCTTTTTCTCCTCTAGCTTTTTATTCCTTATCATCATCAATGCTTTCTCTTTCTTCCAGTTTCTTTTTCTTCTTCTTTATCATTTATCATATGATTTTTATTTGTCTTTATCATCATCATCATCATCGTCATCATTTTCTTCTTCTTCTCCTTTTTCTTCTTCTTATTCTACCACTACTATTACTACCACTACTACTACTACTGCTACTACTACTACTACTACTACTACTACTACTACTGCTACTACTACTACTACTACTATACTACTACTACTACTACTACTACTACTACATTAAGTTCTTTTACTTCTGTATCTTTTTTTCATTCATTATCGTCATCATCATTGACATCTTCTTCGTCTTCTTCTTCTTTCTTCTTCTTCTTCTTCTTCTTCATCATTGTCATGAAATTCTTTTTCTTTTCCATCATCATCATCATCATCATCATCATCGTCGTCGCCGTCGTCGTCCTCAGTTTATTATTATTATTACCAGTATTATTATTATTGCTGTTAGTATTCTTCTTATTATTATTATTATAAGTACCCTAAGTCTTTCAGTAACATAACAATCCTGCATAAACAACTTGCAGTCTTTGTCGGCAGGCAACGGACACAATCTTCTGGACAGTGACAATCCAATACACCACGCTACAGCTTCTTGGCTACATTAAGCAGGAAATGTAAGGCGTTGCCGGTGTCCCATTACAAATAATGGAAGGCAGACCTCATACAACTGTTCAAAACCAGTTTTAAATGGATATATCCACTCTTATCTATTTTTTTCAAAGTATTCTGAACGCGTTTTCACAACAGTGAACACAACTGAAGGCAGGAGAGTCAGAGGACGCCAAGGGTACAGATGTTAGAAGGTCTGACATTTGTGACATGGAATGAAATAAACAACGGAGTTACTCAATGTCAAGGACGGAGATTTGTAGAGAAGTGTGAGAGTCCACGCAGACCGGTGTGGCACGTGATGATGATGATGATGATTATTATTCTGAACGTTCCAGTCCGCTGTAGTTATATATGTTGTTATATATAAGAACGAGAATGTCATGTTCATTAATAGTTTACTCCTTGTTACGTTTATAACGCTTCTAGGTACTGTAGAAAAATCCCGAGGGGGGCTGCAAAGAAAGCTGTTCGATGAGCGGGAAATTCATCAGCAGGTTGCAGGAAAATAAGCTTCCTCGAGCCGGGGTTTGGACTACTTAGGGTTAAAGAAACGCTCTGTTTGGTTTTCAGACTGTAGGTATTGTATAGTCCAAATAAGCAGTCGCGGAACTCGGGTGAAAGCGACACGTCTCTAGATATAGAAGTGGATACGCTTATAGAAGGTTCTCATTTCTTTGGCGTTGATAAACCTTGATCTCACTTGAAATACATGTGCTTTTATAGTGTTTTTTTAACTGAAAATTTTGACTGAGTGAAGAGCAAAACCTCTATCTTAATACAAAGAAAACTAAATTGATGACAACGGACAAAACAAATAAGGCAGCTGAAATATATATCAATGAGGAAAAATTGGAATACGTGGAGAGTTTTGAATATCTTGGATCATTACTAACTAATAATGGAGATACAGTGAGGGAAATTAAAAAGAGGACATCTATCGCTCTTCAAAAAATAAAACAGCTAAAAAAGCTGTGGAGAGGAACAGACAGAACTACAAAAATAAGATTTTTAAGGGCTTGCATCTTTCCAATTGCAACATATGCCTGTGAGACCTGGACAATTAACAAAACAGCTGAGAAACACATAAGTGCCTTTGAATGTATATGCTACAGAAGAGTTCTTAAAATATTATGAACACAAAAAAGAACAAATATATCCATACTACAAAAACTTAATAATGTTGGCTAGCAAGGAAGATTAAACAGAGAAAATTTAAATATTTTGGACATATTAAACGTCATAATAATTTAGAGAAGACAGTTTTGGAAGAGTACATAATGGGAAAAAGAAAGAGAGGAGGACCAAAGCGAAGACGGGTGCAAGACATCGTTGATAATATGTAAATGGATGCATCAGCAGCAGAGTATCTTGCTTACAACCTAGAGGCCTACAGGAGCGCTGTTATGGGGGTAAAGTTCCGTAAGGGACATGAAAATGACTGACTGACTGACTGATCACATGTTAGAATTATGGGCCTGAAAATATTTGGGAATAAAATAAATTCCGACTAGAGTAGTTATATTCGCGTTGGATACTGACGGAATCAATGCAGCGTCAAAGAAATTCCTATAATGTGCTTACATGGATACTTTTAAATTTTTTGAAGATATTTTGATGTGATCTGTCAACTTGATGTTTAGTGGGAAAATTGTGCTTTATGTAACAATCCAACCAAGCTCGTATTCTTGCATATTTAGTATACAGTGTACCATCTAAACTGCTACAAATAATACAACCGCCTTCTCGACGCTGCTCTATATATCTCCACTAAAAGCCGATGTAATGGATACTATTAAACTCCACTGGATAGAGAAAACGAGATACTTACCAGTCACAGAAACAAATTTATAGTATCCACTTGTGTGAAGGCCAGATAACAACAATATCCGTCTTGTAAGGTTACAAGAATGCTGCAATCGCGTCTCAGCGGATGTTCACATCGGTTTTCCTGCACGAAAAGTTATTTTGATAATCTAACAGCTCTTCAGATTACTATAAAGTCCACATATGAAGCTAGATCAGCCACATGAGAAATGACTCATTAAAAAACAGAAAAAAAGAAACAATGTTGTTTCTCAGAATCTGTTCAGGGTAAATGCTAGTCAAAAAAAGATCATAAACGGTTTCCGTAAATGTCCACAGATTTGAGATGGAAAAAAAGGAAAACTGGATTTAGTCGTCTGTTTGGAGGACACATGTGTCTTGCGGAAGACCGACGCTGCGCAGATATACTAGTGCGCATTGTAGGAAGACACTATGATATACCACTCCGCGGCAGAAAACAACAATGCGCACTATTTGAACACGTGAAGCCTGGCTAGATCATACGATAGCCACATCTACATGGAGAAAACATGTGCACCACTGCAGTCAGCGCATTTGATCAATAAAAACGTCTTTGAGATATTCACTTCATCGATTCCCCACTGCAGTCATCCTGTTATTTGTAATCCAGGCCAATAAATTGACTTCGAAGAATCAACAACTGCAGAGATAACATACATATTATTGAAAAAAATGTACACGATTGATCTGTTCAAGAAACTGATTGGTCATATCTCTAACACAAACAACGTTGCGAAAGAAAGACGGTTGCGACAGTAATTCTCAGAGCCGTCATTTCACTTGCAAAAAAATAACGAACACTAACTGAGAGCGAGACAAAGGAACATTATTTTCATTTTGACCGTCACTATAGAATTCTTTCTGACTGTAACGCACACACATCGTCAGTTCTGAAGCTGGTTACATTTTTTTGGGGAACAATTTCACAGTTCAACTGAATTTTGCAACGATTTCATTGTAGAAAAATTAATGAGACGTATATTTATATGTTTCAATATGACATGTCTGTTACAAATAAACAAACAAACAAAGCATAGCAGGATAGATAGGAATAAATACAGCAAGAGCCACTTTAGCATAAGCATAGCTATTATGATGCTAATAAATATAGCAGTAGTCACTCTCGAGTATAAAACGTAGCCAGATGAGGGGGAATAGATATAGCAGTAGCCACTCTCAACGATAAAAGGTAGCCAGGTCAGTGAGAATAAATATAGCACAAGCCTATCTAAAGTATAAAACATAGCCAGGTCAATGAAAATAAATATAGCACAAGCCTATCTAAAGTATAAAATATAGCCAGGTCAATGAAAATAAATATAGCACAAGCCTATCTAAAGTATAAAATATAGCCAGGTCAATGAAAATAAATATAGCACAAGCCTATCTAAAGTATAAAATATAGCCAGGTCAATGAAAATAAATATAGCACAAGCCTATCTAAAGTATAAAATATAGCCAGGTCAATGAAAATAAATATAGAACAAGCCTATCTAAAGTATAAAATATAGCCCGCTCAATGAAAATAAATATAGAACAAGCCTATCTAAAGTAAAAAAAAAGCATAGCCGGATAAGTGAGAATAAATATAGCAGCAGCCACTCTCATATAAAACATAGCCAGTTCAGTGAGAATAAACATAGCAGTAGCCACTTTCAAGTATGAAACATAGCCAGGTCAGTGATAATAAAAAAAATAATAGTCGAAAATCTCAAATATAGAACATGGTCAGGTCAATGATAATAAAAAAAATAATAGTAGAAAATCTCAAATATAGAACATAGCCAGGTCAATGAGAATAAATATAGCGGTAGCCACTCTCAAGTATAACACAAAGCGAAGTCATTGACAATAAATATAGCGGTAGCCACTGTAAAGTATAAAACATAGCCAGGTCATTGAAAATAAATATAGCAGTAGCCGCTCTCAAGTATAAAACATAGCCAGGTCAGTGATAATAAATATAGCGGTAGCCACTCTCAAGTATAAAACATAGCCAGGTCAGTGATAATAAATACAGCGGTAGCCACTCTCAAGTATAAAACATAGCCAGGTCAGTGATAATAAATATAGCGGTAGCCACTCTCAAGTATAAAACATAGCCAGATCAGTGATAATAAATATAGCGGTAGCCACTCTCAACTATAAAACATAGCCAGGTCAGTGATAATAAATATAGCGGTAGTCACGTTCACGCGTAAAATTATACTGGTAAAAATATATTAAGTACCTTGACACTGACTTTTCCAGCCTTATAGTTTTATATTTATTTTTGGATCACTTGTTTCACAAAATGTAAGCATCCTGAATGTTTTTCCAAGAACGGAGTATAAAGATACGCAAAACAACTAAGACAAAAGTCACGGAAATACTCCGTCCTCGTCTACATGTATTAAAAGCACATTTCACTTTCCGTTTCCGAGCAACGAACTACATTAATTTAACTATGGCACACCGCAGGTGTAAATTGCGCGAAAGTTTCAAACAATGCTTATGTCATCAGTAGACTAACTTTCCGCTTAAATTTGTTTCTATCAGATATTGGCAAACGAAATTTTTGACAAAAAAAAAAAAAACAGTTTAAACACTACATTGTTGAGAAGGTTTAATTACTCGGGTCAGCATATCATGGTCGACCAGGGCCACAGCAGCGGTGGTACGGTTGCCAAGATCCCTAAGATTAGCTGGGGTTGGTGGCAGGAAGACGGCGTCCTTCACAAGCCCCCTACAAGAAAATGTCGCCAGGGATTAAATCAAGGGACCGGGGTGACCACCCCATTAACGCGTCCTTTTGTCGTCCTTTGCGCCCTATCCATCCCTATCCATCATTGTGGCAAATTTTGATTGGGATACCCTCACACGTCTCCGTGGTAATGAACAGGACAGTCGTCTTGTTGAAAGATGTAGCCATTAGTGTCTTCATTCAGCTGGGGCATCAGCCAGTTTTCCCACATGTCCAAGTAAATCGTCCCAACGTTGGTGGGCTTTTCAAAGACAAAATGGTCCATGCACCTTCTCTTTCGAAATAGCGCGGAAGACATTCATCTTAAGTGAGTCTCGCACATGTTCTGTGAAAACGCAGATTTTCGTCCCCCAGGTGTGCACATTGAGCCCATTCAGCTTCCCATGCACATGGAAACTAGCTTCGTCGCTAAAGACGGGCGAGTCTGCGAAGCCGTCAATTTCAAAACTTTCTTGCATTTCAGTGCAGAAATTCAGCCGCACATCTTTGTCATTTTCGCTGAGATACTGATGCAACTGAAGCTTGTAAGGCTCACAGTCTAATCTCTTACGGACAATTCGCCAAAATGTTGATTGCGAGACTCCTAGCTGTAAACTTGCACGTGTAGTGGATTTGCGGTGACTTCGCTGGTAAGCTTCTCTAACACGATTCACAGTTTTTTCGCTTGGTCCTGGACATCCCTGCTGAGGAGTTGTGCACAGACAGCCTTCATCCCGGGATTTCGCATATCACTTCTTGACACTGTTTAAAACAGGTGCTGCCTTCTGGAATTTCGCTCGAAATCGTCGCTGCGCAGTCACAGTGGACGAGGTTCTTGCAGATTCCAAAACACAAAATGACTGCTCACGTTTACTGAACGCCATATTTGCTACTGCCGCCTCCTAGCAGCACGCCACGTGAGCTATTCTCGCGGGCTTTATTAAAAAAAAACTTTAAGAGTTTCTCTCTCTCTCTCTCTCTCTCTCTCTCTCTCGGCGAAAGAATAATCATGATCCGCCTGCGGAGTTTTGAAATATTTCACGGACTTATGAATAATCCTGTATAATCAATGACATCAATAAATGTGAGCATTACACTCTCCCTTGTTTAGTCTTTACTACAATTTACATCTTCCCAGTGTCTAAACATACACTGAATAATATAACCACAAACTTTCAGTAAAATCATTACAAATACTCCTTTCAGTTTGATTATTTCTCTTACACCTAGCTCTTGCAGAATCAAATTCATTTCCACTTTCCACCAGACTAAAAACAGCAAAATAGACACTTGACTGCTACGGCCACCAAACATGTTGATACAGCACAAAACAAAAATATTTTCAATGGGTCTTACCGTATTCCGTACATTTATCGGTGAAATAAAAATTTTAAAAAAAAATCTCATGCTTGTTTTCACGAGTATTTCTAATTTAAACAGAGAAAGTCTTGAGCTGAAGGAAGATAAAATCTCTACAAATAGAAATATTTATAATAATTTCCTCAAGCGCCGCCCGGCGTTAAGGAAAGACTATTTCAGTGCTAAATTTCGCTAGTCAAAGATTTGGAGAATGGCTATCCGTAATGCGCCAAAAGAAGCGACGCCGCATATAATATTCTGAGAATGGGCTGAAAGCAAATTAATTGAATGGGAATATGAGTGTAACTGAATGGGAAGATGAGTGTAACTGAATGGGAAGATGAGTGTAACTGAATGGGAAGGTGAGTGTAACTGTGATGTGTGAAATAGGTGGGCGGACATTGACAGAAGAGAGAAAGGTCACCGTAAACTAGTACTAAAACTCGCCAGGAAAAACTTAGAAAAGCATTATGAATGCACTTGAACACACTTTATAGGTCCCAGTGTAAATCTCGCTACAGATTCTTACTTTGGTTACCATTTTTTCTTTCTCTCTTTCTTTGTGTGCGTTTGCAACAATGCCATATAAATCTCTTCAGCACTTAATCTTTTGTTTGTGTGCGTTTGTAATAACGTAAAAGAATATATTTGTCAGGATGTGCTCCCCTGCAAATGTTATGCAATGCTAACTCATCTGGTTGTTTGTTTATTTCGTGAGATCACGGGGTGATTTCCTCTAACTTGTCAGGACATATTTCTTCGAGCAAAGGGGACTTGTTTGGAAGAGGCACAGGATTTGTGGTAGCAAGTTTAAGCATGATTTGTAAGATATGATCGTTTTTTAGTTTAGTTTGAGTTTGGGAGTCTTGTTCTGACGTCCTGTGAATGAGGTCCTGTTTTGCGTTCGAGTGAAAGTTGAAGAGTCGGAAAGACAGCCATGTCTCTGTTCTTCTTTACCTTTGCTATGTTGGCTCCAGCTGGCTATGGTTCATCATCATCATCATCATCATCGTCATCATCATCATCATCATCATCATGTGCGGTATCGTCTGTTATGCTTCTCCAAAGTACCCGATCCTTCATGCAGGCCAGTAGCTCAGTTGGTGATCACCTCTCACACCATCTCGTCAGACTTTCCAGTATCATTTCTCTTGGTCTTCCTCTGGCTCATCTTCTTCCCTCTATTTTTGTTGAAGATGTTGATGGTTTGACGTCCTGACACACGGAAAATGCTTAGTGACAAAACCAATCAAAAGCACAAGGGACCAGGGGTTATTGATGGACATGATATCTTACGCCTGTCAGCAGAGAGAGAGAGAAGGAGAGAGAGAGAGAGAAGGATGGACACAAACACGGGTTAATGAAAGAAGCGGATACGGACTGAACTGTGAAATAAAAATTATTTTTAGTACTAGAACAAATGTAAATGCTATGGGGGAAAAAGGCAGCTGATGTTTTCCATATTTACGTCAGCTTTGCTGTGTTGCCAGTTTTCATCATGAGGCTTGGCTAAAGAAACAACAGCAAAGGTTTTGAACAAGAGGTATGTGATATCTGAGAAAAACAATCAGCAAAGACTTGGAAAAATCAGTGATGTCAGAGAAAAACAGACAACAAAGACTCGGACAAATTAGTAAAAACAAAGACTCGGACAAATTAGTAACAACAAAGACTCGGACAAATCAGTGATGTCTGAGAAAAACAGTCGGCAAAGACTCGGACAAATCATACAAAAAGTGAGAAGATTTGAAACACTGTCGACGCAACAATAAATCATAATGTTAATAGAAAAAGCCAATGCATGAAGTGGTCTGGACATTTGACCAGAAGGAAGCAAGATAAACTAGCTGGGGTCTATAATACAAGAATGAAAGCGGTCAGAATGATGGGATGTCCCAGAAAATGGTGGAAAGATGGGATAAAATATGACAGCATTCCTACAAACAGGCAGGAGACAAATCATCACAAAGTCCAAATCTTCAGGCCCACAGAAACAGAGAAAGGATAAATGAAAGATAATTCGTTATGTGCAGTATCGTAGAGAGAAAATACCATAAAGAGCATGTTTGTAGGGAGTGAAGGGACATGTAACGACAAATACATTCTAGGGAATGCCTGAATCCGTGATGGAAATCTTAGAGCTTTCTTTATGTTAGACAAACTTCATCCTCTCTTTCAAGGACAACCACTTCACAAGATATACGGAAAGCCTCTGGAAATGAGACAGTTTTTCTGGCACAGACTCACAGACACCTCTGAAATGGAGAAATCTATTTATCTTATTCCCAGCCCTACCATTTCTCTGTACCTCTCATTTCAGCGGACAACTAGACAACTTCTAACGTTAATCTGAACTTGATCTATACAAAATGCATGATTTTTCTAGCGAATTCTATCTTATACGCGAGTTATCCCTTTTGAGAGTGCTACGTGAAGGGTTGTCTTCCCCTCCAACTCGCTTTGAATGTTGAAGTTGGAAGTTTTCGCTAATTCAGAATCACAAAACTATGTTGTATTAGAATGGAAGCGTTCACAAACTCCGCGTAGTTCCTAGCCATGATCTCTGTTTCATTTTTGCCATGTGTGACAACTCAATCCTCATATGTTTGGTTTATATGCAGATATTTGTGAAATTCTTTCACAAAAACAACTGAATATACACAAACATACATTTTATTATTATTACTCTGTCTCCCTGGAAGGGTTAGCACCAATTCACCGATTCGGTGAAGGCGTTGAGGCACAGCATCGTTTCGGATTGGGAGTGGGTTACGGCGGCTATTATGTCGATGGCAGAGTGGTGCTAGAGAGCAAGTGGGCGTATTTCTTTAGTCACACTCCGCTGCATTAGGATTATAGCGATCTATGTCCCATGAACTAGGCTGGGCCTGCTACTGGGGATACCAACGGGAAGTTATGGACACTGGTCTCGGTCGGCTGTGGTTCTTGAACCATGACGCGAGCGTGTTGGCTAGCTACGGATAGCTGGACAAGGTCTCGGTCGGCTATGGTTCTTGAACCATGACGCGAACGAGTTGGCTAGCTACGGATAGCTGACTAGTACACTGGAGATCGTCCTTACCTCACACAAGCATGTATAATTATTTATTATTATATTATTAGAGCGTTTATAACTCATATATAAAGTGTTTAAAATAATGTTTATAAATCCTATATAACGTATTCAAAACAATTTAGCCTTAAGGACTTACCGGGAAAAAAATTCGTTTTTTTTTTCCAGTTACTAAAATAGGCTTCCTTTCTAATTGAGACTATGAAAAGAGTCTTGAAATGCTATATCGACCCAGAATTACTACGTGAAAGCGAACCATAGTAATTAAGAAAAGAACGACGAGAGTATCAGAGGCAGCTGGAATGTGGTTCCTACGAAGAATGTTGAGAACACCACGGACAGCTAAAGTAACAAATGAAGAATGCCTAAGAAAAGCCATTGAGAAATGAACCTTAATAAACACACTACAGGTGAGGCAGTCTAGTTTCATTGGCCATATAATGAGAAGATGAGGAATCGAAAATATTGCGACAATGGGGAAAAATGAGAGACAAGAAAGGAGGAGGTAGACCAAGAGAGGAAATCTTAAATGGCTTGATCAAATGACATGAGAGAAGCACAACAACGGAACTGATGAATAACATGAAAGATCATTAACTGTGGAGAGAGAGAGACTTGGTAGCCGACGCCTCCAGGTGCGACACATGATGATGATTCTAATAGTATGTTGGAATGCCTTTTTTATTTTGCTGTGTCATTTGCTGACTAGTATACTCTATGTTTGTCCGAGTTAATTTTTTTACTTGACGTTTCATCATCATCATCATCATCATCATCATCATCATTCGGGCCCTCTCTTAAAAGAGGGGAACCCTTCGGGCCCAGAAGCAATGCGCCAACTGAACTCCCCTCCTCCCAAACTCCTACCCCCACCACCTCCCCCCATTTGGGCCCACCAGAGACTGCTAATTTCTTATAGAATTCATTCTGTCACATGAGTGCTTGATAAGCCAAACAGGAATACAAGCAATGGAAAAGAGACAGGAAGGATGTTTTAAAATTGTTGTAAAACTCTATAATCTTATATATCTTATATCTTATATCCTTCCCGTGCCGTTAGACGTCACATAGGGCTCGCAAAGTAGTTCGCCAATTTTTCCTGTCTTCGGCGAGTCTTTCAACCTCATCAAAGGATGTTATGCCTGTTAACTTGGCCTCTCTTAATAATGTCCTCTTTAGAGTTTCACGCGGTCTGCCCCTTTTTCTTCGGCCTGTTGTGTTCCACTTGATAGCTTGTTTTGGGATTCTCTGATCATTTCTTCTCATCAAGTGACCAATATATGTCCATCTCCTTTTCCTGATCACCCGTGAGACTGGTTGTTGTTCAGTCATCTGTCTTATCTCTGCATTGTTCTTGAATTCATTCCACTTGATGCCGAGTATTTTCCTTAGGCATTTGTTTTCAAAAGAGTCTAATTTCTTTTCTATTTCTTTAGTTGTTTTCCAGCTTTCGCATGCATAAATGAGGGTGGATATTACATTTGAATTGAATAGTCTTAACTTGGTTTTTGTGCTTATAACTTTTGAATTCCATATGTTCTCAAGATTCTTGAAGATTGATGCTGCTTTTGCAATTCTGATCCTAACTTCCTTTCTAGTGTCACCATCCTGGTCTATGTAGCTGCCAAGGTATGCAAATTGATTGACTTCTTCAATATCTGTCCCTTCTATGTGTATTTTTCCATTTTGATTGATGGGAATTTTCATTATCTTTGTTTTGTCCTTGTTAATTTCAAGTCCTATTTTGCTAGCCAGTGAAGATAGGCTATCTGTTTTTTCTTGCATGGAATTCACATGATTACTGATAAGAGTTATGTCATCAGCAAAATCAAGATCTTCTAGTTGGGTCCCATGTACCCAGTCAATACCAAAACTCTATAATACAGGACGTTTTTATAGGACATTGATTTGTAAATGCAGGTATTTTCTTTACTCTGTGTAAGTTTTTAGATAGTCTGTTTTCTCTTGGGTTTATGATAATTTTATAGGGGGGGTTTTTGATACATTACTTGAGAACCACTTCACTTTTTTTTCTTTCTTCTGTTTGCGCTAGTTGATGTGCTCCAATTTGTTTGTTGGCATATCTCTCACTTGGTGCACGAGTATTGATTTCTCTTTGCTCTCTAACAGTTAAAACACTTTGTTCTCTACGCCTGTGTTTATCTAGCTTTTTTACAATTTATTTAGACAAATATTCAGCCCGTATAATGCATACGTTTTCTCAAACATTCATTCAGCTCTGCTCGTTCCTAAGTGCTTTTCTTCTTGTCGTTTATGATCTGTATTGTTTATGTTTGTCGAGATTTCTTTTAATGTTTCTTTTCATGACACATTCACAACATGAAACATGTTCCTCTTAGTTTTTTTTTTGCATCGGAATTCAAGACAATTCCCAATGTCGCAGTCAGCTACTCATAGATAACATGCTAGCGTTAGGGCTGACGAAGCATAACTGACCAAGACCCTATCCCACCTTTCAGTTAGTACTTCCCCCCCCCCCCCAATAACAGGCCTAGCCTGACTAAAGGGCCAGAGATCGCCATAGTTTCCATGGTGGTGGAGTCTGCTGAAGAAACATGGTACACATATTGCTTTTTAGTTCCACTCAAGGACTGAAAATATAGCCGACAAAGTTCGCTCCCAATCCGACACAAGTCTATGCCTAATGAGCTTCACAGCATCGGCTGCAAAGAACAACAGCTCACAGTTGCAGGGAGACAGAAGAAGAAGAAGAAGAAGAAGAAGAAAAGAAAGAAAGAAAGAAAGAAAGAAAGAAAGAAAGAAGTAGTAGTACCAGTTCTTTCCATCAGTGTTGAATAAAGTTAACACTAATTCTATGGAATATATCTTTTTTCAACACATTATATATTGCTATAAATATGCTTCAGAAAGATGTCTTCAGCTGAAGGCAAGAACGTTCTCCTTATCTTCTCCTTATCTTCACCACTCCTTGAAACATTCAGATAAGAAAAGTACAAGTATTTTAAACTACTCGTGCAGAGATGGAAGTGCCAATTTTCTCACGAAAGCTCCCTAGGCGGGTGTCATTTCTATGTTTGCTTGTCCCGGATAATACGGAGGGCAACGTGTGCCTAATTACCTTTCTTTCAACAACATTCCAGCTCTCTCCCGTCCAGTTAAAACTCACAGCTTTGACATCTGTATTTGTACACCCTTGTCTGGGCTGGGCTTAGCCCTTTCCTAAGTTGGCTCTCTGTGTGGACCACCGTGCATATTCCAAGAAAGCAACAAAAAAAAAAATGTAAAGCAAAAAATATCCTTGAAGAGAGAAAGAAAACGAAAGAAGAGAATGAAAAGAATGCAGTGAAAGAAAAAAAAAAGAATAATTGTAAAAAGAATGAAAGAAATTGTAAAAGAAGTTTTGTAAAACCCAGAGCGAATGCATTATACCGCTAATCCTAAGGATCGGACTTGCATGGCAATGGCGATGAACGCGGAGATTAGAGATTGTGGCAAATATTAATGAAATCCAGAAGAGCAAACTAAGAAAGCGAAAAAAAAAGAACGAAACAAACATGAATCGCTGAGACAGCAATAAGTCGATGAAACACCTAATCATCCTTCTTCCCTTAGTGGGAAGATAATCAGCTAATCATTCTTCTTCCCTTAGTGGGATGATAATCAGTTAATCATTCTTCTTCCCTTGGTGGGAAGACAATCAGCTACTCATCCTTCTTCCCTTAATGAAACAGCTAATCACCCTTCTTCCCTTAGTGGGAAGACAATCAGCTAAATCACCCTTCTTCCCTTAGTGAAACAGCTAATCACCATTCTTCCCTTTAGGAGTTGCGAGTCAGCGCGAGTTCGTTAGTACGCTGTTCTCTCGTGATTAGACGACTGCTCGTCCTACCGGAGTCCATGGTTCGAATCCCATCTGATTCTCTTTTGATTTTTCTTTCTCCCACGTCTCACTAAAGTGATTTGTCTACAGTTCTTTTCGAGGTCTAATCCTACAAAACTGTGTTCTCTTATTCTACTGCTCTCCCCTTAGTGTCTTTTTACTCGGCATTTTCTCTGTAATTTGTTAGCTACATTACTACAGCACTTCTAACGATAGCAACTTGGGAAGACAGAACTAAATCCAAACGCCAAAAAAAAAAAAAGAGAGAGAAGGGCAATACTATGACGCGAGTAAAGAAACGGACAACAATAAAACAGACACGCACATACATATACATAGACTGACAGACAGACAGAGAAGAGAACACTTGAAGGAAGACATAATTAGACTTAAAAAAAACAAATTAGGAACAACTTTATTCATTTAACAGAACACACAGTTGTAACGTTAACACATTATTCACGCAGAAACATACAGGGCGAAGACGTAGGAGAAGAAAGAGTTTAAACTGGCAGGTCCGATACACAGCACATAAGAGAGACTGATTTTTTTTAAAAAAGGGGGTTGGGGTATTTTTTTAGGGGGGGGGGGGCAGGTGCTTTTTTTCGTGACTTAGCATGAAGCTTGTGTCACAGAGTGTGCTTATTAATATGAAGATGTTAAATACCGCAGGTAGTTTTATGACGATGCTGAACAGTGCAGATGTTTGTATGAAGATATTAAACATTGCAGATACTTATATGAAGATGATACTTATATGAAGATGATACTTATATAAAGATGTTAAATATTGCAGATACTTATATGAAGATGATACTTATATGAAGATGATACTTATATAAAGATGTTAAATATTGCAGATACTTCTATGAAGATGTTAAATATTGCAGATACTTCTATGAAGATGTTAAATATTGCAGATACTTCTATGAAGATGATACTTATATGAAGATGTTAAATTTTGCAGGTACTTTTATGAAAATATTGAACATTACAGATATTTATATGAAGATACTAAACATTGCAGATACTTATATGAAGATATTAAACATTGCAGATACTTATATGAAGATATTAAACATTACATATACTTATATGAAGATATTAAACATTGTAGATACTTACATGTATATGAAGATGTTAAACATCATACGCGTAGATACTAATATGAAGAACTTTGAGGGATGTGATATTACTCTGATTTCTTAGAAGTAAAGAATGGGAGGAGGAAGGAAATAGAGGAGTGAGGGCTAGAATAACTCTCAGGGGTATAGATGGTCAGAGGAGTGTTCATTTAGATTATAGTTGGATAGAGAAAAAAAGCGGATGAGAGTTTCGTGAGGAAGGAGTGCTATGTTCAGATCACGCATACGGAGAAGTAAAAGACTAGGTAAAGATGAATTTAGAGGTCAGTCCATATTCATGTATGAAACGATTTTTCCCTAGTCAGCTTCTGTCATCTGGGCGACGGTGAAACTCAAGAATTACCTCTGTGGTTGGAATGGTTGAAAGAATTAGAGACTGGTTTACAAGCATTCTGTGAGATGTTAAAAAGATGTTTCTGGATGAGGTCACCTAGTCTAAAGTCCATTCTACATAATATACATTTTCTACACGTTTTGAACAGTGGCATGTATTGTGCCAACGAGACTCGCATGTGAGTCCCTCATAATATGATGTGAGGATAATTTTGTGGGAAGGTAACCGACTGTTCGTTTTGGTCAAAGTCATGTGATAGCAAAGATGCGCTTCGGTGGACAAAGAAGTAAAAACCAGCGCACGAAATGATAAACTCAGAGCGATATTTAGGCAAAAGTCTAAAGAAAATCTTTGTAACGCGAAGCCATTTTTTTTTTAAATCATAGAGTAACTTTCTTCCAATTTCTTTCTACCAAAATTTCTCACCAGAAATTATTCTGACAAATCATGGAAATTAATCCATGAGTGAAAAAGTTAAGGTAATCACGAAGGAATAAACGAACGAGTAGACTCGTAACTGGTCCCAAAGACTCTTTTGACATTATATCGGTCACTTCTTGTCATACAACATCACTTTAGTACTAGTAATAGAAACACATGGAAGCAATACTAATTAGGAACTGAAGGCCACTACATATATCCTCTTATCCACACATTCACCAATACATACAAATACAACATACAGTGAAGTTATTTCATACTCTCACATATTAGCTACAGCCAGATTGATAAGATAGATTGATAAGACAGATTGTGGACAAAGATTATTTCAGGTTCTCTGTAAGCATGCACTAATTGCTAAGAAAACATTATTCATTAATTATGAATTCATTATGAAAGTATCTTAAGTGGGCGTGTAATCGAAGTCAAGCACGTACTGAAACAGTCTGAAGTTGTAAGAAGGAATATACGCTTATGAGAGTTAGGTGGAATGGAAGGATATTACAGAAATGAGCAGGAGAGTAAGAAAAGCTTTTTCTTGTTCAAATCAATCCTACCAGGTTTTATTTCCTTTTTTTTTTGGGGGGGGGGGGGGGGAGGGGGGGAGTTGATTAGCCATGGCTATACTTTCGTTACAGATAGTGCTGATCATAATAACACACAATTTTATGATGCACAGACAGACAGGCAGGCAGGCAGGTAGATAGATAGATAGACAGACAGACAGACAGACACAACAGACAGACAGACAGATAGATAGATAGATAGATAGATAGATAGATAGATAGATAGATAGATAGATAGATAGATAGATAGATAGATAGATAGATAGATAGATAGATAGATAGATAGATAGATCACATTCTCAAGGCCTTTGTAACAGATGACGTCAGTGTTAGAAAATAAAGCTGTTAGGAGCTTAACATGGAAGACCGTGTATGGTGGTCATACATATCAACAAGTTAAGCTTACTAGACTTCTTGACTAATCAATGGGAATATATTTTAGGAAGTAGTTACTCATGTATGTCTATCCCGCATTCTTTCTCTAGTTTGTTATTTACATTTGCAAACATTTAACATTTATATAAATGTAATGGAAAGTACAGTCATCAACAATTAATAGAGTCAATTTGCTATCTGTTATACTCCTAAAATATTGGATTTTGCTTTGTGTGTGCTTATATTTCAACAAATTTTCAGTGTCCAATGATATTTTTCCATAAGAAGAAAAGGGGAAAAAATAACTGCAGTATATTTCTATCTTATCTTATATCTTATATCCTTCCCGTGCCGTTAAATGTCACATAGGGCTCGCAAAATAGTTCGTCAATTTTTCCTGTCTTCTGCGAGTCTTTCAACCTCATCAAGGGATTTTATGCCTGTTAATTTGGCTTCTCTTAACAATGTCCTCTTCAGAGTTTCACGCGGTCTGTCTCTTTTTCTTTGGCCTGTTGTGTTCCACTTGATAGCTTGTTTTGGGACTCTCTGATCATTTCTTCTCATCAAGTGACCAACATATGTCCATCTCCTTTTCCTGATCACCCATGAGACTGGTTGTTGTTCAGTCATCTGTCTTATCTCTGCATTGTTCTTGAATTTGTTCCACTTGATGCAGAGTATTTTCCTTATGCATTTGTTTTCAAAAGAGTCTAATTTCTTGTCTATTTCTTTTAGTTGTTTTCCAGCTTTCGCATGCATAAATGAGGGTGGATATTACATTTGAATTGAATAGTCTTAACTTAGTTTTTGTGCTTATAACTTTTTAACATATCTATACTAGCTGTTATTTTAAAAAAAAAACAAGTCACACACTTATTGCTGAACGCATAGAGCATTTGATAATTCATGCACTCTCATGGCAGTGAAATTCAGATCTTCTTCTTCTTCTTCTTCGTCTTTCGCTTAGAGTGTCTCTCACTGGCCTCCGATTTTTAATACCGTGGCGCTCCTTCTCCAAAATGAAGTTCTGGTCCGCCTGGGGTCATTCCAGGACCCCGCTTAGAAAGTTTTTGATTTTAAGAACATTTATGCGGAATAATGAAAATGCATGACAGTATTAATTTAAGGTCAAGTGCCTGGAATGACTGTGAAGGGTAAAAAAGGGGCTGCAATGAACGATCATTCATTTAAGGATCCGAAAATTTTAAAATTTTGAAAACCGCTTACGATTGAGAGAGGTAAGTCTAATGGACGGCCGTGCAGAGAAGTGATACATCTCTGCCAACCCGGGCTGGGGTGGTGAATATGTGCAAAAGAAGAAGTGGAAGCCAAATATAAACATCTTGCTGGCTTATTGTGTAATTAGTAATTAGATTAATCCTACGACTTTAAATTACACTAATCTCCTGTCCTTTTATGATCACCAGCTTAATCGTGTGCGTGGATATATATATATATATATATATATATACTGTTCAAAAAAGAAACGCAACACTACTGTAGTCGTAACTGACACCAAATTTCAAACTTGATCAAACTTTTATTTTATGGAATAATTGTTTCAATCTTGGCATGAAGAAACTTTAAGACTTTAACAATGAAATGATGTTCATTAAATTTGGTATGGACTTTTATTCTTTGCGACTGAGGCCTCCGTTTCAGTAAGGTATATGGAGTCATCTGGCCTGTATCAGAGAACGACATCTCCTTGATATAGATCCGATTAGCCGTTGGATCTGTTGTGCGATGGCTGCCCACTCTTCCCGCAATGAAAGAGACAGTTGTCGGAGATTGGTTGACGCCACGTCTCGCTGGCGGACTTGCCCGTTGAGTTCATCCCATAAATGTTCTATTGTCTGATGACATGATTGGCCACGGAATGGTCTAGACGTTGTTGTCAGCGAGGAACTGGATGGTGATTTGTGCCATATGATGTCGAGCATTATCCTGTTGAAAAATCGACCCTGGTGCAGCCAGAAGTTGAAAGACGTGAGGACGAAGAATTTCAGCGACGTATCGTTGGGCATTCAGGCGTCCTTCAATTTGCACTAAGTCACTTCTTCCCATGAAGTTGATTGTCCCCCCACACCAGTATACCTCCACCACCATATGGAGTAGCCTCATCCACGCAGTTCTGGGCGTAGCGCTCATGGACTCTGCTGTAAACTCTTCTCCGTCTACCGTGTCGCCGGAGCAGAAATAATGATTCATCACTAAACCAAACCACTCTCCAATCATTCGCAACGGTCCATTGACGATGCCGGTTGGCCCACTGCAGTCGGTAAAAACAGGACCTCTGTAGGGTCTTCTAGTTCAAAGACAGCGTCGTGCACCCGGTTCCTGACCGTGTGGTCTGAAATTCGACGAGCTACTGTCATTGACTGGACTGTTGAGGACGTAGGTGCGAATCGATTCCTGGGGTGACGCAGCTTTATGAAGCGGTCTTCGGCAGGAGTTTTGACTATGGGTCTTCCACTGCGCAGCCTATCTGCAAATGAGCCAGTTCCTTGAAATCGTCTCCAAAGGTGACTAATGGTGCTTCTAACCACATTAAATTGTCTGGTCACTACACTTTGTGACTGTCCAGTCTGTAAACGTCCAATGATGATGAGTCGTTGTTCTGTAGTGAGATGAGCCATACTTTCGCATTGAATTTTCAAATGAATCGATTCGAGGAGCGTCAATCTTTTATAGGCATTCGATAACATGATAAGTGAGTTTTATGTTCAGTAAGTTTCATGGGATTCTCCTGAACCTGTCATGAGTTATTGTCAAAAATGCTGCTTTGACTAGTGTCACTTTTCTGTGCTTATGAATCATCTGCTGAGTATAATTCAGGTCAGCGCGTGAAGTTGATGTCCAAGTGAACGTTTTAAGCAATTTGCCCTTGTCTGATCAGCAAATTTCAGTTTAAATCGCAACATCGTATTTGTTACGTTTCTCTTTTTTTGAACAGTATATATGTATATATATGCATATGTGTGTGTTTGTTTGTTTTGTCCCCGCTTGAATGGGAAGTCGAACCAGGAACTTTCTGATCCACAGGTGATTGAACCAGCTACTACACCACCGCAGTACCTGAGAGCCCAATTAGAAGAGAAATGCCACATAAAACTAGTGCCACTATTCTCCTCACACATAGACGGGTTTAATGAGAAGATATGCGCAAACAAGAATTTGTCTGTAATGCGGTAGAGATAATCCTAACTAAGGAACCAACTTGTCGCGACCAACATCTCAAAGTTTTATTGTTTCTGTTATTCTCCTTTCAGCTCCAGAATACTTCCTGTTATCAGTTTCTTCATGCACTTAAGCATTAGATGTAAACACAGAAATCTGTCAAAGAAAATGGACACAGAGAAGAGCATGAAACAAGACCTGACGCCCGCGGAGAGACCATCTTAAATGACAGGAAAGTCTCTTCAGGTGGGCAGAGTCCCTCGAGAGATATGAGTTACGTGGGGAATAATGAGGGCTCAGCAATGCACTGAGTGAATGCCAGCAAGAATAAGATTCTTATCTGTCAAAAAAACAGCCCGTGATACATTTTTTTGCTCTATATAAGGGTCTCGCATATCTTCAATCACAGATCTCATTGTTTTCTGTCTAAAGCATATAATCGATTCTTCCTTTCTCCGTGTGTTTATTTTGTTTTTCATGAAGGGTTCTAAAATTTTTCTCTTTGGATACCTTCAGACTTAAAAATAGAATATTTCTCCCTAACACCAACCCTATTTTGTCAAGAATTTAATATTAAAATTAATCACTGATTACACTTAATCATTAAAAAGAAAATTAATTGACAATTACAGGTCAAGAGTATATTTTAAAAAAGATTAATGTGAAGATCGAAATCTGCTGAAAAATAAGTGAAAAAAATAAATTAATGAAGATCAAGATATTGACTGTTTCTGTTAGTTGCTACTACAGTTTCATTTTGTGGGATATTCTGAGTTTTTCAGTGAAACTCCCGAAATTGTGGCAATAATTGTAAGATTTCGTCTTCCTTTTTGATCGAATGTTTTGATTTATTTTTGTTGCTACAAATCCTGCTATGCTCGTATCTAGTTGAGAAAAATGTGATTTTGTGAGTGATATTAGGATATTCCCTGCGCACAGTGGTCTCATGTTAAGATATTCCCTGTTCACAGTGGTCTAATATTAAGATATTTTCTGCTCCCAGTGGTCTAATATTATGATATTATCTAATCACAGTGATCTAATATTAGAATATTTTCTGTTTAGAGTGGTCTGATATTAGGATATTTCCTGTTCATTGTGATCTTATTCTGTTTACAGTGGTCTAATATTAGGATATTCAATGTTCATTGCGGTCTGATATTAGGACATTCCCTGTTTATTATGGTTTAATATTAGGATATTATCTGTTTACATTGGTCTCATATAAGGATATTCTTTGTTTACAGTGGCCTTATATAAGTATATTCAATGTTCACAGTGGTCTAATCATTCCAGACGTCATCTTGTAGCGAAAATCTACCATTTTGTTTTTTGTCCTTAGTGTGTTTTTTTGCAGTTGACAATTTTTGTAATGTTTGTGAAAGTAGAGCTCCGTTAGTGAGCACATTTTGCCTGAATGTGCATTATATATATTTCAAACTCACACATATGCATACCCACAAACACACATACATACCCACATACACCACCGCACCTCACGCAAATGTGAATTCTTTCTTTTCAATTCTATCTTCAGCCATCATGAAATATTTACCGGAGACAAAGTAGCCATCAATTTTAGAAAACTTGTAATTTGTTTTTTAATTTAAATTAAAACTAGTTTTAGAACCGTTTGTAATATTTTTAATAAAAAAAAAACAAAAACAATACACTAGTAATACCATTGTTTCTGTTGCAGTAAAATGTATATGATAACTAGCTGAGTACCCGACGTTTTCCGGGTATTTATTTATCCCAATCACGAAAGTTCTATTCATTTCCACAACCTTCCAGACGGTTCTGCAATGTTCTATTCATTTCCACAACCTTCTAGAAGGTTCTACAGAGTCTAGACGATTTGATCATAAACAGTATTTTTAGTTTCACCTCCAGGAGCAAGAATAAATAAACTCTTGGGTGAACCCACCTTTAAGCAAGCAACATAAATTTGTTCGTGGGAGAAACATGGCGATCTCTAATCTCTCTCCCTCTCTCCCTCTCTGTCCCTATCTCTCTCCTTCTCTATCTCTCTCCTTCTCTCACCTTCTCTCACTCTGTCTCTCTCCCCTCTCTCCATCCTCTCTATCCCCTCTCTCTCTCGCTCTCTCTCTCCCTCTCTCTCTCTCTACCTCGAGCAAGCAACATAAAGTTGTCCGTGGGAGAAAAATGACGATCTCAATCTATCTATCTCCATCCCTCTGTGTTCCTATCTCTCTCCCTCTCTCTCTCCCCTCTTCCTCCCTCTCTCTCTCTCTCGCGCTCTCTCTCGCTCTCTCTCCCTTGAGCAAGCAGCATAAAGTTGTCCGTGGGAGAAACATGGCGATCTCAAATCTATCTCTCCCCTTCTCTGTCCCTATCTCTCTCTTCTCTCTCTCTATCTCTCTCCCTTTCTCTTCCTCTCTCTCGCCTTCCTTCTCTCTCCCCGTCTCTATTTCTCCCTCCCTCTCCCCCTATCTCCTTAATTTGACAAAATATAAGAAAAAGGCACACTTTCACATAGCAGTGAAATATACTATAGAATACAATAAAAAGATAATATAAACATAAGGAGAAAACAAATTTAAAATTTATTTTTACAAATATAATTAAAACAAAAAGAGACTATCAACTAAAAGAGCGAAATAGCACTGTCACATTCTCTGAAAGATGATAAACTGGAAGACTTGCCGAATTAGCTTACCTTATATAATATCATCTAAGATTCGGGTGGGTGCTAGAGGTTTCTGGAACGTCGTGATTCCAAGACCGCAATCATATCCACAACCTTCTAGAAGATCCCACCCCCCCCCCACCCCTAGGCCCCCTCCTAGGCCCTCCCCCCATGTGGCTGGTAGCTGATCAAGCACTGTATGGGCGCTCTCTGTTATGAAATAAACACTGACCATTTTCTAAATGGACGCTGAAGTGAACAACAGTAGGGTGTCTTTCGTGAATCAGAAATCAGCTCCGTGTATAATGTTTTTCGTTATCAATGCCAAAGGTTCGGCATCTGAGCATATATAACGTCATCGATTTGTGTGGGCTGACCTTTATCCTTCATAATCTACAATCCAAAGCAGGCATAAATATAGTGGGAGTTACTTCCCGTCGTTCAGTGGGGTATTGTTTGCATCGAACGAAGCCCCCAACACCAAGGCCCCCCCAGGGGTCCTAGGATTCTATAACCCCCACAGTGCATTGTCCAGGTTGTAAGTCATATGTGTGCCAAGTGTGGTTGAAATTGCTCCAGGCGTTCCAGCGTGATGCTCTAACACACATATATACATACATACACACGTTCATTTTTATACGTATATAGATTTCAGTTATCGTTTTTTAATTAATAAATTCTGTTTCGCGTAACCAAATAGGGGAACTGTAAAACATTTTCTGAATCTTTCTAACAAAAAGAGAATCGACTAATATCTTTTTGTAACACAAAAAAGTTTACCGGAGTGAACACTTAGAAATGAACTTCAATTTACAATACACACTAGAATGGAGAGAAAAGTGAGAGGGGAAAAAAGAAGAAATTATGAAATGATAATTGTGACAGTACTTTAAAGCGAAACAGGTTACTCGTGACAGTATTATAAGCAGGCAGGACAATCTATCATAATATGGGTTGTGACCAAGACAATACAACAGAGGATACAAATATTCATGAACTACCGCTTGAGGAGGATTTTAAACATTAAACAGCAGGACAAGATCAGGAACGGGGAGGTCTGGGAAAGGGCAGGACAAGAACCTATAAATCATGTCTAGGAAGTGGAGGTGGATTGACCATACTCTGAGAAAACCCGACACCAGCATAGCAAGACAGGCACTGAAAATGGAATCCTCAAGGAAATATAAAACGAGGAAGACCTAGACTTACTTGGAGAAGAGAAATTATGACAGTGCTCAGAGACAAGGGATATACATGGAAGGAAGCAAACAATAACTCCAAGAACAGGGATGACTGGAGAGGCTTTTTTCCGTGGCCTATGCTCTCAAGGGAGCGAAAGGCGATGATGATGATGAGGATGAGGTCAATCTATCATGTGAATGTCAGTCTTGGATAATTAACACAGATCTGCCATAGGGAATTCCGTTGTGAACAATAAATATAAATGTGTCATAAGAACTAGGCCGTGGACAATGAACACATTTCTAGCACAGAGAACTTGGCAGTGAATGATGAACGCAAATCTATAATAGGGAACTCGGTCGTGGACAATGAACATAAATCTATCATGGAGAACTCAGTCGCGAAAAGGAACACAACTCTATCAAAGAAAACTCGATCGTGAACAATGAACACAAATATATCGTATGGAGCTCAACCGTAAACAAAGAAGACAAACCTAATCAAAGGGAACTCGGTCGGGGACAGCAGACTGAAAGCTGTCATCAGTGTCAATCACAGTACAAAAAAGATGCCCTACAGATGTTTTCAACCAATATATAAGCACTTCATGCTAACTCTTTAGAGCCAGGTTAGCACGGATATAACTGTGATCTCATATTAGGATATTCCCTGTTCACTGTGATCTCATATTAGGATATTCTCTGTTTACAGTGGTCTGATATGAGGATATTCCTTGTTCATTGTGGTCTGTTATTGGGATATTCTCTGTTTACAGTAGGCTGATATTAGAACATTCTCTGTTTACAATGGTCTAATATTAGGATATTCCCTGTTCACAGTGGTCTACTATTAGGATATTCTCTGTTTACAGTGGTCTAATATTAGGTATTCTGTTTACAGTGGTCTAATATTAGGATATTCAATGTTCATTGCGGTCTGATATTAGGATATTCCCTGTTTATTATGGTTTAATATTAGGATATTATCTGTTTACATTGGTCTCATATAAGGATATTCTTTGTTTACAGTGGCCTTATATAAGTATATTCAATGTTCACAGTGGTCTAATCATTCCAGACGTCGTCTTGTAGCGAAAATCTACCATTTTGTTTTTTGTCCTTAGTGTGTTTTTTTGCAGTTGACAATTTTTGTAATGTTTGTGAAAGTAGCGCTCCGTTAGTGAGCACATTTTGCCTGAATGTGCATTATATATATTTCAAACTCACACATATGCATACCCACAAACACACATACATACCCACATACACCACCGCACCTCACGCAAATGTGAATTCTTTCTTTTCAATTCTATCTTCAGCCATCATGAAATATTTACCGGAGACAAAGTAGCCATCAATTTTAGAAAACTTGTAATTTGTTTTTTAATTTAAATTAAAACTAGTTTTAGAACCGTTTGTAATATTTTTAATAAAAAAAAAAAACAAAAACAATACACTAGTAATACCATTGTTTCTGTTGCAGTAAAATGTATATGATAACTAGCTGAGTACCCGACGTTTTCCGGGTATTTATTTATCCCAATCACGAAAGTTCTATTCATTTCCACAACCTTCCAGACGGTTCTACAACGTTCTATTCATTTCCAAAACCTTCTAGAGGGTTCTACGGAGGTCTGTTCAGTTCTGCAATCTATGAGAAGGTTCTGCAATGTTCTATTCATTTCCACAACCTTCTAGAAGGTTCTACAGAGTCTAGACGGTTTGATCATAAACAGTATTTTTAGTTTCACCTCCAGGAGCAAGAATAAATAAACTCTTGGGTGAACCCACCTTTAAGCAAGCAACATAAATTTGTTCGTGGGAGAAACATGGCGATCTCTAATCTCTCTCCCTCTCTCCCTCTCTGTCCCTATCTCTCTCCTTCTCTATCTCTCTCCTTCTCTCACCTTCTCTCACTCTGTCTCTCTCCCCTCTCTCCATCCTCTCTATCCCCTCTCTCTCTCGCTCTCTCTCTCCCTCTCTCTCTCTCTACCTCGAGCAAGCAACATAAAGTTGTCCGTGGGAGAAAAATGACGATCTCAATCTATCTATCTCCATCCCTCTGTGTTCCTATCTCTCTCCCTCTCTCTCCCCTCTTCCTCCCTCTCTCTCTCTCTCGCGCTCTCTCTCGCTCTCTCTCCCTTGAGCAAGCAGCATAAAGTTGTCCGTGGGAGAAACATGGCGATCTCAAATCTATCTCTCCCCTTCTCTGTCCCTATCTCTCTCTTCTCTATCTCTCTCCCTTTCTCTTCCTCTCTCTCGCCTTCCTTCTCTCTCCCCGTCTCTATTTCTCCCTCCCTCTCCCCCTATCTCCTTAATTTGACAAAATATAAGAAAAAGGCACACTTTCACATAGCAGTGAAATATACTATAGAATACAATAAAAAGATAATATAAACATAAGGAGAAAACAAATTTAAAATTTATTTTACAAATATAATTAAAACAAAAAGAGACTATCAACTAAAAGAGCGAAATAGCACTGTCACATTCTCTGAAAGATGATAAACTGGAAGACTTGCCGAATTACTTACCTTATATAATATCATCTAAGATTCGGGTGGGTGCTAGAGGTTTCTGGAACGTCGTGATTCCAAGACCGCAATCATATCCACAACCTTCTAGAAGATCCCACCCCCCCCCACCCCTAGGCCCCTCCTAGGCCCTCCCCCCATGTGGCTGGTAGCTGATCAAGCACTGTATGGGCGCTCTCTGTTATGAAATAAACACTGACCATTTTCTAAATGGACGCTGAAGTGAACAACAGTAGGGTGTCTTTCGTGAATCAGAAATCAGCTCCGTGTATAATGTTTCTCGTTATCAATGCCAAAGGTTCGGCATCTGAGCATATATAACGTCATCGATTTGTGTGGGCTGACCTTTATCCGTCATAATCTACAATCCAAAGCAGGCATAAATATAGTGGGAGTTACTTCCCGTCGTTCAGTGGGGTATTGTTTGCATCGATCGAAGCCCCCAACACCAAGGCCCCCCCAGGGGTCCTAGGATTCTATAACCCCCACAGTGCATTGTCCAGGTTGTAAGTCATATGTGTGCCAAGTGTGGTTGAAATTGCTCCAGGCGTTCCAGCGTGATGCTCTAACACACATATATACATACATACACACGTTCATTTTTATACGTATATAGATTTCAGTTATCGTTTTTTAATTAATAAATTCTGTTTCGCGTAACCAAATAGGGGAACTGTAAAACATTTTCTGAATCTTTCTAACAAAAAGAGAATCGACTAATATCTTTTTGTAACACAAAAAAGTTTACCGGAGTGAACACTTAGAAATGAACTTCAATTTACAATACACACTAGAATGGAGAGAAAAGTGAGAGGGGAAAAAAGAAGAAATTATGAAATGATAATTGTGACAGTACTTTAAAGCGAAACAGGTTACTCGTGACAGTATTATAAGCAGGCAGGACAATCTATCATAATATGGGTTGTGACCAAGACAATACAACAGAGGATACAAATATTCATGAACTACCGCTTGAGGAGGATTTTAAACATTAAACAGCAGGACAAGATCAGGAACGGGGAGGTCTGGGAAAGGGCAGGACAAGAACCTATAAATCATGTCTAGGAAGTGGAGGTGGATTGACCATACTCTGAGAAAACCCGACACCAGCATAGCAAGACAGGCACTGAAAATGGAATCCTCAAGGAAATATAAAACGAGGAAGACCTAGACTTACTTGGAGAAGAGAAATTATGACAGTGCTCAGAGACAAGGGATATACATGGAAGGAAGCAAACAATAACTCCAAGAACAGGGATGACTGGAGAGGCTTTTTTCCGTGGCCTATGCTCTCAAGGGAGCGAAAGGCGATGATGATGATGAGGATGAGGTCAATCTATCATGTGAATGTCAGTCTTGGATAATTAACACAGATCTGCCATAGGGAATTCCGTTGTGAACAATAAATATAAATGTGTCATAAGAACTAGGCCGTGGACAATGAACACATTTCTAGCACAGAGAACTTGGCAGTGAATGATGAACGCAAATCTATAATAGGGAACTCGGTCGTGGACAATGAACATAAATCTATCATGGAGAACTCAGTCGCGAAAAGGAACACAACTCTATCAAAGAAAACTCGATCGTGAACAATGAACACAAATATATCGTATGGAGCTCAACCGTAAACAAAGAAGACAAACCTAATCAAAGGGAACTCGGTCGGGGACAGCAGACTGAAAGCTGTCATCAGTGTCAATCACAGTACAAAAAAGATGCCCTACAGATGTTTTCAACCAATATATAAGCACTTCATGCTAACTCTTTAGCAGCCAGGTTAGCACGGATATAACTGTGATCTCATATTAGGATATTCCCTGTTCACTGTGATCTCATATTAGGATATTCTCTGTTTACAGTGGTCTGATATGAGGATATTCCTTGTTCATTGTGGTCTAATGCTTGTATTAGGATATTATCTGTTTACAGTGGTCTAATATTAGGATATTATCTGTTTACAGTGGTCAGATATTAGGATATTATCTGTTTACAGTGGTCTCATATTGGGATATTCTCTGTTTAGAGTGGTCTGATACTAGGATATTCCTTGTTCATTGTGGTCTATTATTATAATATTAAATGTTTACAGTGGTCTGATATTAAGATATTCCCTGTTCATTGTGGTCTAATATTAGGATATTCTCTGTTTACAGTGGTCGGATATTAGGATATTCAATGTTCATTGTGGTCTGTTATTGGGATATTCTCTGTTTACAGTAGGCTGATATTAGAACATTCTCTGTTTACAATGGTCTAATATTAGGATATTCCCTGTTCACAGTGGTCTACTATTAGGATATTCTCTGTTTACAGTGGTCTAATATTAGGTATTCTGTTTACAGTGGTCTAATATTAGGATATTCAATGTTCATTGCGGTCTGATATTAGGATATTCCCTGTTTATTATGGTTTAATATTAGGATATTATCTGTTTACATTGGTCTCATATAAGGATATTCTTTGTTTACAGTGGCCTTATATAAGTATATTCAATGTTCACAGTGGTCTAATCATTCCAGACGTCGTCTTGTAGCGAAAATCTACCATTTTGTTTTTTGTCCTTAGTGTGTTTTTTTGCAGTTGACAATTTTTGTAATGTTTGTGAAAGTAGCGCTCCGTTAGTGAGCATTTTGCCTGAATGTGCATTATATATTTCAAACTCACACATATGCATACCCACAAACACACATACATACCCACATACACCACCGCACCTCACGCAAATGTGAATTCTTTCTTTTCAATTCTATCTTCAGCCATCATGAAATATTTACCGGAGACAAAGTAGCCATCAATTTTAGAAAACTTGTAATTTGTTTTTTAATTTAAATTAAAACTAGTTTTAGAACCGTTTGTAATATTTTTAATAAAAAAAAAACAAAAACAATACACTAGTAATACCATTGTTTCTGTTGCAGTAAAATGTATATGATAACTAGCTGAGTACCCGACGTTTTCCGGGTATTTATTTATCCCAATCACGAAAGTTCTATTCATTTCCACAACCTTCCAGACGGTTCTACAACGTTCTATTCATTTCCAAAACCTTCTAGAGGGTTCTACGGAGGTCTGTTCAGTTCTGCAATCTATGAGAAGGTTCTGCAATGTTCTATTCATTTCCACAACCTTCTAGAAGGTTCTACAGAGTCTAGACGGTTTGATCATAAACAGTATTTTTAGTTTCACCTCCAGGAGCAAGAATAAATAAACTCTTGGGTGAACCCACCTTTAAGCAAGCAACATAAATTTGTTCGTGGGAGAAACATGGCGATCTCTAATCTCTCTCCCTCTCTCCCTCTCTGTCCCTATCTCTCTCCTTCTCTATCTCTCTCCTTCTCTCACCTTCTCTCACTCTGTCTCTCTCCCCTCTCTCCATCCTCTCTATCCCCTCTCTCTCTCGCTCTCTCTCTCCCTCTCTCTCTCTCTACCTCGAGCAAGCAACATAAAGTTGTCCGTGGGAGAAAAATGACGATCTCAATCTATCTATCTCCATCCCTCTGTGTTCCTATCTCTCTCCCTCTCTCTCTCCCCTCTTCCTCCCTCTCTCTCTCTCTCGCGCTCTCTCTCGCTCTCTCTCCCTTGAGCAAGCAGCATAAAGTTGTCCGTGGGAGAAACATGGCGATCTCAAATCTATCTCTCCCCTTCTCTGTCCCTATCTCTCTTCTCTCTCTCTATCTCTCTCCCTTTCTCTTCCTCTCTCTCGCCTTCCTTCTCTCTCCCCGTCTCTATTTCTCCCTCCCTCTCCCCCTATCTCCTTAATTTGACAAAATATAAGAAAAAGGCACACTTTCACATAGCAGTGAAATATACTATAGAATACAATAAAAAGATAATATAAACATAAGGAGAAAACAAATTTAAAATTTATATTTACAAATATAATTAAAACAAAAAGAGACTATCAACTAAAAGAGCGAAATAGCACTGTCACATTCTCTGAAAGATGATAAACTGGAAGACTTGCCGAATTAACTTACCTTATATAATATCATCTAAGATTCGGGTGGGTGCTAGAGGTTTCTGGAACGTCGTGATTCCAAGACCGCAATCATATCCACAACCTTCTAGAAGATCCCACCCCCCCCCACCCCTAGGCCCTCTCCTAGGCCCTCCCCCCATGTGGCTGGTAGCTGATCAAGCACTGTATGGGCGCTCTCTGTTATGAAATAAACACTGACCATTTTCTAAATGGACGCTGAAGTGAACAACAGTAGGGTGTCTTTCGTGAATCAGAAATCAGCTCCGTGTATAATGTTTCTCGTTATCAATGCCAAAGGTTCGGCATCTGAGCATATATAACGTCATCGATTTGTGTGGGCTGACCTTTATCCGTCATAATCTACAATCCAAAGCAGGCATAAATATAGTGGGAGTTACTTCCCGTCGTTCAGTGGGGTATTGTTTGCATCGATCGAAGCCCCCAACACCAAGGCCCCCCCAGGGGTCCTAGGATTCTATAACCCCCACAGTGCATTGTCCAGGTTGTAAGTCATATGTGTGCCAAGTGTGGTTGAAATTGCTCCAGGCGTTCCAGCGTGATGCTCTAACACACATATATACATACATACACACGTTCATTTTTATACGTATATAGATTTTAGTTATCGTTTTTTAATTAATAAATTCTGTTTCGTGTAACCAAATAGGGGAACTGTAAAACATTTTCTGAATCTTTCTAACAAAAAGAGAATCGACTAATATCTTTTTGTAACACAAAAAAGTTTACCGGAATGAACACTTAGAAATGAACTTCAATTTACAATACACACTAGAATGGAGAGAAAAGTGAGAGGGGAAAAAAGAAGAAATTATGAAATGATAATTGTGACAGGACTTTAAAGCGAAACAGGTTACTCGTGACAGTATTATAAGGAGGCAGGACAATCTATCATAATATGGGTTGTGACCAAGACAATACAACAGAGGATACAAATATTCATGAACTACCGCTTGAGGAGGATTTTAAACATTAAACAGCAGGACAAGATCAGGAACGGGGAGGTCTGGGAAAGGGCAGGACAAGAACCTATAAATCATGTCTAGGAAGTGGAGGTGGATTCTTCTTCTTCTTCTTCGTTCGCTCTGTCTGTCTATATCTGCAGTCCTGTCTCTTGGATAAATTTCACTGTTTTTTTGTAACTCATGTATGGAACCGTAGAGCTTATCTTCTTTAGTGGTTTCACTGGGCCAGTAATTATTTCTCAGCGTCTCGTAGTTGATGCAGTTCTGGAGGATATGTTCCACAGTTTGGGGCACCTGGGCACATGTACATAGATCAGTAGTACCAACCTTAAACTTTGTATACATATGACTTCGGAGTCGGCTGTGTCCTGTTCGGAGACGGAAGATGGTGACTTGTTCCTTTCTGTTTAGCATGTGATAGTCATCATGTGGTGGTGTTTGTGGCTTCCTGTAGGTTTTTATCATGCTTTTCTTCTGATTATAGGTGATTGGTATGTCTGGTTGCTCCATTTCAGTGCCCTCTTTGGCCAGATGGTCAGCTTTCTCATTGCCTGGTATCCCACAGTGGGAGGGAATCCATTGCAGAGTGACTCCATGTTGTAAGCCAATTTTTGACAAGGCATCTTTAAGGTCTGGTAGTTTGTTGCACTGAAGAGCTTCCAGTACTGATCTTGCATCTGTGAGAATTACTACAGGACATGTATCAATTCTGGAGTCTGATAGTTTTTCAACTGCAGCAATAATTGCTCTAACTTCTGCATCAAAGTTGTTGCAATATTTACCAGTGGGTATGGAAATCTTGTCAATGGTGTTGTTTGGATATTCAATATATGCTCCTGCCCCTCCATTCTTTATGGCATTATGTGCATATCCATCTGTATACGCACATATCCAGGTGTCACATGGATATTTGTCATCTAGAACACTAAGTGTGGCTGTTGATCTTACAAGACTGCTCTGCATCTCACCATTCTGCACACCTTTCACTTCAGTCTGAATAGTTATTTGTGTATAATCTGCTTCTTTCCATGGTGTATGCTCTGGTACAGATGATAATGGAGCGACTACAGTTGGAAGGTCAGGTATCAGCTTACGCATATGCTTGGCCTGATGAATGAAGCTGCTTCTTTTAAGCCGTCCTAATGCCAAGTTATTGAATCTCTCCTTCAGGGGATGGCTTACAGAGCTAAGGAATTTTTCTCCCATGGTCATGACCTTTGTGTCTCTACGTTCCTTTAGCGGTTGAACACCAACTATTTTCTGCATTTCTACTATTGGTGTGGACCGCATGGCACCTGTGATAATCCGTAGTGACTGATTTTGAACCTTGTCTAGATTATGCAGCGTAGTGTTTGATGCTGTGCACCAAGATGTTGAGCCATATTCTAAATGTGGTAGAATACTTTGCTGATATACATTCTTGAGGATTCTTTCACTAGCTCCCCATGTGGTTCCACTCAATTTTCTTAATATGGCTAGTTTTCTTCTGGCTTTTGCTTCTGCACTGTTGATGTGTTGCTTCCAGGTCAGTTTTGAGTCAAGAGTCACTCCTAAGTAAGTGGGTTGGCTGTCCATCCTTAAGGGTATTTCATTTACAAAGATCTTACCTGCTTTCTGTTTAGATGAGAGAGTGAACAGAGTGGTACTTGATTTCTCTGTGTTGATACTTACACACCATTTGTTTGTCCATGATGTCCACATGTCTGCTGCTCTTTGGAGTCTCTGTGTAGCAACTGTCGCATATTCATCTGTACACCACATGACCAGATCATCTGCATACAGTGTCCCTTTGATTCCATAGGGAAGTTCCTTGACCAGGTCATTAATGAATACAAGGAATAGTGTAGGCGAAAGGACTCCTCCTTGTGGTACACCGTGTCGCAGAAGTACTTTCTGGCTTTTGTGTCCATCCATTAGTACTCTAGCTCTTCTATTGTGTAAATAGGACTTTATCCAGTTGTACAGTCTTCCATTCACATTGCAGTTTCTTAGTTTCCACAGCAGACCTTTTTTCCATACTTTATCAAAGGCTTTCTTCAGGTCTATCCACGCTGCTAGTACAAGGTTTTTCTCTTGGAATGCATCCTCAATCTCTTGAGAGAGATAGGTCACTTGATCTTCCGTACTGTAGTACTGCCTAAATCCTGCTTGTTGTGGAACGAGAAGGTTTTCACTTTCTAGGTACCATTTCAGCCTCAGGTCAATGATGCGTTCGATCGTTTTGCATAGGCAGCTAGTGAGACTGATTGGCCTGTAGCTGGAGGCAGTATCACTGTTTTTCCCTGGTTTTAGCAGTGGTACCATGCTTGCTTCCTTCCAGATTTGAGGTAACTTACCTGTGCTCCAGCACATATTGAAAATATCCAACAGCTTTCCCATTGCTGCCATTCCCAGGTTCTTGATCATTTCATTGGACACTCCATCTGGTCCTGGTGATTTCCTTGGTTTCAGTTTACTAACTGCTAGTTCTAACTCACTGCGTGTGATTGGTGCATCCATGACCTCCACTTTTCTGACTTGTTCCTCCTCTTTCTGTGGGTCAATGCGCACTGTACGCTCCTTCTCTGGATGGATATCAATTTAGAGAAGACTGTATTGGAAGGATACATAATGGGAAAAAGAAAAAGAGGAAGACCGAAACGAAGATGGCTGCAAGACATCGTTGATGATCTGGAGATGGATGCAGCAGCAGCAGGCCATCTTGCTCACAACCGAGAGGCCTACAGGAGTGCTGTTTGGGAGGCAAAGTTCCGCAAGGGACATGCAAAGGAATGAATGAATGAGTCCTGTGCAAACATGCGAGCAAAGTGATCTGCTACCTGCTTACCTGTAAGAGTTTTCCCATCCTCTATTAGTGTAACCTTTGTACTTCTTCCAGTACTCTCATCATTTAATTGTTTGATTAGTTTCCACAGTTTCCTTCCATCCTTTTCAAAGTTTAGGGACTCTGTTTTCTCTCTCCAACTTTCCCATCTGGCTTGCAGCTTCGCTCTCTGAAATTTGGCCTTAGAATGTTGGTAATTATTGTGGTGTTCTTGGCATGGTCTATTTTCTGCTTGCTTTCGAGCTGCTTCCACGTCATCATGGAGTTTTCCCAGCTCACTAGACCAGTATGGTTTACAGTCCCTGCGAGCTCCTCTGGGAATGGTTTCACGAGCGGCCTGAAGGATACAAGCATTGAATTCCTTCACTATGCTGTTAATATCCTTACCTTCTATGGACAGCTGTCCCACCAGGATACCTGCACGATGTCTGTACATTGTCCAGTTTGCTTTTTTATAGTTCCATCTGGGGAGAGGGTTACTGGTGTTAAGGAGTTCATTTTCTATTGTCAGGAAGACTGGTCGATGGTCGCTACCTCCAAGTTGTTTTCCAACTTCACGTGTAATGTTCCACTTCAGATCTGGAGAGTGGAATGCCAGATCTGGTGTTGATTTTGTATGCCAAGCCCTTGAGTAAAATGTTGGGGCATCTATTGGCTGGTTGATCAGGAGATGTCCATTATCATCCTGCCAGCTCTCAACTTCCTCTCCTCTCTTGTCTATGTGGTCATAGCCCCAGCTCTGGGAATGACTGTTAAAATCACCACAGACCATCAGTCTCTCTTTGTGTGGGATTGTTCCTAAAGCAAGTGGGCGGTCATTAGGACAGTAATAGTTAAGGAGGTGGAAATCTGTATTACTACTTTTTAGATGAATCATCTGGTATTCGGCTCCTTCCATGTACACTCCCACCTGACATGCACTGATGTTATTCTTAACAAGTGTGAGTACTCCTCCTTTTCTTCTATCCTGTCGGTCTGATCTAAAACACTGGTAGCCTCTGATTTTAAAGGCGGCATCTTTGGTTAGGTGTGTCTCCTGTATGCAGCATATACTTACCTGCTCTGCAAAAAGTATGTTCTCTAGTTCAACCTTTTTGCTATAGCCATCTCTAACACTGCTGACACCCTCAGCATTCCACTGCATTATTTTAAGTTCTTGCTTTTTGGCTGTTTTCTTCTGTTGTATTTTTTGGCCAGTAGCTCTACTCTCATGTCTCCTGACTCCACAAGACGAACTGAGAGGACCTCCAGTAGCATGGAGGTGGATTGACTACACTCTGAGAAAACCCGACACCAGCATAGCAAGACAGGCACTGACATGGAATCCTCAAGGAAATATAAAACGAGGAAGACCTAGACTTACTTGGAGAAGAGAAATTATGACAGTGCTCAGAGACAAGGGATACTTATGGAAGGAAAAGCAGAGAATAAATCCAAGAACAGGGATGGCTAGAGAGGCTTTTTCCGTGGCCTATGCTCTCAAGGGGGCGAAAGGCGATGATGATGATGAGGATGAGGTCAATCTATCATGCGAATGTCAGTCTTGGATAATTAACACAGATCTGTCATAGGGAATTCCGTTGTGAACAATAAATATAAATGTGTCATAAGAACTAGGCCGTGGACAATGAACACATTTCTAGCACAGAGAACTTGGCAGTGAATGATGAACGCAAATCTATAATAGGGAACTCGGTCGTGGACAATGAACATAAATCTATCATGGAGAACTCAGTCGCGAAAAGGAACACAACTCTATCAAAGAAAACTCGATCGTGAACAATGAACACAAATATATCGTATGGAGCTCAACCGTAAACAAAGAAGACAAACCTAATCAAAGGGAACTCGGTCGGGGACAGCAGACTGAAAGCTGTCATCAGTGTCAATCACAGTACAAAAAAGATGCCCTACAGATGTTTTCAACCAATATATAAGCACTTCATTCTAACTCTTTAGAAGCCAGGTTAGCACGGATATAATACCAGTGTATTAGGTGTTAGGTTTACGCGATCGCCTAACTAGAACGTCCCCGGGCCACGAGTCCGCGCTATAACTCCGACTCTTCTGTTTAGCGACGATTTATCTGAAAAGCTCTAATGATTCAGCGTCCGTCAAACAAAGAACTATAAGACCTTTTCTTCTTCGCTTGACTCTTTTCACTCTTCCCTCCCCCCCCCCCCACCTCTAATTCTTCCTCCCATCTTCTTTCTATCTGCCTCTCTTTTTTTACTCTTCTGGCTCTGCCCTCGTGTATCATGATTTTTACTGAAGTACATTTGGAACAGGACAGTCAAGGGGGTAGGGGGCATATACTTGTTAAATGAGCTAAATAAGTTCAGTAAATAGCTTATGAATACGATGATAAAGACATTTATGACCAACTCTTAGAGGTTGTGTGAAATGCCAACAGTGGCTACAGCGTACTAGACTCGGTACGGCATTTAAAAACACAAAAAAAACAGGACTAGGGGTTAAAACTGATAAGAAAAGACGTCCTCTTCGCATGGGTTTTATAGTGTCATACTCTTTCACTCCAAAACACCATTTGACAGTGTATGTAGATCTTGTGAATCAGTTCTTCGCGCGATATTTTTTAATGAAAAGTAATACTAATCTAACTCAAACATTCTTTTTTGTGTTATTATAGAGTCACTTAGTTCTAGTTTCTTTCTGCCAAAATATCTCATTAAAATATATCATCTGACGAAGCGTGGAAACTGATTCAGGAATGAAGGAGTTAATGTTTATGCGCAACATAAGGATAGAGATGTATTCTTTTTTTTTTTTAATCAAACGACCTATTACTATTATCATTCACATATTTGTATATGTTTTTGTTTTGTTTTGTTTTTCTTCATCTGATCTGAATATGAAACAGTACAAGACAAATAAATGCTGATTAAAATGTTAATGGTAAAAACGTTGCTGGGAGATTACAGGGATTTTGAAGTTTGTTTTTTTTTTCCTAGCGTTCCACCCCCTTGAAGTCAATGTTAACCCGCCAAGGACTTCTTGGAGTCTTAAATCATTCAAATTTAGATTAAAATTTCCGAATACCTTGTACTTAGATAGCCTGTAAGCTTATGTCCTTTATGATGTGCAAAAATAAATCGTTTTAAAAAATCGTTTTACTATGCTGTCATTCACATCTCCCTTCGCGGACTCTAGGCTGCGAGCTGGTGTCTTAAACGAAAGAGGTTTTTCTGAAATATAAAAACTAAAATCTTTGTAAAATATTCAAAGTTTGTTTCAGAATTTTAAAATATTTTCAAGCAGATTTGTAAAACTCTTCTATAATAATTCCTTTTCCTTTTATTATAAATATTTTAACTGTTTTATAACGCGGAGTAATGTTGTTTCATTTTGCACGGGAGTGATGTGGAAGTTCATGGAAAGGATTAACGTCAGAGCCTTTCAGAAACAACATCTTTTCCACAAGGTAAGTGAAATGAGACGTTAAATAACGTTAGGAAAAAAATGAATACTTTACCTTCGTAAACGAGGTCCGCTATGACCGTGCTGTTTAATCCTGGCCTATTTTCTGTTTGAGGAAAGGGAGTAGGAATGCGTGGCTGCAGCTCTGGACAAGGGAACATAATCCTTCAGTCTCAAACTACACCCTAATGACATGGGCAAAACCTGTTATACGCTTATGTATATGATGGCTTGTGACCATGTGACAGGAGGAACACATAGCTCTACTGACTTTTCAGGACTAAGGTGGCAGTTCGAGTCTTCGAGGCCTCTCCTTTCTAGAGGTAAAGGAATGTACCTATAACCAGTGCCCGGTGGAAGAGAAGAAGAATAAAGAGAAATGATGCTTCACCTCAACCGAAGGCGACCTCTTGTATATAACAAAGCATGTGACACATCATTCCCTTATGCAGCAGACCGCGATCTATCTTCAGGTATGTGGCATATACATTATCTGGTATACAAGTGTACTTCTTGCACATAAAAGTAAACTAAAATAGAAGTATAACATAAACTTACACTTAAAAGAAAAGTAATGAAAGGTATATGAATCTGAGAATAAAGAGGTTTAACGCTATAAGTAAAAGAATACCCGAGAGTAAAACTGAAAACAACAAAGGAGGGAAAGGACGGTACAGATGAATGAACAACATAAAAAAATGGACATGAAACAATTCGACTTTCTGAGTCGCGCCAACAAGGGACAGGGCAAGATGGTGCTCCATTGCGGTCAACTTTCTGTGTGGAGGTGGCACAAGATAGTGATGGTCCAAAAAATCTTCCAGTACTCTCAAGAAGTTCGCTCTAGTGGTATGTCCAGCCCGCGTGTTGTAAGTCGACCAAAATCTGATTTTTTTACGAAAAGCAGTTTTCTTCTTCTATGGAGGAACCTAATAGTGGACTATCACAGCTGGTCTGACTGGAAGAAGCAGAGATATCAGTGAACTACCGGAGACCATACAAAATGCGTGACCCAACTCTTACGAAAGTATTGTCCTACAGTGGAGTAAGAGAACACAGTTTTGTAGGATTAGACCTCGAAAAAATCCCAGGTAAGTCTCTTGTGATTTTTCTTTCTCCCGCGTCTCACTAAAGTGCTTTGTCTACGATTTTTTCGAGGTCTAATCCTACAAAACTGTGCTCTCTTACTTTACCGTACCAAAGCCTCGTAGGTTCCTATTTATAAAAAAATTGTTCCTTAAAAACTATACCTGAAATTAACTTCATATAATAAGTATTCGTTCGTTTGTTATTGTTGTTCAAGTATGCACCAGACACGGCAGGAGACTGCGTGTATGTTTGTCTAAAAGTTGGTGACTACTAGAGAGACTGAATCTAAGCTACGGAATTTCTGTGTCACGACCTCGTTTCTTTCCGGGTGTCACGATCCCTCGTGTCTACTGAGCAGTTACTAAAGACTAAGTCAATAAAACACCTTTTTGAGGGTGCTAGTTGGCTAAGTCGATAGTACGCTGTTCTCTTGTGGCTAGACGGCTGCTCGTCCTATCAGAGTCCGTGGTTCGAATCCCAGGAAATTCTCTTGTGATTTTTCTTTCTCTCACGTCTCACTAAAGTGCTTTGTGTCCAATTTTTTCGAGGTCTAATCCTACAAAACTGTGTTCTCTTACTTTACCGTACCAAAGCCTCGTAGTTTCCTATTTATAAAAAAAATTGTCCTACAGTGGATGCTGTCCCACTACAGCAAGACAGGAAACGAAGAGGCCGACTCACTGACAAGCTAGGAGAAAGTGCTTTCATAACTAGATTCGTTCACTTCATACGGCGAAGCCAAAACGCTGGTAAAAGTCAAGCATAAAAACAAGTAAGAAAGAGAGCATCCAGGCTATTTGAATATTGGCCCCTGACACCAACTAGACAGAGACTAACAGGTCAAGGTTTTTAGACACCGTAGAAGCCACAGCAAATTGAGATTTTCACAAGGTGAAGATAGGCACAACTGATAAGAGCACCACTGACACTGGGGGGGGGGGGCGGGAATGATGGTCCATCATCTGTTGCAGGACCGTCGCATATATGAAGGGTCAAGAAGACACACTCATGGCCATCACCAATACTAACCCAGACCAAGCTGTATGACGATGTCAACACCCTGAGGGGGGACTGCTGGGTTCTTCAGAGATATCAAACTTGACGGCTGAGAATGTTCCAACAAGAAGAAACACCTACAGCCAAGAAGAATTAGCGAAACTTTCACATTAACACGGAAAAGAAGCTTATAACTTCGTGCAATAAATTCCCAGTCAAAAATGTAGTACAGGAACATGACTGCCGCAAAGGGTATCACTTATGCAATTTCAGATGCAAAATAGAAAAGAACCCCTTAAAACTACTTACCAAACAATAACAGCACACAATGTTCAAGGCATGAAAAACATCCACAAGCAGTAATTAACAGTGGTAGTATGACCAGTATAATGGAACCAATAAATGAAAGAGCGATTTAGCTTTATATTTTAAAGACAATCACACAATCACACGCGCCAATCTAAAGTGCTCTCTTTCCATTTCTTTCTTACACTTTCATGTTAGGCACTTTCGTCTACACAATTAGGAGGGCAGCAATTAAGGTCACTTTTCATGCTACAAGCATGCACATAAACAGTCATCGATGTCAAGTATTCGATGAACTACGCCCTTAAATCAGCATAAGATTATGGATATAACAGGAGAAAAGGCCAAGAAATATTACAGGACATGGAAGTTTCTGCCTAATCTAAACTAAAACTGGAATGTTAGGAAGGATGGCAAGGCTGCTATATGATGCTGAAGGTCAATACACGACTTGGAGAATTACAGATTTGTATGAAATATTGTTCTCGGGGTTTCGGTTTTTAGGGAATTTATTGACTACAGTGGGGGTTTGTGTGGGCTTGTTTGTTTGTTTTTTGTTGTTTTTCTTTTATATTCACAGAGCCTCACTTTTGGGCATTTCCCTGACGTGTGAAGTTTGTGATGAGAATTGTCTAAACTCTGAGCAAAAAAAAAAAAAAATCAGTTTGATATTGAGCGTTTTTTTGACAAAAACAGGTATCCCTATTTAGTGAGTTCAGCAGTATAAGAATTCATATTAAGAGGACTTTGGAGAGGAAGAGGCTGTCAGACTTGGAAGTCAGTGTCCCATAGCTGTCATCCGACTGTCAGGGTTGACTAACCATAGCTGTCATGCGACCGTAAGGGCTGACCGACTATAGCTGTCATGCTAGCGTCAGTGATAACCAGCTATAGCTTATCCTATGACTTACCGACAGATCGTGCCACCATCGATCCGGCCGAACAGGAAAAACAAGTCAATAAAAACCAGTAATATGAAAGCCAGTGAAAGTACCTTACGGCGGCTGAAGAGAGTGAATGTTCCAGGAAAGCTCTTTAACTGACAGTGCTTCGATGTGGGCTTCAATTAGTTCCAACTTTTCGTGAAATTCTACCGCCACTGCTTTATGATGGACCTCATCTAGTACTGGACTGCAGTGGACCTTTGTTTCTACCACCCTAAAATACTATTACTCCCGCAGCTCTTATGTGGAATGCAGATACTGATTTACTGTTACAAGTTTGTGGTGAAGTTCCACTGGTACAATCAGGGCCCCCGAGGGAAATTTTTGAACTCAGTGACGAAGCGAAAACTCTGTTTGAGGAAGGGGAGTAGGAATGGGTGGCGACTGCTCTGGACAAGGGGATGTAATCCTTCAGCCTCAGACTTTATATTTTAAAGACAATCAGAAAACCCACATACCCCACCCCCCCCCCCCCCCCACCCCAACCTCCTGCTTATCTGTTTTATTCACTACTGCCCCACCCCCCTCTCGAAATCCTTTCAAGCCATTCTAAAAAAAAAAAAAGAGAGAACAACTTCCGCGATTCGAAGGAGTGAATCGGTTGGACGCCTAACCCCGCCTCCTCCCTCCCTCCTCATAGGGCCTGGAAACAGCCTTCTGATAGGCATCTACTGGTGGAGTATCGAGTCTGTTGCCTGGTAAATTCCGCATGGCAGCCTCTAGTGATACTGCTTATGCCGGGTCTCTACTGTTGCTGTCCTTTTTTTTCATGGGTCCTTTAAGCTCCTGTCCTTTCTTTGTGGGTTTCTACCGGTGATGCCTTTTGCTGAGCTTCTGCTTCTGCTGTCCATTCGATGAATATCTCCACCGACACAGTTCTGTGATGTGCTCCTCGTTTCTTTTCGCCGCCACAGCGGAGCGTTCCCGCCATTCTTCGCAATGTTCAGTCACGAGCAATGTATGTGAGGAACAGCGCCATCATAGCGCTCCCTCATCATATCTCCCTCAGCTTGGGAGAGAAAGGCACTGCAAATTATTTATTTGAGTTTGGTGTGAGAAAGGACATTACGCCGCTGATGAGTCTGTTACATGCCGTGCAATGCCAGGGCATGTCAGATATGTCACCGAGGCTTATAGATAATACATTGTGACAGCAAGCCGATGTGGACAGGAAACTGCCTTTGGCACATAAATTTATAATGCAGGCGATGTGTGCCTCGTTCGGGAGTCCACATCAACGAGATGTATAGCGAGGGTAGCTGATTGCTTAGCCTCGCACGATGCTTTAAAATGTATCTCAGAGCTGTCTAAGCGAGGCGATCTTAATGAAGGGAAAATATAGAGCGGCAGGGAGATAAAGGATGGAATAAAATGCCCGATAAAGGAACGCAGAATCATAAACGTGAAACAAGCTACGTGTCAGGAATAAAGTGCTTCAAACAGTACGTGTGAAAGACAGATTTTTATACGTAAATGAAGGCTACAAAATGTGAAGAAGACAGTAAACTTCCGCGATAATTAACTTTTTTTTTCAAATGGAGATATAAACAATAAAGTGTGTGTTATTTTTTTCATTTCATTTGTTTTGTCAGTCTATCCATCTCTTCATCTATATATATACATACATACATACATACATACATACATACATACATACATACATACATACAAACATGCACTTGACTGAACAACAACCAGTCTCATGGGTGATCAGGAGAAGGAGATGGACATATGTTGGTCACTTGATGAGAAGATATGATCAGAGAATCCCAAAACAAGCCATCAAGTGGAACACAACAGGCCAAAGGTAAAGAGGCAGACCGCGTGAAACTCTGAACAGGACATTGTTAAGAGAGGGCAAATTAACAGGCATAAAATCCCTTGATGAGGTTGAAAGACTCACCGAAGACAGGAAAAATTGGCGAACTACTTTGCGAGCCCTATATGACGTTTAACGGCAAGGGAAGGATATAAGATAAGAAGATCTTTGCCACACATTTTTGCCCAGAGTCTCTCACTGTTCCCCGGAACAGATCCTTCCTGCCCCCCACACAGTCCTAGTATGATGATGATGATCTCTGCATTTTCTGTTCGTTGTTTACTTCTTCCCCAACGGTATTCATTGCGCGAATGTTCCATGTTCCTAGATTTACAATGTTCTGTCTTAAACGTAGTGACAGTCTGGTGTCACCTGGCGTACAAAGATGAACGCTACCGGGTGAGACCGCTCCAAGATGTTTTGTTTGAATATCCCATATCCGACATCATTCGATCTAGTGGCAGTTACGACGTGTTTTCAGATGTTTGTCTCTTTCTTCGCGCCTTTTCTTTTCTGTGAGAAGACAGCACGAGGTGATGACGACGACAACGACGACGACGACGATGATGATGATGATGATGATGACGATGATGATGGCGATGATATCTAACCTCTAATAAAAAGAAGTAACGGCACATCTGAAAAACGGAGCAAGCGTTCCAAACATTTTATATTCGCTTCCCAGTTTCTCGATCGGCAAAAATGTTGTGGAAAATGCTCAACCCTTTTCTCGGAATCTTCACATTTTTAAAAATAATTACTTGGCTTTTAAAAGAAATCCATTTCACATAGCTCTTCAACAACAGCACCTCGGTGGTGTTTACTTTCTAGTTGTAACATGTCAGAAATGACGAGAGAAAAAAAAAAGAAAAAGAAAAAAACACTGAAATACAACAGTGCTTCTTAAAGTAATGCCACGGGGGTGATTTTTTTTCCAAAGATCTAGAATTTGGTTTTTGATTTTCTTGAAAATTTTCAACACTGTTCACTTCAAACGTGAAGTTGTAAATTTTGAATTTTTTTTTTTTTTGCGACTAAAAAAAATTATTAAAAAATCAAAGAAAATAAGAAGAAAAAGAAACCACTCTGATCAAGTGTGCATTACGCTGCGAAGAGAGTGACAACCTCATCCTTGACAGTTTCCCAGCACATTTCATAGATTGTAGTACGTCTTGGTGAAATCCTCACCCAGCGTGGATAAATTTTATGAGTTTGTTTGGCTTCATCGGCGATATATTTGACTCTAGTTATACCACATCAACAGCCTAGGCCAAGCAGGAAAACATAAATAATGTCATTTAGATATTCTTATCGCAAATTCCACTTCCCGCTGAAGTAATTGTTGTTTCAGTATCTGCTTGCGAACGCCTACCGTCTAAAACTGATGCGTAAATGTATTTTAGAAGTAGGCGTAGGCGCACTGGAAGATTAATCTAAAGTGTGTACATTAAAGAGTATTTTATATTATTAAATAAAAATGCACTATTTAGACTGTTTTTTCAAAACTCATTTCTTGGTATTAATGTAAGATTTTAAATTTGTTTTCGAAGTCCAGACATTTCTTTCTATAACTAAAACGTTTCGCAAATACGGTTTTCCCTGTTAATCTATATGTTCTTATATCTGGTTTTCTTAATGTTTTAATATAATTTGTTTATCAGGACGGGAATTACTGTACAAAACTGATGCCGTAATATTGAAACTTTAAAGATCATCAGAAATGATCACGCACAGACTGTTTTGGGAGCTCACACAGTCTACAACGGGGGTCCACAACCTTTTGACCACTACGTGCCCCTGGTGGATTATCTAGTATTTCCTCTTACTCCCTTTCACCAGGCTGCCAAAATCATCATCATCATCATCATCATCATCATCAACACAGATTTATTACGTACAGAAGTATGATTTCAAATCAAGTTGAATTCTTTCCAGACTAAATGTTTACGAAGAATTAGAAAAATATTTTGGCCAAACACCATAAGAAATAACATCTTGTTGGCAGAAATGCAGATGAAGCCACTGACAGCAATTATTGATGAAAGACGCTGGCGATGGTTGGGACATGTGCTCCGAATGACTGACAACTCACTACCAAAAATAGCACTAAGATGGACACCACAGGGGAACAGAAGTAAGGGTATACCAAAAGAGACATGGAGAAGAACAACAGAAAGGATGTTGAATAATAGAGGGCTCACATGCGCAAGAGCAGAAAAAAAGGCAAAGGACAGGCATTTGTGGAAAACCCTTGCGGAATCCCCATGTGCCCTGAGCACTTAAGGTTCAGAGAGAGAGATCAAAGACTCGGGGATTTAGAGTGAACGTAAGAGGATGGATAAACAAAGATGGCCTACACAGAAGTGATGGAAGGGAACAGACAAATATGTAGACCTAGACAGCGATAGCGAGATAACTTAGAAGGAGGTACACGCGTTCTTTGAATCGACAACTGACTGGAAAAACATCACGAGCAGGGAGATTTTGAGACGTGTCTTGTCCGCGCAATGAGCCTTAGTGGCTCGGAAAGCTGCTCAAAAAAGAAGACGATGATGATGATGATGATGAACTTGGTTTTAAGTTATACATGGACAGCTTTAACTAAAGCGGCTTGAAGGAGATTCTACTTACACAACTGTTCTTCAGACAATGGATCCCACACTCTCATAATTTGGTTCCCATGACCCTAAAGGAAATGTATACATCAGAGTAAGAACTCTTAGTTTAGAAGAAAGTCACTGCAGTCGTTTAACTCAGCATATTACAAAACAATGAAGAAAGTCACTGCGGTCTTTTAACTCAGCATATTACAAAACATAGGATGTAGATAACAAAAGTTTGCGGTTAAAAAGCTTCCATCATTAACACAGCCGTCACTCACAGCGTCTTTATTATAATAGTTTTATACGTTTCTCCACTGGTATAGAGACAGAGGAGAAAGCGACCAAGATAGTAGGGTGCAGAGACCATAAAAGAATAAGGTTTCTTGCTTAGAGCAACTATCACGGAATGTGTAGGCTAAATGTATTTTTTATTTTTTGCTTTTTTTTCATATCTCGCAACGTCAGAAAAAAAAATATCCCGGGGCGATTTGAAATTTTGTTTCCAAAAAAAAAAAAAAGAAATTGGTGATCAAGCTTGCGCCATAACAGAACTAATCTGTAATGATTTTCTTGAAATTCATCAGAACTAGGCAACAGAATTTCTATTTCGAAGATTCCTGGTATTCAAAATTTTGAAATACTAGCGAAGAAGATAACTGGATATGAATTTAATTTTCTTCTGTATTTTTTTGTTCCACATAGAATCAGAGGAAAACATTGTAAGATCAAGGGTCTAGATTATTTTGTTTTAGCTGAGGCAAATTGTTTTTTAGCTGCGCCAAACTGGGTTTTTTTTTTAGCTGAGGCGTAAGTCTTAGACTAGGAATAACGGGTTGGTATCATCGCAACAGCGAAACTGTTTCTATATGTTAATTTGGAATGTGACGATGCGAAAATCAACGCTGAAAGAAACGGAAGTCATGACCGCTTGGCAGAGAAGCAATCTCCAACGAAGATCTTCTTGGGACAATCAGTCTTTGAAACAAATGAAGCATTTCAAATGCCTACAAAGTACACAGTATTATCCTGTGGGGGAAAATCGATGCCGAAAGTGAGAACAATTGCACTAAAGCAAATCAGGTCATTGGATGAATGACACCTTTACCTAAAAACAAGCACGTTACAACTGAAACTAAAAAAAAAAAAAACGCTGTACAGTTCTATCTTCTTCCCAGCTTTGTGCTATCAATGTCAAACATGGACAATGACAGCTAAAAATAACAAGAAAATCACCACAACAGAAATACGATATCTGAGGAGATTACTAAATGTGACAAGAAGAGATAAAGTCAGAAATGACACCACTAGGGTAAGGGTTGGCATGAGCACCAGCACTGCAATATATCCAAGAAACAACAAGTCAAATGATTTGGTCATGTTACACGGTTATCACCAGACACACACACACAAAACATTCACAACAAGATTTGTAGGTAACAGAGGAAGAGACTGCCACATACAAGAGATGGAGGGGGGAAATTACGTAAACTTTAAATATCCCATTACTTATAGCGAATCGCCGACCCCTAATAAGGCGCCTATTTGTCCTTTCGGCACTGAAAGGTACATGAGATAGGAGACAAGACAAAACGAGGCAAGAGACAAATTCAAAATAGAAAATAAAAAATTGAAACTTAAAATGCTTTTTTTTAAACCTGTGTCAGTGTGTGTTGCATGTTCAGAGCACACAGATATCAGAGGAAATGAACGTGCTGACAGACTGGCAAAGAGTGGAGCCACCATGTCACAGCCCCACATCACCACCAACATGAGAACAGCTAAACACATTATACACAACAACTGCAAGCAGCAGTGGATGGACAGCTGGGCCAGTAATCCAACTGAAAGATCCTTATATACACACCTGCCAAAGCCTAACCCCGGAGACCACATCAACAGCTTATGTCGTAGAGACCAATGCACAATTTTCAAGTTGAGAACAGGACACATTACTCTCAATAAGCACTTACACAGAGTGACCGCTGACCACACACCATACTGCATGCACTGCAAAGGGACAAGAAGAAGAAACTGTTAAGCACCACCTGCTGGACTGTAGTGCAATGAAGGGCCTTCGGAAGAACCTGATACCACCAAACTCCTCAATCACCGACATTCTGTATGGAGATGTAGAACAGCTGAAGAGGACCTGTGCGTTTCATTATCTGACACAAGGGACAAAGAGTGAAAACTCGTAAACCGGGGGATCGGAAAAGTCAAAGTGCACGTTCAGAGTCCCACAGTACCCATAACTGCAGGTGCTTCTGCCGACAACCCTTTCCTCACCTGGTCACACATTTAACCCTTTCTCCAGCTGGTCACACATTTAACCCTTTCCCCAGCTGGTCAAACATTTAACTCTTTCCCCAGCTGGCCACACATTTAACTATTTTACTTCTAAATTAATTTCCGTGCACTGTCAGAGACAATGTTGATGAGAAATTTTGGTAAAAAGAAATTGGAATGAAATTACTCTGTAATTAAAAAGTATAGGTTATGTTAGAAATGTGCTACTTTTCATTTTATTTCAACTGCCTAAATATACCACTCTGAGCACTGATTTGCATAGTTGTACAAGATCTCTCAACATTGTCAGTGCTGTTCTGGAGTAAAAGAATTAATCTCCTCATTTGACTTTGGCCATTTTATGCTATCTGTAATAAAATAATCATTTATTAAATATTGCTCATGGATGTAAATGACCATAACTCTCCTTTCTGGGATGATATTCAAGATGAGAATGACTAAAAATAAATGTGTTTAAAAATCCAGAGGTTTGGTTCAACTGAATGTACAGAAGATCTAAACAAGTTACCAGCGAAAAAAGACAGAGGAAACTTACACGAAGGCGAATCTGGGCCTATAAAAAACGCCAAAGTTGGATTTGTCAGGCCTTGCAAGGCGCATAAAGATGACTCGATGTGCTTTTGAACGCAGAAGAAGAAGAAGAAGAATGTTTTGAACGGAAAAAAAGAGAAATCAGCAAAACAAATGTGAAGAGGAAACCAGACATGAAGGAGATCTTCAAAGAAACATCGGAAAGGAAAAAGCGCTGAATTTTAAAAAGCAAATCCTGGGCTTCAAAGCCACATGTACAAAGAGAGATGTACGCAGAGCAGAGAGAAAATTATGAAGAAATCTGAAACCTCCACCAAAGCTAATCCGCTTAAGAACAGGAAGCCCAGCTGTAAAACAGTTTCAGTGTATTTTCTTTGTTAAGAAAACATGAAAGAACTGGACGTAACATTCGGGAAAGATGATCACGATAATATAAAAAGTATAGTTTGAACTTTGAAGCAAAATTTTAAATAACGTGTTAGTTACAAAAGTGTTTGTTAGGTACAAAAGTGTTCGGGATTGGCCGTGAACATCTCCTTGGGTAAATTCCTAAAAAGATTTGGGCAAAGTTCATTAGTTTGAAGATGGGGTCAGATGTCAGTAAACTTTCATTAATTCCGACGCCAACCAAAATGTTTTTAGACACGGACTCTACGGCTCCGATCCCAACCAAAATCGTTTCGACACAGACTCTACGGCTCCGATCCCAACCAAAATCGTTTCGACACAGACTCTACGGCTCCGATCCCAACCAAAATCGTTTCGACACAGACTCTACGGCTCCGATCCCAACCAAAATCGTTTCAACACAGACTCTACGGCTCTAACTTCAACCAAAATGTTTTAGACACAGCCTCACAGACTCCAACTCCAACCACATGTTTTAGGCACAAACTCCACAACTCCGTCTCCAACCAAATGTTTTAGGCACAGACTCCACGACTCCGACTCCAACCAAATGTTTTAGGCACAGACTCCACGATTCCGACTCCAATCAAATTTTTTAGGCACAGACTCCACGATTCCGACTCCAATCAAACTTTTTAGGCACAGACTCCACGATTCCGACTCCAGCCAAAATGTTTTCGATATAGACGCCACGATTCCGACATCAGGCAAAATTTTTTCAACACAGAGTACACGACTACGACTCCGTAGTCTTGATGTATGATGATATGAATATGGTTCTGAACCAGTTGATAAACACCGACAAAGCAAAAGTCCATGCCCATCACTATAAGACAGAAACTGCAGAGTGCAACAAAAACTACATTACAGCCTCGTGCTGAAACTGTAGATATTGGAAACGTTCACTAACACAAAACTCTAGGCCTCACCATTGATCAACATTTAACTTGGAATTCTCACGTACGTAACCTAACAAACTTGATAGCACAGAAAGTTTACTAACTAGGCCAAATTAAACAATTTATCGACCAAGACACAAGAAAGGCATACCACGTATCACATATACAAGCACACTTTAGTTATTGTTCCATAATCTGGATCTGATGCCCAATCGCACACACAAAAAAGCTCCACTCATTTCACAAATGAGCATTAAATCTGATTTATGACAAACACCCAGTAAAGACTGCAGATCAGCACAAACAACACAGAATTCTACCCCTGCAGATCAGCACAAACAACTCAGAATTCTACCCCTGCAGATCAGCACAAACAACTCAGAATTCTACCCCTGCAGATCAGCACAAACAGCTCAGAATTCTACCGCTGCAGATCAGCACGTGTGGTACCCGGGATCTGCAAAGAATAGGACCACTGTACCCTACCATGCATGATCGTAAAAGGCGACTAAGGAGGGTTCAGCATAGGGCCAGCAACCCTATCTGGTAAAAAACAATCAGACTGCTACAGAAACAGAAGCAAGGATTATTGAGGAAAGACGCTGGCGATGGTTGGGACATGTGCTCCGAATGACTGACAACTCACTACCAAAAATAGCACTAAGATGGACACCACAGGGGAGCAGAAGTAAGGGTAGACCAAAAGAGACATGGAGAAGAACAACAGAAAGGATGTTGAGCAATAGAGGGCTCACCTGGGCAAGAGCAGAAAAAAAGGCGAAAGACAGGCATTTGTGGAAAACCCTTGCGGAAGCCCCATGTGCCCTGGGCACTTAAGGTCCAGAGAGAGAGAGAGATCAGCACAAACAACTCAGAATTATACTCTTCAAATCCAGAATATTTTAACAAAATCGAGTTTGTTCATAGAATTCTATAACAAAATGGGAAAGCCCTACTTTTAACCACTGTTTACATCAAATTCTAAACATAGACAAGCGTTTAAAAAAAACTGATTTCTTTCTAAACCCAGGTTTGATCTGTAAAAGAAGAACTTTGCGTACTCTGCGATTCAACTCTGGAATTCCCTCCCCTACCATTTAAAATCCAATAACAATATTTCATCCTTTAACTCCAAATGTTTCAATATTTACTTGCTTGTAGCTAGAGGTCTCCTTAAAATATCTAATCTCCTCTCAAACCATGATTCGCCAGTTGCATTCTAAAAGAGCATAGTTCTTTATTTAGCTTGATAGAAATTTTCTTAATGAATGTGAAAGATTGTGATGTGCGAGGAACTGCAAATTAAAATGTATTTCTCTCTCTCTCTCTCTCTCTCTCTCTCTCTCTCTCTCTCTCTCTCTCTCTCTGAGCAGTAAAGCTTATTAGTGACAAAGATCAAGCACAATCAACTAATCATCACAAACGTATCAAAATACTACCTCTTAAGAACAGGTTCCTCTTCAACAAGGCCAAGTTAGTACATCAAATTCTTTCACGGCATGCCCCGCCTTATCTATGGAACCTGTTTAAATTTAACCCAAAGTGCAGCCAACGCTTGAACAATATATGTCTTCCAAAACCTAGACTTGATCTTTACAAGAAAAGCTTTAGTTATTCTGCTGCTCATCTTTGGAATACCCTCCCATCCTATATAAAAAATATAAATTATACTCCTTCCTACAACTACAAGCTTTCCCAATATCTATTTGATGTCGACTACATGCCTCCATGAATTATAAAACTTAAAAGTTATCTTAAGCTGCTCTTACAGACACCGAATACAATTAATTGTTTTCTGAATAGTCCCGAAAATTTTGTTTAGTAGATATTCATTTATATATGTATGTAGTTACTTCTGTACTGAGTGAATGTGTAAGAGCGAAACGTAAATGTTATATTTTATTTTATGTCTCTCAGATTCAATGTTGTTATGTTTGTTATATGAACAGCATATTTGTAGAATGTCTGGAATAGAGTGAAAGATGTATGATAAAGGGCAGAATGTCAGACGGGCCTGCGTGCCCAATTCTTAACCCTTTTGAAATAAAGATCAATCAATCAATCAATCAATCAATCTCTTTCTTTCTCTCTCTATCTCTCTTTCTCACTTTCTTTCTATATCTATCTTTTTATCTCTCTCTTTCTCTCTTTCTTTCTCTTTCTTTCTCTTTCTCTCTCTTTCTCTCTCTATCTCATTCTATCTCTCTTTCTGTCTCTCTTTCTCTATCTCATTCTCTCTCTCTTTCTCTCTCTCTCTCTTTCTCTCTCTCTTTCTTCCTCTTCAACAAAGCCAAGTTAGTACATCAGATTCTTTCACGGCATGCCCCGCCTTATCTATGGAACCTGTTTAAATTTAGCCCAAAGTGCAGCCAACGCTTGAACAACATATGTCTTCCAAAACCTAGACTTGATCTTTACAAGAAAAGCTTTAGTTATTCAGCTGCTCATCTTTGGAATACCCTCCCATCCTATATAAAAAATATAAATTATACTCCTTCCTACAACTACAAGCTTTCCCAGTATCTATTTGATGTCGACTACATGCCTCCGTGAATTATAAAACTTAAAAGTTATCTTAAGCTGCTCTTACAGACACCGAATACAATTAATTGTTTTCTGTATAGTCCCGAAAATTTTGTTTAGTAGATAGTCATTTATAATGTATGTAGTTACTTCTATACTGAGTGAATGTTTAAGAGTGAAACGTAAATGTTATATTTTATTTTATGTCTCTCAGCTTCAATGTTAGTTATGTTTGTTATATGAACAGCATATTTGTAGAATGTCTGGAATAGAGTGAAAGATGTATGATAAAGGGCAGAATGTCAGACGGGCCTGCGTGCCCAATTCTTAACCCTTTTGAAATAAAGATCAATCAATCAATCAATCAATCAATACTTCTATACTGAGTGAATGTTTAAGAGTGAAACGTAAATGTTATATTTTATTTTATGTCTCTCAGCTTCAATGTTAGTTATGTTTTTATATGAACAGCATATTTGTAGAATGTCTGGAATAGAGTGAAAGATGTATGATAAAGGGCAGAATGTCAGACGGGCCTGCGTGCCCAATTCTTAACCCTTTTGAAATAAAGATCAATCAATCAATCAATCAATCTCTCTCTATCACACACACACACACCACACACAGAGAGAGAGAGAGAGAGAGAGAGAAATGTGTGTGTGTGTGTAAGTTTTACATCTTGTTACATTAGTTACATCTCATTACTCCATAACTGTAAATGTAATAGTTTCATTTTCCTTTCTTAGACGTGGTTTTTCTTTTTGTAATGCAAATCTGTTTGCTTGTATTAAGTCGATTGAGTAATACGAATTAAGGATGAGCTCACCAAGAGCAGAATGTCGATCGGGCCTGCTTGCCCAACTCTTCACCATTTGGAATATAAAGATCGTTCACTCGTTCGTTCGAATGTACCCTAAGTCTCCAGATTTTGTGCGCGATGCAAAAGTGTTTGCTCCCCATCTCTTCTACCTCAACTCCCATATCTCTCCACTTTTCATTTCCTCAATGATATAGCGCGAAGAAACGTGACGAACCCAGCACGCCTCAGTGTCACCGGCATAAAACGTTCATTATCCACCGCTTTCTCTACTCTCTCATCTTTCTAATGACCGCACACTTCCTTGTTACAGATTCCATCTATTATGGCTAGAAGCGCGGGGCTTCCATATATATTTTTTTAAAATGTTCATTGCATTCTCCTCGCCTGACTCTTTGTTCTGATGAACATTTTTAAAGTGTTACACTCTCCACATCTCGCATGAACAAGAAGGGTGGGCCGGAGGGATGGCTTAGATACAGGAGCAGCCGCAATAAAACTGAAATGTGTCATCGTTTAAATGGATTGGCATTTCATTAATGTCTTTTTGCTGCGGAGACGCCGCTGATATCGTCTGTTTCATGGAAACGCCAATCATTCCCTGTTTGATCAATACACTCTTTTGCCATATTAATAACAAGGTACAGTATCCTTGATAAAAGCCGGGTGTAAAATAGTCGTGTTCTTCATTTAAAACGGCGGGGAGATGTGGAGTATGTTTCCAATAATCGCATCCTCAAATAAACGTCGG